>CANTUZ010000014.1:4364847-4510849 GCA_947846985.1 Fratercula arctica | reverse complement strand
GACGAGGACCGTGCTGGGAGCCAACTGGGGGCTACTGGGAGCCACCAGAACCACGTTTGGAGCCACTGGGAGATACTGGGAGCCACTGGAACAGCAGTGGAAGCAACTGGGACCATGCTGTGGGACAACTGGGAGCAACTGGGACTGTGCTGGGGGGCAACTGGGAGCCACTGGGAGCAACTGGGACCACACTGGAAGCAACTGGGACTATGTTGGGGGGCAACTGGGGCCATGCTGGGGCAGCTGGGAGTTATTAAAAGCAACTGGGACCACGCTGGAAGCAACTGGGACCTTACTGGGGGCAACTGGGACCATGCTGGGGGCACACTGGGAGCGACTGGGATCACACTGGGAGGAACATGGAGTGACTGGGACCACAGTGGGGGCAACTGGGATCATACCGGCGGTAACTGGGAGTGACTGGGGGTGTCAGGGACCATGCTGGGTGAGACTGGGATCATACTGGGATCGTTTTGGGAGTGACTGGAACCATGCTGGGGGCAACTGGGAGTGACAGCAAGCAACTGGGATCATGCTGGAGGTGACTGGGATCATACTGGGAGCGACTGGGATGACGCTGAGGGTGACTGGGAGCAACTGGGATCACACTGGGAGCAACTGGGAGTGTCTAGGAGCACACTGAGGCCAACTGGGATATACTGGGAATGACTGGGACCACGCTGAGGGCAACTAGGATCATACTGGGAGCAACTGGAACCATGCTGGGGGTGACTGGGAGTGACTGCAAGCAACTGGGATCGTACTGGGAGTGACTGGGAGCAATTGAGATATACTGGGAGCAACTGGAACTATGCTGAGTTTAACTGGGATCGTACCGGGGACAACTGGGAGTAACTGGGACCAACTGGGACCATACTGGGCAGCAACTGGGAGTGACTGGAAGCACACTGGGTGGAACTGGGATCACGTTGGAGGCAACTGGAGTGACTAGGAGCACTCTGGGGCAACTGGGATATACTGGGAGTAACTGGAATGACACTGAGGGCTACTGGGACCACACTGGCAGCGACTGGGGGTGACTGTGGGACCATACTGGGAGTGACGGGAACGATACTGGGAGCAACCGGGACTCGTCTGAGGGCAACCGGGACCACAGTGGGGGCAACTGGGATCATACTGGGAGTGACTGGGAGAATGCTGGGGGCAACTGGGATCACAACGGCACCCCCCTCGAACCACGATGGGGGCAACTGAGAGTGACTGGGATCATACTGGGAGCAACTGGGATCATACTAGGGGCAACAGGGAGTGACTGGGATCACCGTGGGAGTGACTGGGAGCATACTGGGAGCAACTGGAACTACATTTGGGGCCACTGGGACCGTACTGGAACTGACTGGGACCACCCTGTGGGCAACTGGGGGTGACTGGGATATACTGGGAGCAACTGGAACTAGGCTGAGGGCAACTGGGACCGCTCTGGGGGCAACTGGGATCATACTGGGAGCATCTGGGAGTCACTGGGCCATGCTGGGGGTGACTGGGAGCATACTGGGAGCAACTGGAACTAGGCGGAAGGCAACTGGAGTCACAGTGGGGGCAACTGGGATCATACTGGGAGTGACTGGGGCCACGATGGGGGCAACTGGGAGTGACTGGGACCACAGTGGGGGCAGCTGGGATCATACTGGGAGTGACTGGGAGAATGCTGGGGGCAACTGGGATCACAACGGCACCCCCCTCGAACCACGATGGGGGCAACTGAGAGTGACTGGGCTCATACTGGGAGTGACTGGGAGCATACTGGGAGTGACTGGGAGCATACTGGGAGCAAGTGGAACTAGGCTGAGGGAAACTGGAGCCACACTGTGAGCAACTGAGACCATACTGGGGGTGACTGGGAGTGACTGGGACCATACTGGGCTCATACTGGGCTCATACTGGGAGTGACTGGGACCATACTGGGAGTGACTGGGACCGACTGGGACCGTACTGGGCTCATACTGGGAGTGACTGGGACCATACTGGGACCGACTGGGACCGTACTGGGCTCATACTGGGAGTGACTGCGACCATACTGGGCCCGTACTGGGAGCGACTGGTGCCGCTCCCGGACGCCTGGTTGCCCCCGGGGCCGCGCTGGGGGCGGGGCTATGCAAATTTATGCTAATGACCCCACCGCTTCCCGCCCGTCCCCGGGCACCATCGAGTCGCGGCCTCCGACGGCGCAGAGCGGCCGGGTGGCCTCCCATTGGCGGGACGAAGGGGAGGCGGGCGGAAGTGACGTCGTGAGGAGCGCGGCGCGGCGGGCGGTTTGAATCGCGGCGGCGGCGGCAGGTCGGGGGGGGGGCGGGCGGGGGGGGGGAGGCTCGGGCGTGACGTCAGGGGACCGGGGGTGACGTCACGGAGGGGGGAAAGGGGGGGGGGGATCGGGGGGGCCCTCGGCCCCGCAGGCCCGGGACCCCCGGCCCGCCCGAACGCCTGGGTCCCTTCCAGGCTCCCCCCGCCCCGGACGCCTGGCCGTGCCCCCCCCCCGCCGCGCTGGGTCGTGGCCTCGCCATGCCCCGCCCCAAAACCCGCCGCCCCCCGCCGCCGGGGCGCCCCCCTCCCCGCCCCCCCCATCGCCCCGCCGGACCCGCAGTGAGTTGGGGGGGGGGAACCCTGTGGAGACCTGTAGACCCCCCCGCACCCTATAGACCCCCCCGCACCCTATAGACCCCCCCCGCACCCTATAGACCCCCCCGCACCCTATAGACCCCCCCCTGCACCCTATAGACCCCCCCGCACCCTATAGACCCCCCCTGCACCCTATAGACCCCACCCGGACCCTATAGACCCCCCTGCACCCCTATAGACCCCCCCCCTGCACCCTATAGACTCCCCCCCTGCACCCTATAGACCCCCCCCTGCACCCCTATAGACCCCCCCCCGGACCCTATAGACCCCCCCTGCACCCTATAGACCCCCCCGCATCCTATAGACCCCCCCCGGACCCTATAGACCCCCCCCTGCACCCTATAGACCCCCCCCCGGACCCTATAGACCCCGCCGGACCCTATAGACCCCCCCGCACCCTATAGACCCCCCCCGGACCCTATAGACCCCCCCCTGCACCCTATAGACCCCCCCCGGACCCTATAGACCCCCCCTGCACCCTATAGACCCCCCCCCGGACCCTATAGACACCCCCTGCACCCTATAGACCCCCCTGCGCCCCTATAGACCCCCCGGACCTATAGACCCCCCCCGGACCCTATAGACCCCCCCTGCACCCTATAGACCCCCCCCCTGCACCCTATAGACCCCCCCCTGCACCCTATACACCCCCCCGCACCCTATAGACCCCCCCCCGGACCCTATAGACCCCCCCCTGCACCCTATAGACCCCCCCCGGACCCTATAGACCCCCCGCCCCTAAGTCCCCCCCCGGACCCTATAGACCCCCCCCTGCACCCTATAGACCCCCCCCGGACCCTATAGACCCCCCCGGACCCTATAGACACCCCCTGCACCCTATAGACCCCCCCGGACCCTATAGACCCCCCTGCACCCTATAGACTCCCCCCCTGCACCCTATAGACCCCCCCTGCACCCTATAGACTCCCCCCCTGCACCCTATAGACCCCCCCCCCGGACCCTATAGACACCCCCTGCACCCTATAGACCCCCCCCGCACCCTATAGACCCCCCCTGCACCCTATAGACCCCCCCGCACCCTATAGACCCCCCCGGACCCTATAGACTCCCCCCCTGCACCCTATAGACCCCCCCTCAGGGACACCCCTACCCCCCCCCCCCCCATAGATCCCCTCTGGGTCCTATAGACCCCCCCACCCCCTGTAGACCCCCCAGCCCTGTCCCCCGTGTCCCCACGTCCCTCATGTGTCCCCGTGTCCCCCCACATCCCCCCACGTCCCCTCTGTCCCCACGTCCCCCATGTCCCTCGCGTCCTCCATGTCCTCGTGACCCTGCATGTCCCCGTGTCCCAATGTCCCCCCATGTCCCCCCATGTCCCCCATGTCCCCCATGTCCCCCCATGTCCCCATGTCCCCCATGTCCCCCAGGTCCCCATGTCCCCCATGTCCCCCATGTCCCCCCATGTCCCCCATGTCCCCCATGTCCCCCCCATGTCCCCCCATGTCCCCCCATGTCCCCAATGTCCTCCCATGTCCCCCCCATGTCCCCATGTCCCCCCCATGTCCCCCATGTCCCCCATGTCCCCCCAGGTCCCCCCATGTCCCCTCAATGTCCCCCATGTCCCCCATGTCCCCCATGTCCCCCCATGTCCCCAATGTCCCCATGTCCCCCCATGTCCCCCCATGTCCCCCATGTCCCCATGTCCCCATGTCCCCCCATGTCCCCCATGTCCCCATGTCCCCATGTCCCCCATGTCCCCCCATGTCCCCCCATGTCCCCCCATGTCCCCATGTCCCCCATGTCCCCCCATGTCCCCCATGTCCCCCCATGTCCCCCATGTCCCCCCATGTCCCCCATGTCCCCCCATGTCCCCCATGTCCCCATGTCCCATGTCCCCCATGTCCCCCATGTCCCCATGTCCCCATGTCCCCCATTGTCCCCATGTCCCCCATGTCCCCATTGTCCCCCCATGTCCCCCCATGTCCCCCCATGTCCCCCATGTCCTCTTGTCCCCCCATGTCCCCATGTCCCCCCGTGTCCCCCCATTGTCCCCCCATGTCCCCCATGTCCCCATGTCCCATGTCCCCATGTCCCCCATGTCCCCCCATGTCCCCTGTCCCCCATGTCCCATGTCCCCATGTCCCCCATGTCCCCATGTCCCCGTGTCCCCCCATGTCCCCTGTCCCCATGTCCCCCGTGTCCCCGTGTCCCCATGTCCCCTGTCCCCATGGCAGGACGCCGCCCGGGCCAACGCGCCCTCCAGGAGATCCGGCAGCTCCAGAGCAGCACCCGCCTCCTGCTGCGCCCGGGGCCCTTCGCCCGCCTGGTGAGCGCCCCCCCGGGACCCCCCGGGACCCCCCAAATACCCCCTTGCCCCCCCCCCCCAAATCTCCTCAGGACCCACCAACACCCCCCACCCCCCCCAGGGACCCCAAATCCACCCCGGACCCCCAGAATACCCCTGGGACCCCCCAAAATACCCCTGGGACCCCCCCGTGACACCCCCCAACCACTGGGGACCCCCAACACCCCCTGGGCCCCCCTGAGACCCCCCCCAAATCCCCCCTGAGACCCCCTCCCCCCACCCCCTGGGCCCCCCCGAGACCCCCCCCCACCCCCCAGGACCCCCAACACCCCCGAGACCCCCCCCCAAATCCCCCCTGAGACACCCCCCCACCCCCTGGGCCCCCTAAGACCCCCCCAACACCCCCGGGACCCCCCTGTGACACCCCCCGAGCCCCCACCCCCCAGGACCCCCAACACCCCCCGAGGCCCCCCCCCAAATCCCCCCTGGGTCCCCCTGGGTCCCCCAGCACCCCCCCGACACCCCCAACATCCCCTGCCCCCCCCCGGGCCCCCCAACCCCCCCCCGCCCCAGAGGACCCCCCTGTCCCCACGCCCCCAGTGCTGTCACAGCCCCCCAATGTCCTTGTGTGTGTCCCCCCCCATGACGTGGATCCCCTCCCCCTGTCCTTGTCCCCTCCCTGCCCCCCGTGACGCGGTGGCCTCGTCCCCCCGCAATGTCCTTGTGTCCCCCCCCCGCTGGGGCCTCTCGGGACACGCTGTCCCCTGTGTCCCCCCCCCCACGGTGGCACTGTCCCCATGTCCGGGGTGTCCCCGTGTCCCTGTCCCCATGGCAGTGTGTGTCCCGTGTCCCGTCCCCGTCCCCCCCCCCATGATGGCACTGTCCCCCCGTCCCCATGCCCGGGGTGTCCCTGTCCCCATGGCGGTGTCCCCATCGCCCAGGGTGACACCCCCGGGTAACGTCCCCGTGCCCTGGGGGTGTCCCCAGGGTGGTGGTGGCCCCATGTCCCCATCCCCAGGGTGACGTGTCCCCGTGGTGGTGTCCCCAGGGTGGTGTCCTCGTGGTGGTGTCCCCATGTCCCTGGTGTCCCTTCCCCTGGGGTGGGGTGTCCCCGGGTGTCCCCATGCCCGGGGTGTCCCCATGGTGGTGTCCCCCATGTCCCCAGTGTCCCTCGCCCTGGGGTGGGGTGTCCCTGGGTGTCCCCATGCCCGGGGTGTCCCCAGGGTGATGGTGGCCCCATGTCCCCATCCCCGAGGTGATGTCCCCATCCCCAGGGTGGTGTCCCCATGTCCCCGGTGTCCCTCACCCTGGGGTGGGGTGTCCCTGGGTGTCCCCAGGTCCCTGGGTGTCCCTGGGATCCCTGTGTCCCCATCCCCAGGGTGGTGTCCCCAGGGTGGTGTCCCCATGTCCCTGGTGTCCCTCGCCCTGAGGTGGGGTGTCCCTGGGTGTCTCCAGGTCCCTGGGTGTCCCTGGGATCCCTGTGTCCCCATCCCCAGGGTGGTGTCCCCATGTCCCTGGTGTCCCTCGCCCTGAGGTGGGGTGTCCCCATGCCTGGGGTGTCCCCAGGGTGGTGGTGGCCCCATGTCCCCATCCCCATGGTGGTGTCCCCATGTCCCTTGGCATCCCTCGCCCTGAGGTGGGGTGTCCCTGGCTGTCCCCAGGGTGGTGTCCCTGGTGTCCCTTCCCCTGGGGTGGGGTGTCCTTGGGTGTCCCCATGCCCGGGGTGTCCCCAGCATGGGGGGTGTCCCCATGTCCCCATCCCCGAGGTCATGTCCCCATCCCCAGGGTGGTGTCCCCCATGTCCCCAGTGTCCCTCACCCTGGGGTGGGCTGTCCCTGGGTGTCCCCAGGTCCCCGGGTCCCGTCCCACCCCGTGGTGGTGTCCCCATGTCCCTGGCGTCCCTCGCCCTGGGGTGGGGTGTCCCCGGGTGTCCCCATGCCCGGGGTGTCCCCAGGGTGGTGGTGGCCCCATGTCCCTCTCCCCAGGATGACATGTCCCCGTGTCCCTGGTGTCCCTCGCCCTGAGGTGGGGTGTCCCTGGGTGTCCCCAGGGTGGTGTCCCCCATGTCCCTGGTGTCCCTCGCCCTGGGGTGGGGTGTCCCTGGGTGTCCCCAGGGTGGTGTCCCCATGTCCCTGGCGTCCCTCACCCTGGGGTGGGGTGTCCCCGGGTGTCCCCATGCCCGGGGTGTCCCCAGGGTGGTGGTGGCCCCATGTCCCCCTCCCCAGGATGACATGTCCCCGTGTCCCCGGTGTCCCTCGCCCTGGGGTGGGGTGTCCCTGGGTGCCCCCCCCCGGGTGTCCCCCCTCCCCCCCCATGCCGGGCTGTCCCCGGGGTGTCACCCCGCGCTGTCCCCGTGTCCCCAGGTGCGGGAGATCTGTCTCATCTTCACCCGGGGGGTGGACTATCGCTGGCAGCGCATGGCGCTGGTGGCCCTGCAGGAGGTGGGTGCTGGGGGGGGGTCTGAGAGGGTCCCCAGGGTGCTGGGGGGGTCTGGGGGGATCCCATGGGTGCTGGGGGGGGTCTGGGGGGATCCATGCCATGGGGGGTCTGAGGGATCCCTGGTGCGGGGGGGTCTGGGGGGATCCCATGGCCACTGGGGGGGTCTGGGGGGATCCCATGGGTGCTGGGGGGGTCTGGGGGGGATCCCATAGGAGCTGCGGGGGGGTCTGGGAGGGTTCTATGGGCACTGGGGGGTCTGGGGGGGTCCCATGGGTGCTGGGGGGGGGGTCTGAGAGGGTCCCATGGGTGCTGGGGGTCCGTGGGTGCTGGGGGAGGCATCAGAGGAATCCCATGGGTGCTGGGGGGGGGGGGTCTGGGAGGGTTCTATGGGTACTGGGGGGGTCTGGGGGGGATCCCATGGGCGCTGGGGGGGTCTGGGGGGGGTCCCATGGGTGCTGGGGGTCTGTGGGTGCTGGGGGGGGCATCAGGAGCATCCCGTGGGTGCTGGGGGGGGAGGGTCCGGAGAGGTCCCATGGGTGCTATCCTGGGGCACCTGGGGGGGGGGTCCCATAGGAGCTGGGGGGGGTCTGGGAGGATCCCATGGGTGCTGGGGGGGGTCTGGGGGGGATCCCATGGGTGCTGGGGGTCCATGGGTGCTGGGGGGGGGGGTCTGAGAGGGTCCCATGGGTGCTGGGGGGGGAGGGTCCGGAAGGGTCCCATGGGTGCTATCCTGGGGCACCTGGGGGGGGGGGTCCCATAGGAGCTGAGGGGGGGTCTGGGAGGGTTCTATGGGCTCTGGGGGGGTCCCATGGGTGCTGGGGGGGGGAATCCGGGAGGGTGCATCCCATCCCTCCGGGCTGCCCTGGGGGGGGTCCCTGTCCCTCGGGGGGGGGTGGTGTCAGGTTTTTGGGGGGGGGTCAACTTTTGGGGGGATGTCAGGTTTTGGGGGGGTCAGCTTTTGGGGGGGTGTCAGGTTTTGGGGGGGATGGCAGGTTTTTGGGGGAGGTCAGGTTTTGGGGGAGGTCAGGTTTTTGGGGGGCCCCGTTTTGGGGCGGTCAGTTTTTGGGGGGGGCCGCAGCGCGTGCCCCCCCCCCCTTAAAGGCGGGGTGGAGGGGATTGGGTTGCATCCCATCCCTCTGGGCTGCCTTTGGGGGGGTCCCTGTCCCTCGGGGGGGGGGTGTGTGTCAGGTTTTTGGGGGGGGTCAGCTTTTGGGGGGGGGGTCAGATTTTGGGGCTACCCCCCCCCCCTTAAAAGCAGGGTCAGGGTGATTGGGTGCATCTGCTCCCGCTGGGCGGCCTTTGGGGGGGTCCCTTTCTGTCGGGGGAGGGGTGTCAGGTTTTGGGGGGGGGTCAGCTTTTGGGGGGGCAGCTTTTGGGGGGGGCGAGCTTTTTTGGCGGGGGGGTGTCAGATTTTGGGGCTACCCCCCCCCCTTAAAGGCGGGGTGGAGGGTGATTGGGTGCATCCCATCCCTCTGGGCTGCCTTTGGGGGGGTCCCTGTCCCTCGGGGGGGGGGGGTGTCAGGTTTTGGGGGGGGGTCAGGTTTTGGGGGGGGGTGTCAGGTGTCGGGGGGGGGTGTCAGGTGTCGGGTGCCCCCCCCCGGTGCCGCAGGCGGCCGAGGCCTTCACGGTGCGGCTGCTGGAGGACGCCTACCTGTGCTCGCTGCACGCCCGCCGCGTCACCCTCTTCCCCAAGGACCTGCAGCTGGCCCGGCGCCTGCGGGGGCTGGAGGGGGGGGGCGTCTGAGGACCCCCCCCCGCCGGGATACCCCCCCCCCCCCCACCGGGACACCCCCCCCCTCCTCCTCCTCCTCCTCCTCCCCCCCGCCGGGACCCCCCCCCCTTCCCCAAGGACCCTCTTCCCCAAGGACCTGCAGCTGGCCCGGCTCCTGCGGGGGCTGGAGGGGGGGGGGCGTCTGAAGACCCCCCCCCGCCGGGATACCCCCCCCCCCACCGGGACCCCCCCCCCCCTCCTCCTCCTCCTCCCCCCCCCCGCCGGGACACACCCCCCCCCCGCCGGGGACACACACCTTCCTTCCCCCCCCCCCTTCCCTCCCATGGGCATCCCCTTCCTCACACCCCCCCCCCCCCAGCACCCCTCATCCTAGTGAGGATCGGGCCCCCCCCCACTCCCCCTCCCGGGGACCCCCCCCCCACGATGCCCCCCCCCGGGTTGTCGTGTCCCCCCCGCCCCCCCCCTCCATGGGACACCCACCCCCTATGGGTACCCCCTTCCTCACACACCCCCCCCAGCACCCCTCATCCTAGCGAGGATCGGTCCCACCCCCACCCCTCCCACAGGGACCCCCTTCCTCAAACACCCCCCCCCCCCCGCACCCCTCATCCTAGCGAGGATCGGGCCCCCTCACCCCCCCCTTGGGGACCCCCCCGGAAACCCCCCCACTGACATCCCCCCCCCCCCCCCCAGGGACCCCCTTCCTCAAACACCCCCCCCCCCCCCGCACCCCTCTCCTAGTGAGGATCAGCCCCCCCCCCCCAATGGGGAAAACTCCTGGGGACCCCCCCGGGGACCCCCCCCCAGCCCCCCTCATCCTAGCGGGGATCGGGCCCCCCCCAGGACCCCCACCCTATCGCGCATCCCCCTGAGGCCCCCCCCCCAATGACGACCCCCCCCCATAATGAGGGTCCGCCCCCAGCGACCCCCCCCACCCCATTGAGCCCCCCCCCGTAAAGGGCCCCCCCCCGGAGGCCCCACCCCAACCCCCACCTTATTAAGCCCCCCCCCCATAATGAGGACACACCCCCCCCGGAGGGGCCCCCCCCCCCCTTATTGGAGCCCCTCCATAACGAGCCCCCCCCACCCCAACCCTATTGAGCCCCCCCACCCCCCAAAATGGGACCCCCCCCGGAGCCCCCCCCCCATTGGAGCCCTATTGGAGCCCCCCCCATAACAGGGCCCCCCCCGGAGGCCCCCCCCCCCCCATTAAGCCCCCCCCCCATAATGACGAAACCCCGCCCCAGAGGGCCCCCCCCCCCCCCCCTTATTGGAGCCCCTCCATAACGAGCCCCCCGCCCCCCCGGAGGCTCCCCCCCCCCCCCCCGACCCCCACCCTACTGAGCCTACCCCCCCATAATGGGGACACCCCCCCGGAGCCCCCCCCCCCATTGGAGCCCCCCCCATAATGGGGCCCCCCCGGAGGACCCCCTCCCACCCCAACCCCCCCATTAGGGCCCCCCCCCCCCAAAATGGGGGAACCCCCCCCGGAGGCCCCCCCCCCCCACCCTATTAAGCCCCCCCCCCATAATGACGAACCCCCACCCGGAGGCTCTCCCCCCCCCGACCCCCACCCTATTGAGCCCCCCCCCCCCCCAATAACGGGGCCCCCCCGGAGGCCCACCCCCACCCTACTGAGCCCCCCCCATAACGGGGAGACACCCCCCCCCCATACTGAGGACCCCCCCCCCACCCCAACTCCCCCTTATTGTGGGGCCCCCCCCCGCGGAGACACCCCACCCCATTGGGGACCCCCATAATGCCCCCCCCCAATAAATATGTGCTCCCTCCCCCCCCGCCCCCGGTGCTCCTGCCGACGGGGGGGGCGGGGTTTGGGGGGGCGTGGCTCGAGAGGGGGCGTGGCTCGAGAGGGGGCGTGGTTTGGCGCGCCCCCCCCCCCCCCCCCCCCCCCCCCCTCCAATAAAGGCGCTCCCCGGGGTCCCCCCTCCCCCCGGAGCCGCGGCGATGGCGCTGGCGCTGGCGTTACTGGTGGCGTTACTGGTGTTACTGGTGCTGGCGGCGGGGGGGGCGCGGGGGGGCGCGGCCGTGGCGCACCTGCTGCACCCCGGGGGGGCCCTGCACCTGCAGCGCCTGGCGCGCGCGGGGGGGGGGCCGCTGCTGCGCATGCGCCTGGGGGGGCGAGGTGAGTCCTGGGGGGGGGGGGGGGGGGGGGGGGGCACCCCCAGACTGACACACACACCCCCCCCGCACCCCCAAATTGCCCCCGGGACCCCCCCCCAAACCCACCCCTGGGGACCCCAAAACTGCCCCCCCCCGTGTGATTTACCCCCCCCCGAACCCCCAAATGGCCCCTTGGGGGACACCCCCCCCCGGGAACCCCCCCCAAGCTTATCCCTGGGGACCCCAAAACTGCCCCCCCCCCCTTCATTTAACCCCCCCGAACCCCCAAATTACCCCTTGGGGGACCCCCCCCTTCCCCGCACCCCCCCAACTTATCCCTGGGGACCCCAAAACTGCCCCCCCTCATGTTAACCCCCCCCGAACCCCCAAACTACCTCTTGGGAACCCTCCCCACCCGGCACCCCCCCCCCAAACTCACCCCTGGGGACCCCAAAACTGCCCCCCCTTTCATTTAACCCCCCCCGAACCCCCAAATTACCCCTTGAGGGACACCCCCCCAGGGGAACCCCCCCCCAAAATTATCCCTGGGGACCCCAAAATTGACACAACCCCCCCCGCGTGATTTACCCCCCCCGAACCCCCAAATTACCCCTTGAGGACCCCCCCCCAGACCCTCCCCCCCCCCAAACTCCCCCTGGGGACCCCAAAATTGTGTTTCCCCCCCCCCCTTGACACCCCCCCCCCCAGATTGGGGCCCCTCCCCCAGGACTCCCCAACCTGCCCCCGATTTTGGGGGTGTCCCCCCCCCCATCCTGGGGGTCTCCCCTCGGTTTGGGTGCCCCCCCCCCTTTTAGGGTCCCCTCCCCCCCCCGATTTGGGTCCCCCCCAGTTTCGGGGTCTCCCCCATTTCCCCCCCCAAGTTTTGGGGTCCCCCTTTCCCCCCCATTGCCCCCCCCCTTCCCCCCCCCCCCCGATTTGGGTCCCCCCCAGTTTTGGGGCCCCCCCCACTCCCCCCCCCCAAGTTTCTCCTCCCTCTCCCCCCCCCCGATTTGGGGTCCCCCCCATTTGCCGCCCCCATTTCTATCCCCCCAGTTTTGGGGTCCCCCAACCCCCCTCTTCTCCCCTCCCCCCGATTTGGGTCCCCCCCAGTTCCGGGGTCCCCCCCATTCCCCCCCCCAGTTTTGGGGTCCCCGTTTCCCCCCCCTCTTTCCCCCCCCCGATTTGGGGTCCCCCCCATTTCCCCCTCCCCCAGTTCCGGGGTCCCCCTTCCCCCCCCCGATTTGGGTCCCCCCCAGTTTTGGGGTCCCCCTCATTCGCCCCCCCCATTTCTACCCCCCCCCCGTTCCGGGGTTCCCCAACCCCCCTCTTCCCACCCCCCCCCCCATTTGGGTCCCCCCATTTGCCCCCCCCATTTCTATACCCCCAGTTCCGGGGTCCCCCTTCCCCCCCCCCATGTGGGTCCCCCCCCTCTGCCCCCCCCGCTGCGGTGCCCCCCCGCTCCGCCCCAGCGCCCCCCCCCTCCCCAGACGTGCTGGTGCTGAGCTCGGCGGGGCCCATCCGGGAGGCGCTGGCGCGGCGCTGGGGGGACTGGCTGGGGCGGCCGCCCAGTTACCTGGGTACGGGGGGGCTGGGGGGGGGCTATGGGGCTGGGGGGGGTCTATGGGGCTGGGGGGGGTCCCTATGGGGGGACTGGCTGGGGCGGCCGCCCAGTTACCTGGGTACGGGGGGGCTGGGGGGGGGTCTATGGGGCTGGGGGGGGGCCCTATGGGGGGGCTGGCTGGGGCGGGCCGCCCAGTTACCTGGGTACGGGGGGGCTGGGGGGGTCCCTATGGGGGGACTGGCTGGGGCGGCCGCCCAGTTACCTGGGTACGGGGGGGCTGGGGGGGGGGCTATGGGGCTGGGGGGGGGTCCCTATGGGGGGACTGGCTGGGGCGGCCGCCCAGTTACCTGGGTACGGGGGGGCTGGGGGGCGGGGGGGGGGGGTCCTATGGGGCTGGGGGGGGTCCCTATGGGGGGACTGGCTGGGGCGGCCGCCCAGTTACCTGGGGTACGGGGGGGCTGGGGGGGGGCTATGGGGCTGGGGGGGGGTCCCTTATGGGGGGACTGGCTGGGCGGCCCGCCCAGTTACCTGGGTACGGGGGTCTGTGGGGCGGGGGGGGGGGTCCTATGGGGCTGGGGGGGTACGGGGTGCGGGTCCCTATGGGGCTGTGGGGGGCTGTGGGGCGGGGGGGGGTCCCTATGGCGCTGGAGGGGTGATGAGGTGCAGGGTTTCTATGGGGCGGGGGGGTCTATGGGGCGGGGGGGTCCTTATGGGGCGGGGGGGGGGGTCCTATGGGGCTGGGGGGGGTCCCTATGGGGGGACTGGCTGGGGCGGCCGCCCAGTTACCTGGGTACGGGGGGGCTGGGGGGGCGGGGGGGGGCTATGGGGCGGGGGGGGTCCTATGGGGCTGTGGGGCGGGGGGGTCCCTATGGGGCTGGGGGGGTGATGGGGTGCAGGGTTTCTATGGGGCGGGGGGGGCCTATGGGGCGGGGGGGTCCTTATGGGGTGGGGGGGGTACGGGGTACAGGGTCCCTATGGGGCGGGGGGGGGATCCTATGGGGCTGGGGGGGGTCCTTATGGGGCGGGGGGGTGATGGGGTGCAGGGTCCCTATGGGGCTGGGGGGGCCTATGGGGCGGGGGGGGGTCGTTATGGGCGGGGGGAGCCCTGTGGGGCTGAGGGTGGGGGGGTTCTATGGGGTTGGGGACTTGGGTGCTGTGCGGGGGGGGGGGTTCGCGGGGGGGGGTCCGAGGGGGGTGATGTGGGTGCGGGGGGGGGTGTGACGCGGGGGGGGGGGGGTGATGTGGGTGCGGGGGGGGGTGTGTGTGTGCCCCTGACCCGTGTCCCCCCCCAGGGTCGCTGGTGTCGCGGGGGGGCCGGGACCTGGCGCTGGGCGCCCCCTCCCCCGCCTGGAGGCGGCAGCGCGCGGCCACGCGGGGGGCGCTGGCGCGCGCCGGGGGGGGGCGGCTGCGGGACGTGCTGAGGCGACAGGGGGGGGCGCTGTGCGCGGTGAGCCCCCCCCGGGACCCCCCCGGGACAACCCCCCCCGGGACCCCCCCTCCGGGACACCCCCCCCCCCCAGGACCCCCCGGGACCCCCCCCGGGAACCCCCCCGGGACCCCCCCGGGACAAACCCCCCCCGGGGACCCCCCCGGGACACCCCCCCCCCCCCAGGACCCCCCCGGGACCCCCCCGGGACCCCTCCCCGGGACAACCCCCCCCCAGAATCACGCCCCCCGGGACAAACCCCCCCCCGGGACACACCCCCCCCCCCCGGGGACACATTCCCCGGGACCCCCCCCTCCGGGACACAGCCCCCCCCAAAATCACCCCCCCCCGGGACCCCTCCCCCCCCGGGAGACCCCCGGGAGACCCCCCCCCGGGACCCCCCCCCAAAATCACCCCCCGCGGGACCCCCCCCCCCCCCGGGACATACCCCCCCCAACCAACCCTTAGAGACCCCAAACCCCCCCCCCGGACCCCCCCCAGTGTCCCCTTGGGCCCCCCCAAAACCCCCCCGGGCCCCCACAAATCCACCCGGGGCCCCCCCGGCCCCCCCAACCAACCCTTAGAGACCCCAACCCCCCCCCCAGTGTCCCCCTGGGCCCCCCCCAAAGTCCCCCGGACCCCCCAAAACCCCCCGGGACCCCCCAAATCCCCCCGGGGCCCCCCCTGGTCCCTCTTAGGCCCCCCCGGGCCCCCCATCCCCCCCCCCGGGGACCCCCAAAACCCCCTTTGGGCCCCCCAATCCCCCCCTTTGCCCAACCCTTAGGGACCCCAAATGGACCCCCCCGTCCCCCCCCCATTCCCCCCCCCGGGTCCCCCCCCTTTGCCCCCCCCCACCCAACCCTTAGGGACCCCAAATGCCCCCCACCGTGTCCCCCCCATCTCCCCCCCCCGAGGCCCCCCCTGACCACCCCCAACCAACCCTTAGGGACCCCCAAATCCCCCCCCCCATTCCTCCCCCCCCCCGGGGCCCCACCGTGACCCCCCCCTTTGCCCCCCCCCCACCCAACCTTAGGAACCCCAAACCCCCCCCACCGTGTCCCCCCCATCCCGACCCCCCGGGGCCCCCCCCGACCCCCCCTAACCAACCCTTAGGGACCCCACCCCCCCCCCCCGTGTCCCCCCCCCCCGTGACCCCCCTTTGCCCCCCCCAGGAGCTGCGTTCCCACGGGGGGGCGCCGCTGGACCCCTTTGAGGTGTTCGCCTTCCACAGCTGCAGCACCATCGCGCGGCTGCTCTTCGGGGACGCGGTGGGGGGGGCACCGGGGGGGCGGGGGGGGGACAGGGGTCGGGGGGGGCGGCATCGGGGGGGGCGGGGGGGGGACAGGGGATGGGGGGGGGACAGGGGTCCGGGGAGGAGGCGGCACCGGGGGGGGCGGGGGGGGGGACAGGGGTCGGGGGGGGGGGGGAGCAGGGGTTGGAGGGGGCGGCATCGGGGGGGCGGGGGGGGGGGGGCAGGGGTCCGAGGGGGGGGGCGGCATCGGGGGGCGGGGGGGGGGGGGCAGGGGTCCGAGGGGGGGGGCGGCATCGGGGGGGCGGGGGGGGGGGGCAGGGGTCCGGGGGGGGCATCGAGGGGGCGGGGGGGAGGGGGGACAGGGGTTGGGGGGGGGACAGGGGTCCGGGGAGGGGGCGGCATGCGGGGGGGGCGGGGGGGCGCGGGGGGGGGGAAGGGGTTGGGGGGGGCAGAGGTCGGGGGGGGCCAGGGGTCCGGGGGGGGGGGGGCGGCATCGAGGGGGCGGGGGGGGGGACACAGGGGTCCGGGGGGGGGGGGGGGGAGCAGGGGTTGGGGGGGGCGGCATCGGGGGGGGCGGGGGGGGGGGGACAGGGGTCCGGGGGGGGGGTTTGGGGGGGGACAGGGGTCCGAGGGGGGGGCGGCATTGCGGGGGGGGGCGGGGGTTGGGGGGGGCAGGGGTTGGGGGGGGGCGGGGGTTTGTGGGGGGGGGCAAGGGGTCCGAGGGGGGGCGGGGGTTGGGGGGGGAGGGGCAGAGGTTTGGGGGGGGGGGACACCCAGGTGTCCTGGGGCTGTGTCTCCGCGGGGGGGGACGGACCCGGCAGGACCCCGGCGTGACCCCCCCTCCCCCCCCCCCAGCTGCCCCCCCCCGAGGCGGAGCTGCGGGACTTTCGCGCGGTGCCTGAGGCGGCTCCTGGAGCTCTGGGGCCGGCCCGGCCTCCGCGCCCTCGACCTGCTGCCCCCCCTGCGGGTGCGGCCCCGGGGGCGGGGGGGTAGGGGGGGTGGGGGGCTGGGGGGGGGGTGTGTGGGGCTGGGGGGGAGTTATGGGGCTGGGGGGGGTGTGGGGCTGGGGGGTGTGGGGCTGGGGGGGGGGTGTGGGGCTGGGGGGGGGTGGGGCTGGGGGGGATGTGTGGGGCTGGGGGGGATATATGGGGCTGGGGGGGAGTTATGGGGCTGGGGGGGGGTGTGGGGCTGGGGGGGATATGTGGGGCTGGGGGGGGGTGTGTGGGGCTGGGGGGGATGTGTGGGGCTGGGGGGGGGGGTGGGGCTGGGGGGGGATATATGGGGCTGGGGGGGGGTGTGGGGCTGGGGGAGTTATGGGGCTGGGGGGGGTGTGGGGCAGGGGGGCTGCATGCGGGGTGTGGGGATGTGGGGCTGGGGGGGATATATGGGGCTGGGGGGGGATGTGTGGGGCTGGGGGGGAGTTATGGGGCTGGGGGGGTGTGGGGCTGGGGGGGATATGTGGGGCTGGGGGGTGTGGGGCTGGGGGGGATATATGGGGCTGGGGGGGGGATGTGTGGAGCTGGGGGGGGTGTGGGGCAGGGGGGGAGTTATGGGGCTGGGGGGGGTGTGTGGGGCTGGGGGGGTGTGGGGCAGGGGGGAGTTATGGGGCTGGGGGGGTGTGTGGGGCTGGGGGGGGGTGAGGCTGGGGGGGATGTGTGGGGCTGGGGGGCGGATATATGGGGCTGGGGGGGTGTGTGGGGCTGGGGGGGAGTTATGGGGCTGGGGGGGGTGTGTGGGGCTGGGGGGGATATGTGGGGCTGGGGGGTGTGGGGCTGGGGGGGATATATGGGGCTGGGGGGGATGTGTGGGGCTGGGGGAGGTGTGGGGCAGGGGGGGCTGCATGGGGGGTGTGGGGCTGGGGGGGATGTGGGGCTGGGGGGGGATGTGTGGGGCTGGGGGGGAGTTATGGGGCTGGGGGGTGTGGGGCTGGGGGGGATATATGGGGCTGGGGGGGGATGTGTGGGGCTGGGGGGGGATATATAGGGATTGGGGTGTGTGGGGCTGGGGGGGATATGTGGGGCTGGGGAGGGATATATGGGACTGGGGGGGGGGATGTGTGGGGCTGGGGGGGGTGTGGGGCAGGGGGGGAGTTATGGGGCTGGGGGGGGTGTGTGGGGCTGGGGGGAGTTATGGGGCTGGGGGGGGTGTGGGGATGGGGGGGATATATGGGGCTGGGGGGGGAATGTGGGGCTGGGGTGGGATATGTGGGGCTGGGGGGGGATGTGTGGGGCTGGGGATGTGGGGCCGGGGATGTGGGGCCGTGGGGGGGTCTCTATGGCATCCCCCCCCCCAGCTGCTGCCCAACGCGGGGCTGCGGGAGCTGCTGGGGCTCGTCCGGCGCCGCGACGCCTTCGTGGAGGCCCAGCTCCGCCGGCACGAGGTTGGGGGGCACCGGGGGGGGCGGGGGGGGGGCACACCCCAGGGGTTATGGGGGACCCAGGGATTTTGGGGGGGGGGGGGGGCGGGGGGGGGCACCCGGGTGTCCAGGGGGGGACCGAGGGGTGGGGGGGGGCCAAGATTTTGGGGGGGGGGGGGGCAGGATTTTGGGGGGGGGACACACAGATTTGGGGGGACCCAGAATTTTAGGGGGGCCCAGAAGTTTGGGGGGACCCAGGTGTCGGGGGGGGGAAATGCACCCCCAGGGGTTATGGGGGACCCAGGGGTTTTTGGGGGGGGGGTCATGGGGGGGCACCCGGGTGTCCGGGGGAGCCCAAGATTTCGGGGGGGGGGCAGGATTTCGGGGGGGGGGCCCAGGTGTTGGGGGGGGGGACCGAGGGGTGGGGGGGGACCCGGGATTTTTGGGGGGGCCCAGAAGTTGGGGGGGACCCAGGTGTCGGGGGGGGGGACCGAGGGGTGGGGGGGGACCCGGGATTCTGGGGGGGACCCAGGTGTTTGGGGGGGGGGGCAGGATTTTGGGGGGGGACACACAGGTTTGGGGGGGACCCAGAATTTTGGGAGGGGGACCTGGGATTTTGGGGGGGACCCAGGTGTTGGGGGGGGGCAGGATTTTGGGGGGGGACCCAAAGTGTCGGGGGGGGCAGGATTTTGGAGGGGGACCTGGGATTTCGGGGGGGGCACCCAGAAGTTGGGGGGGGCCCAGGTGTCCTGTTGCCGGGGGGGGGGGGGGTGTTGCCCCCAGCTTTTGGGGGTCTGCGATGGGGCGGGAGGGACCGACCCCCCCCCCCGGTCCCCCCCCCCCCCCCCCCCCCCCCGGGAGAGCGCGGCCCCCCCGGGGGACACGGTGCTGGGGGCGCTGCGGGGGGGGACCCTGAGCGCCCCCCGCCTGCACATGGCGCTGGTGGATCTCTTCATCGGCGGCACCGAGACCACGGCGGCCGCCATGGCCTGGGCCCTCGCCTTCCTGCTGCCCCGCCCCCAGGTGCCACACGCGTGTCGCAGCCGTGTCACAGCGCGTCCCCGTCCCCACGTGTGTCCCCATGTGTGTCCCCAGGGGGTCCCGTGTCCCCCCCCATGTCCCCTTTGTGTCTCTCCCCATGGCCATCGCCATCCCTCAGCACCACCCCCAGGTGCCACACGCGTGTCGCAGCCGTGTCACAGCGTGTCCCCATCCCCACCAGTGTCCCCATGTGTGTCCCCAGGGGGTCCCGTGTCCCCCCCCCATGTCCCCTTTGTGTCCCTCCCCCTGGCCATCACCATCCCTCAGCACCGCCCACAGGTGCCACACGCATGTCACAGCGCGTCCCCGTCCCCACCGGTGTCCCCATGTGTGTCCCCAGGGGGTCCCGTGTCCCCCGCCACGTCCTATGTGTCCCCTTTGTGTCCCTCCCCATGGCCATCGCCATCCCTCAGCACCGCCCACAGGTGCCACATGCGTGTCGCAGCCGTGTCACAGCGTGTCCCCGTCCCCACCGCTGTCCCCGAATCCCCACACGTGTCCCCAGGGGGTCCCGTGTCCCCCCCCATGTCCCATGTGTCCCCTTCATCCCCCTCCCCATGGCCATCACCGGTCCCCCGCACCACCCCCAGGTGCCACACGCGTGTCGCAGCCGTGTCACAGCGTGTCCCCATCCCCACCGGTGTCCCCATGTGTGTCCCCAGGGCGTCCCGTGTCCCCCCCCCATGTCCCCTTTGTGTCCCTCCCCATGGCCATCGCCATCCCCTTGCACAGTCCTGAGGTGCCACACGCGTGTCGCAGCCGTGTCACAGCGTGTCCCCGTCCCCACGCGTGTCCCCAGGGGGTTCCTGGTCCCCCCCGTGTCCTACGTGTCCCCGTGTCCCCCTCCCCATGGCCATCACCGTCCGCTTGCACCACCCCGAGGTGTCACACACGTGCCACCCCCACACGCATGTCACATCCATGTCCCCACGCGGCTCCGTTGTCCCCCTCCTTGCCACCGGGAGCCCCCCCGGGGTGGGACAGCCCCCCCCCGCCCCGTGACACACGTGTCACCCCGCGAGGCAGTGACAGGGTGTGACAGGGTGTGACAGGGTGTGATGTGGTGTGACGCAGTGTGACACGCTGTGACGGGGTGTGACACGCTGTGACGGGGTGTGACGCAGTGACGTGCTGTGATGTGGTGTGACAGGGTATGACATGCTGTGACGCGGTGTGACAGGGTGTGGCACATGATGCAGTGTGACATGGTGTGACAGGGTGTGACACGCTGTGACGTGGTGTGACACTGTGACAGGGTGTGACACGCTGTGACACGCTGTGACGGGGTGTGATGGGGTGTGACACGCTGTGACACGCTGTGATGGGTGTGACATGCTGTGTCAGGGTGTGACGAGGTGTGACGTGCTGAGACACACTGTGACGGGGTGTGACGGGGTGTGACACACTGTGATGCACTGTGACACGCGTGACACGCTGTGACACGCTGTGACGGGGTGTGACAGGCTGTGACAGGGTGTGACATGGTGTGATGTGCTGTGATGGGATGTGACACACTGTGACACGCTGTGACAGGTGTGACACGCTGTGACGGGGTGTGACAGGCTGTGACAGGGTGTGACATGGTGTGATGTGCTGTGATGGGATGTGACACACTGTGACATGCTGTGACAGGTGTGACGCGCTGTGACGGGGTGTGATGGGGTGTGACATGCTGTGACACACTGCTGGGTGTGACACACTGCTGGGTGTGACACACTGACGGGTGTGACACCTCGTGATGGGTGTGACGCACTGATGGCAGTGACACGGTGTGACACGCTGCCGGGTGTGACACAGTGCCGGGTGTGACACCCCATGACGGGTGTGATGGGTGTGACAGTGACGGGTGTGACACAGTGACGGGTGTGACGGGTGTGACACAGTGAAGGGTGTGACAGGTGTGCCACCCCGTGACGGGTGTGATGGGTGTGACACACTGCCGGGTGTGACACAGTGACGGGTGTGACACACTGACGGGTGTGATGAGGGTGACACGCTGTGCCGGGTGTGCCACCCCGTGCCGGCTGTGCCACGCCGCCGGCTGTGCCGCCTGTCCCCAGCTGCAGGCCCGGCTGCGGGAGGAGCTGTGGCGGGTGCTGGGTCCCGCCCGTGTCCCCGAGCCGGGGGACGCCCCGCGCCTGCCCCTGCTCCAGGCCACCATCGCCGAGACCCTGCGCCTGCGGCCCCCCGCCCCCCTGGCCCTGCCCCACTGCGCCCTGCGCCACACCAGGTACGGCCAGTACCGGCCAGTATGGACCAGTATAGAGGGGTATGCACCAGTTTGAACCAGTACAGAGGAGCGCGTACTAGTATGAACCAGTATAGACCAGTAGCAACCACTGGGCGTCACATCGCAGCGCTGCACGCTCAGGTGTATCAGGGTTTTGAACCAGTATAGACCAGTATGGGCCAGTTTGAACTAGTATAGATCAGTATGGGCCAGTATAGATAAGCACATACTAGTATGAACCAGCCTGAACCAGTATAGACCAGTAGCAACCACTGGGCGTCACGCTGCAGCACTGCGCAACAAAGCGTATTGGGATTTTGAACCAGTATAGACCAGTATGGGCCAGTTTGAACCAGTATAGACCAGTAGCAACCACTGGGCGTCATGTTGCAGCACTGCGCACCAAAGCGTATCAGGGTTTTGAACCCGTATAGACCAGTATGGACCAGTTTAGATGAATATGGGCCAGTTTGAACCAGTATAGACCAGTATGGGCCAATATAGATAAGCACATACTAGTATGAACCAGCCTGAACCAGTATAGACCAGTAGCAACCGCTGGGCGTCACGCTGCAGCACTGCGCAACAAAGCGTATCGGGGTTTTGAACCCATATAGACCAGTATGGACCAGTTTAGATGAATATGGACCAGTTTGAACCAGTATAGGCCAGTATGGGCCGCTATAGATAAGCGCGTACTAGTATGAAGCAGCCTGAACCAGTATAGACCAGTAGCAACCACTGGGCGTCACGCTGCAGCACTGCGCAACAAAGCGTATTGGGGTTTTGAACCAGTATAGACCAGTATGGGCCAGTTTGAACCAGTATAGACCAGTAGCAACCACTGGGCGTCACGCTGCAGCACTGCGCAACAAAGCGTATTGGGGTTTTGAACCAGTATAGACCAGTATGGGCCAGTTTGAACCAGTATAGACCAGTAGCGACCACTGGGCGTCATGTTGCAGCACTGCACACTCAGGTGTATCAGGGTTTTGAACCAGTATAGACCAGTATGGGCCAGTTTGAACCAGTATAGACCAGTATAGATGAGCACATACTAGTATGAACCAGCCTGAACCAGTATAGACCAGTAGTGACCACTGGGCGTCACGTTGCAGCGCTGCACACTCAGGTGTATCAGGGTTTTGAACCAGTATGGGCCAGTTTGAACCAGTATAGACCAGTATGGACCAGTATAGATAAGCACATACTAGTATGAACCAGCCTGAACCAGTATAGACCAGTAGCAACCACTGGGCGTCACGCTGCAGCACTGCGCAACAAAGCGTATCGGGGTTTTGAACCCGTATAGACCAGTATGGACCAGTTTAGATGAATATGGACCAGTTTGAAGCAGTATAGACCAGTATGGGCCACTATAGATAAGCGCATACTAGTATGAACCAGCATGAACCAGTATAGACCAGTAGCAACCACTGGGCGTCATGTTGCAGCGCTGCACACTCAGGTGTATCAGGGTTTTGAACCAGTATAGACCAGTATGGGCCAGTATAGAGGAGTACGGACCAGTTTGAACCACTATAGAGGAGCGCATACTAGTACAAACAAGCCTGAACCAGTATAGACCAGTAGCAACCACTGGGCGTCACATTGCAGCACTGCACACCAAAGCGTATTGGGGTTTTGAACCAGTATAGACCAGTATGTGCCAGTTTGAACCAGTATAGACCAGTATAGATGAGCACATACTAGTATGAACCAGCCTGAACCAGTATAGACCAGTAGCAACCACTGGGCGTCACGTTGCAGCACTGCGCAACAAAGCGTATCAGGGTTTTGAACCCGTATAGACCAGTATGGACCAGTTTAGATGAATATGGACCAGTTTGAACCAGTATAGAGGAGCGCATACTAGTATGAACCAGTATAGACCAGTAGTGACCACTGGGCGTCACGTTGCAGCGCTGCACACTCAGGTGTATCAGGGTTTTGAACCAGTATGGACCAGTATAGATAAGCACGTACTAGTATGAACCAGCATGAACCAGTATAGACCAGTAGGGACCACTGGGCATTCCAAGTAGGGCCCCATTGGCCACAGCAGACCCCAGTAGAGGCCAGGAAGTCCCAGTAGATCCCAGTAGTTCCCAGTAGGGCCCCAGTGGGACCCAGTAGAGTCCAGTCGATCCCAGTAGGGCCCCAGTCGATCCCAGTAGGGCCCTAGTAGAGCAAAGTAGGGCCCCAGTAGAGCCCAGTAGATCCCAGTAGGGTCCCAGTGGGCCCCAGTAGAGCCCAGTAGGACCCCAGTAGACCCCAGCAGATCCCAGTAGTTCCCAGTAGAGCCCAGTAGGGCCCCAGTAGAGCCCAGTAGGACCCCAGTAGACCCCAGCAGATCCCAGTAGTTCCCAGTAGAACCCAGTAGATCCCAGTAGGGTCCCAGTGGGCCCCAGTAGAGCCCAGTAGGACCCCAGTAGACCCCAGCAGATCCCAGTAGTTCCCAGTAGGGCCCCAGTGGGACCCAGTAGAGTCCAGTCGATCCCAGTAGGGCCCTAGTAGAGCAAAGTAGGGCCCCAGTAGAGCCCAGTAGGACCCCAGTAGATCCCAGTAGTTCCCAGTAGAGGCCAGTAGGGCCCCAGTAGGGCCCAGTAGGATCCTGGTGGGCCCCAGTAGAGCCCAGTAGATCCCAGTAATTCCCAGTAGGGCCTCAGTAGAGCCCAGTAGATCCCAGTAGGGTCCCAGTGGGCCCCAGTAGAGCCCAGTAGGACCCCAGTAGACCCCAGCAGATCCCAGTAGTTCCCAGTAGAGCCCAGTAGGGCCCCAGTAGAGCCCAGTAGGGTCACAGTGGACCCCAGTAGATCCCAGTAGTTCCCAGTAGGGTCCCAGTAGACCCCAGCAGAGCCCAGTATGTCCCAGTAGGCCCCAGTAGACCCCAAGAGAACCCCTAAGGCCTCAGTGGTGGATCCCAGCAGGCCCCAGTAAGTCCCAGTAGGCCCCAGTAGATCCCAGCAGGCCCCAGTACACCCCTGCAGAGTCCAGTATATCCCAGTAGCCCCCAGTAGTCTCCAGTAGCCCCCAGTAGATCTCAGTAGATGCCAACAGACCCCAGGAGGTGTCAGTAGGCCCCAGTACATCCCAGTAGGCCCCAGTAGAATAGCTCTAAACCCCAGTAGACCCCAGTAGGACCCAGTAGGCTCTTAGAGGTCCTGGTACATCCCAGTGGACCCCAGAAGGTCCCAGTAGGCCCCAGTAGATCCCAGTAAGCCCCAGTAGACCTCAACAGAGCCCAGTAGGCCCCAGCAGACCCCAGTATGGCCCCAGAAGGCCCCCAGTAGATCCCAGTAAGGTCCCTTAGCAGAGCCCAGCAGGTCCCAGTATGTCCTAGGGGATACTAGTAGATCCCAGCAGGTCCCAGTAGATCCCAGCAGAGCCCCAGCGTGTCCCAGTAACCCCAGCGCCCCCTGTTTCCCCCCCCCCCCCCCCCCCAGTATCGGCGGGATCCCAGTGCCGGCCGGTTCCATCCTGGTTCCCAACCTGCTGGCGGCCCACAGGGACCCCGACACCTGGGAGCGCCCCGAGGAATTCCTGCCCGGTACGTCCCGGGGGGGCCCCCCCGGCCACCTGGGTGCCCTGAACCCCTCGGGGGGGGTGTCCCCATGTCCCCCCCCCGGACACCTGGGTGCCCTGAACCCCTCGGGGGGGGTGTCCCCATGTCCCCCCCCCCCGGCCACCTGGGTGCCCTGAACCCCTCAGGGGGGGTGTCCCCATGTCCCCCCCCCCCCGGCCACCTGGGTGCCCTGAACCCCTCGGGGGGGGTGTCCCCATGTCCCCCCCCCCCGGCCACCTGGGTGCCCTGAACCCCTCAGGGGGGGGTGTCCCCATGTCCCCCCCCCCGGACACCTGGGTGCCCTGAACCCCTCGGGGGGGGTGTCCCCATGTCCCCCCCCCCCCGGCCACCTGGGTGCCCTGAACCCCTCAGGATGGGGGTGCCCCCCCCCCCCAGACACCTGGGTCACTCCCGGACACCCAGGTCCCCCCCCAGACTCCTGGGTCCCCTGACCCCCCCTCGGGGTGGGACCCCCAGACACCTGGGTTCCCCTGGACACCTTGGGGTGGGACCCCCCTGGGGTGGGACCTCCTGGGTGGGACCCCCCCCAGACGCCTGGGTCCCCTGACCCCCCCTCGGGGTGGGTCCCCTGACCCCCTTGGGTTGGGTGCCCCCCCCCCCCGGATCTCTGGGTCCCCCTGGATCCCTTGGGGTGGGACCCCCGGACACCTGTGTCCCCCCAGACCCCTCGGGGTGGGTCCCCCCCCCAGATTCCTGGGTCCCTTGACCCCCTCGGGGTGGGTCCCCCCCCCGAGACTCCCGGTGTCCCCCCCCCGACTCCTGGGTCCCCCCCCCGAGACTCCCGGTGTCCCCCCCCCAGACTCCTGGTGTCCCCCCCCCAGACTCCTGGGTCCCCCCGGATCCCTCGGGGTGGGTCCCCCCCCAGACTCCTGGTGTCCCCCCCCCAGACTCCTGGGTCCCCCCCCCCAGACTCCTGGGTCCCCCCGGATCCCTCGGGGTGGGTCCCCCCCCGAGACTCCCGGTGTCCCCCCCTCGACTCCTGGGTCCCCCCCCCAGACTCCCGGGTCCCCCCGGATCCCTTGGGGT
This sequence comes from Fratercula arctica, assembly GCA_947846985.1. Taxonomy (NCBI): domain Eukaryota; kingdom Metazoa; phylum Chordata; class Aves; order Charadriiformes; family Alcidae; genus Fratercula; species Fratercula arctica. The sequence goes on along the minus strand of CANTUZ010000014.1, from coordinate 4,485,176 downwards.
GGGTGCCCTCCCGGCCACCCAGGTCCCCTGACACCCGCCCCCCCCCACCCCCCCCCCCCAGAGCGGTTCCTGGCCCCCGGAGCCCCCTCCCGCGCCCTCCTGCCCTTCGGCTGCGGGGCCCGATCCTGCCCGGGGGAGGGGCTGGCGCGGGCCGAGCTCCTCGTTTTCCTGGGCCGAATCCTGCGGGAATTCCGGCTGGAGCCCCCCGCGGGGGGGGAGGGGGGGCCCGAGCTTCGGGGGACGGGGGGCACCGTCCTGCGGCCCCCCCCCTTCCGCCTCCGCCTGCTGCCCTGCCTGCCCCCCGCCTAGCGCACCCCGGGGGGGGGGGGGGCACCCTTGGGTGCCTGCTGCCTGCACCCCTGGGTCCTGGGGGGGGCACCCTTGGGTCCGGGGGGGGCACCCTTGGGTGTCTGGGGCTGCACCCCTGCATTTCTCGGGGGGGGGGGGCACCCTTGGGTGCCTGAGGCTGCACCCTTGGATGCACCCCTGGATTTCGGGGGGGGGGGGGGGGGAACCCTTGGGTCCGGGGGGGCACCCTTGGGTCTGGGGAGGGCACCCTTGGGTGTCTGGGTCCTCCCCAACACCCGAGTCCTCCCGCTGCTGACACCCCCAGCCCCCCGGGTCCCCCCCGGACCAGTAGGTCCCAGCAGAGCCCAGTATGGCCCCAGAAGACCCCCAGTAGCCCCCCCCCCTCCCCCCCGCCCAGCAGATCCCAGTAGACCTCAGCAGAGCCCAGTGTGGCCCCAGTAGCCCCCCCCTCCCCCCCCCCCAAGTAGCCCCCCAGGAAACCTCAGCAGAGCCCCAGTAGGTTCCAGGAAGATCCCAGTAGATCCCAGCAGGTCCCAGTAGAGCTGGGTGCCCCCCCCCCCCCCCCCCCCCCCCCCCCCCCCGGGGACGCCTGGGGTCACGGGGGCCGAGCGGGTTCCAGGCAGCTTTTATTGCCCCCCCACCCCCCCAATAAAAGCTTCGCCCCCCACGTCCCCCCCCCCCCAACTGCCTCCTTCCTGGGTGCTGCCTGGACACCGGGGTGTCCCCCCCCCCCGCTCCCCCCGGAGCCCTGGGTGCCCCCCCCGGGTGCCCCCCCCCCGGTGCCCCCCTCAGTCGCGCTGCGGCCGCAGCTTCATCTCGGTGAAGGGGACGGAGAACTCGAAGCCTTTCCAGGGAAACCAGTTGATGCCCTGGGGGGGGGGGGATGGGGGGGTCCATCAGGCCCTGTGGGTGGCCTATAGGTACCCTATGGACCCCCTATACAACCCCGTAGACCCCCGCAGAACCCCATAGACCCTACAGACCCCTGTAGAACCTTACAGAGCCCCACAGACCCTTATGACCCCTATAGAGCCCCTATAGAACCCCGCAGACCCCTATAGAGCCCCTACAGAACCCTATATGAGCCCTATAGAGCCCCACAGATGCCTACAGAGCCCCTACAGAACCCCACAGACCCCTATATGAGCCCTATAGAGCCACACAGACCCCTATAGAGCCCCTATAGAGCCCCTACACAACCCCACAGACCCCTATATGAGCCCTATAGAGCCACACAGACCCCTATAGAGGCCCTACAGAACCCCACAGACCCCTATAAGACCCCTATAGAGCCCCACATACCCTTATAAGACCCCTATAGAACCCCACAAACCCCTATATGAGCCCTATAGAGCCACACAGACCCCTATAAGACCCCTATAGAGCCCCTCCAGAACCACCCAGGCCCCTATAAGACCCCTACAGAGCCTTACAGAACCCTATAGACCCCTACAGAAATTTATAGACTCCTATAGACCCCCTATAGAAGCCTACAGACCCCTATAGTACCCCTAAAGAAGCCTATAGACCCCTATAGAACCTTACTGAACCCTATAGATCCCTATAGAGCCCCACAGACCCCTATAGAGCCCTATAGAGCCCTATAGAACCCCACAGACCCCTGTAAGACCCCTATAGAGCCCCACAGGCCCCTGTATGAGCCCTACATCCCTGCCCCGGGCCCTATTGCCCATACAGAGGGGACCTTGGGCTCTATAGGGTTCTGGGCCCTATGGCGCCTATAGGGTGCGTGGCCCGTGTAGCCCCTTATGGCCCCCCCCGTCACCCATAGGGGTGCCCCCTCCCCCTTTAGCACCCCTATGGGCCCCATAGGTACTGGTGGCTGTGGCCAGTGCCATAGGGGTCCTGTGCTCCGTAAGGCCCCTATAGGTACCCCCCCATAGACATCCTCCCCATAGCCCCTATAGAACTTCCTATAGTTGCTATAGGTCCCTCTCTGACCCCTCCCCATGTCCCCTGTAGACCTCTACAGAGCCCCTACAGACCCCCTATATGCCCCTATAGACGCTTCTATGACCCATAACAACCCTATAGGTCCCCCTCTGGCCCCTATAGACCCCATCAATCCCACTCTGGCCCCACTGGTCACATCTGGTCACCCCCTATAGGGCCTCCTATAGGCCCCCTATGGCCCCTATAGCCCACATTAACTGCCCTCTGGCCCTGTCTGCCCCCTACAGTTGCCCCCTATGGCCCCCTATACATTCCCTCTGTCTCCTATAGACCCCATTATGTCCCCTTTAACCACACTCCAGCCCCCCCAGCCCCCTCGCTATGGGTCCCTGGCCCCTATAGACCCCCTTATGGCCCCTATAGCCCCCCTGTGGCCCCTATAGATCCCATTATCTCCCCCTCCGCCCCCCATTAACCACCCCCCAGCCGCCCTGCTGTGGGTCCCCGGCCCCTATAGACCCCCTATAGACCCCCCCCCGTAGCCCCTATAGACCCCCTGTGGCCCCTACAGACCCCATTATCTCCCCCTGTGCTCCCCATTAACCACCCTCAGGTCCCCCCCCAGCCCCCCTGCTATGGGTCCCCATCCCCTGTAGCCCCCCTATAGCCCCCCTATGGCCCCCCTTATGGCACCTATAGCCCCCCTATGGCCCCTATAGACCCAATTATCTCCCCCTCCACCCCCCATTAACCACCCCCAGCCCCCCTGCAATGGGTCCCTGGCCCCTATAGCCCCCCCTATGGCCCCTATAGCCTCCCTGTGGCCCCTATAGACCCCATTATCTCTCCCTGCGCCCCCCCATTAACCACCCCCCGGCCCCCCAGCCCCCCCGCTATGGGTCCCCGGCCCCTGTAGCCCCCCTATGGACCCTATAGCCCCCCTTATGGAGCCTATAGCCCCCCTATAGCCCCCCTATGGCCCCTATAGACCCCATTATCTTCCCCTCCGCCCCCCATTAACCACCCCCCAGCCCCCCCCCATAGGTCCCCAGCCCCTATAGCGCCCCTATAGACCCCCCGTGGCCCCTATAGACCCCATTATCTCCCCCTCTGCCCCCCATTAACCACTGCCCAGCCGCCCTGCTGTGGGTCCCCAGCCCCTATAGCCCCCCTATAGACCCCATTATCTCCCCCTCCGCCCCCCATTAACCACCCCCCGGCCCCCCCAGACCCCCGCTATGGGTCCCTGGCCCCTATAGCCCCCCTATAGACCGCCCATAGCCCCTATAGACCCCATTATCTTCCCCTGCGCCCCCCATTAAGCACCCCCCAGCCCCCCCCATAGGTCCCCAGCCCCTATAGCCCCTCTATGGCCCCTATAGCCCCCCTATGGCGCCCCTATGGCCCCTACAGACCCCCATTATCTCCCCCTCTGCCCCCCATTAACCACCCCCCGGCCCCCCCCAGCCCCCCGCTATGGGTCCCTGGCCCCTATAGACCCCCTATGGCCCCTATAGACCCCATTATCTCCCCCCTCCGCCCCCCATTAACCACCCCCCGGCCCCCCCAGCCCCCCCGCTATGGGTCCCTGGCCCCTATAGACCCCCTATGGCCCCTATAGACCCCATTATCTCCCCCTCCGCCCCCCATTAACCACCCCCCGCCCCCCCCCGCTGTGTGTCCCTGGCCCATGTAGCCCCCCTATAGACCCCCCATAGCCCCTATAGACCCCCTATGGCCCCTACAGACCCCATTATCTCCCCCTGCGCCCCCCCTGGCAGCCCCGGCCCCCCCAGCCCCCCCGCTATGGGTCCCTGGCCCCTATAGACCCCCTATGGCCCCTATAGACCCCATTATCTCCCCCTCTGCCCCCCATTAACCACCCCCCGCCCCCCCCCGCTGTGTGTCCCTGGCCCATGTAGCCCCCCCGTGGCCCCTATAGACCCCATTATCTCCCCCTGTGCCCCCCCCATTAACCACCCCAGCCCCCCCCATAGGTCCCCAGCCCCTATAGCCCCCCTATAGACCCCATTATCTCCCCCTCCGCCCCCCATTAACCACACCCCGGCCCCCCCCAGCCCCCCCACTGTGGGTCCCCGGCCCCTATAGCCCCCCTATAGACCCCCCATAGCCCCTATAGACCCCATTATCTCCCCCTCTGCCCCCCATTAACCACCCCCCGGCCCCCCCAGCCCCCCCGCTATGGGTCCCCGGCCCCTATAGACCCCCTATAGATCCCCTACAGACCCAATTATCTCCCCCTCTGCCCCCCATTAAGCACCCCCCAGCCCCCCCCCATAGGTCCCCAGCCCCTATAGCCCCCCTATGGCCCCTATAGCCCCCCTATGGCCCCCCTATGGCCCCTACAGACCCCATTATCTCCCCCTCCGCCCCCCCATTAACCACCCCCCGGCCCCCCCAGCCCCCCCCGCTATGGGTCCCTGGCCCCTATAGACCCCCTATGGCCCCTATAGACCCCCTTATGGCACCTATAGCCCCCCTATGGCCCCTATAGACCCAATTATCTCCCCCTCCGCCCCCCATTAACCACCCCCCGCCCCCCTGCAATGGGTCCCTGGCCCCTATAGCCCTCCTATGGCCCCTATAGCCTCCCTGTGGCCCCTATAGCCCCCCTTATGGCGCCTATAGCCCCCCTATGGCCCCTATAGACCCCATTATCTTCCCCTCTGCCCCCCATTAACCACCCCCCAGCCCCCCCCATAGGTCCCCAGCCCCTATAGCCCCCATATAGACCCCCCGTGGCCCCTATAGACCCCATTATCTCCCCCTCTGCCCCCCATTAACCACCGCTTAGCCGCCCCGCTGTGGGTCCCCAGCCCCTATAGCCCCCCTATAGACCCCATTATCTCCCCCTGCGCCCCCCACTCGCAGCCCCGGCCCCCCAGCCCCCCCCACTATGGGTCCCCGGCCCCTGTAGCCCCCCTATAGACCCCGCTATGGCCCCTACAGACCCCCATTATCTCCGCCTGCGCCCCCCCTGGCAGCCCCGGCCCCCCCAGTCCCCCCGCTATGGGTCCCTGGCCCCTATAGACCCCCTATGGCCCCTACAGACCCCATTATCTCCCCCTGCGCCCCCCCTGGCAGCCCCGGCCCCCCCAGCCCCCCCCGCTATGGGTCCCTGGCCCCTATAGCCCCCCTGTGGGCCCTATAGACCCAATTATCTCCCCCTCCGCCCCCCATTAAGCACCCCCCAGCCCCCCCCCATAGGTCCCCAGCCCCTATAGCCCCCCCGTGGCCCCTATAGACCCCATTATCTCCCCCTGCGCCCCCCCCATTAACCACCCCCCAGGCCCCCCCCATAGGTCCCTAGCCCCTATAGCCCCCCTATAGACCCAATTATCTCCCCCTCCGCCCCCATTAACCACCCCAGCCCCCCCCATAGGTCCCCAGCCCCTATAGCCCCCCTATAGACCCCCTTATGGCCCCTATAGACCCCATTATCTCCCCCTCCGCCCCCCATTAACCACCCCCCGGCCCCCCCCAGACCCCCGCTATGGGTCCCTGGCCCCTATAGACCCCCTATGGCCCCTACAGACCCCATCATCTCCCCCTGCGCCCCCCCAGCAGCCCCGGCCCCCCCCAGACCCCCGCTATGGGTCCCTGGCCCCTATGGCCCCCCTATGGCCCCTACAGACCCCATCATCTCCCCCTGCGCCCCCCCCGGCAGCCCCGGCCCCCCGTGCCTGGTGGTGGCGGGCGGTGCCGTAGCGCCCGTTGAGGTTGGCGTAGTGGCAGTTGTGGTACCACCAGGCCCCGGCGTAGGCCACGGCGCAGGGCCGGGGGCGGCCGCGGGGGTCGCGGTCCCGCGTGGAGAAGGGGCTGCCGGCGTGGTAGGAGAGCGCGTCCCCTGCCGGACCCCCCCGTCAGAGCCCAGGGACTCCCAGGTCACCCCCCCCCGGGACCCACAGGGACCCCCCCACCAGAGACCCCCCCCCGCAAGGACCCCCCCACAGCGACCCCCCCGTCAGAGCCCAGGGACTCCCAGGTCACCCCCCCCCAGGACCCACAGGGACCCCCCCACCAGAGACTCCCCCCCCACAGGGACCCCCCCCACAGCGACCCCCCCGTCAGAGCCCAGGGACTCCCAGGTCACCCCCCCCCAGGACCCACAAGGACCCCCCCACCAGAGACCCCCCCCCCCCCCAGGGACCCCCCCCACCAGAGACCCCCCCCGCAGGGAGCCCCCCACAGCGACCCCCCCCAAGACACCCCCATCAGACCCACGGGACCCCCAGGACACCCCCCCCCCCTCGAGACTCACAGGGACCCCCCAACAGAGACAACCCCCCCTCCCCCCGTCAGACCCCCAGAACCACCCCCAGGAACACACAGGAACACCACCCACCCCCCCCCAAAAACCCCCCCCCGTCAGACCCACAGGACCCCCAGGACACCCCCCCGGTGAGCCTCAGGACACCTCTCCCCCCCCCACCCCGGGACCCACAGGGACCCCCCCACAGGGACCCCCCCCGAGACACCCCCATCAGAGCCCAGGGACCCCCAGGACACCCCCCCCCCCGGGACCCACAGGGACCCCTTCAGGGACCCTCCCCCAGGGCCCCCCCCGTCAGACCCCCCAGGATCCCCCCCCGCCAAGGGACCCCCAGGACCCCCCCCCCCAACCCCCCCCCCCGTCAGACCCAGGGGACATCCCCCCAGTGACCCCAAGGACACCCCCCCCCCCCCCACCCCGAGACCCCCAGGACCCCCCCCGGACCCACAGGGACCCCCCTCAGGGATCCCTCCAGGGACCCCCCCCGGTCAGAGCCCGGAGACCCCCCCTTGAACCCCCACCAGGAGCCACAGGGACCCCTCCTGGGACCCCCCCCCCCGCCCCCAGCGACGCACATCCCCCCCCCAGGGACCCCTCCCCCCCCCACCGTGGTCCAGAGACCCCCAGGGACCCCCCCCATCAAACCCCTAGGGACACCCCCATGCCCCCTCTCCCCGCCCCCCCTGAGGGACACCCCCAGCACCCCTCAAGCCCCCCCTAAAACCCCCTTCATGGGCCATGGGACCCCCCCCAACTCCCCCCCCCCCCAAAGACCCCTCCAAAGACCCCCCAGGTGCCCCCCAGACCCCTCATGGGGGGGGGGACCCATGGACCCCCAAGAGCTTTCAACACCCAAGAGACCCCCAGGGTCCCCCCCCAAACCACTTAGGACCCTCAAGACCCCCCCCAGAGCCCCCCCAGGACCCCTCAGGGACACATTTCATGGGCCAGGAGACCCCCAAGACCCCTCCAGGACCCCCAAGATCCTGCCCAGAGTCATCCCCACGGGCCAGGAGACACCCCAAGACCCTTCCAGGAACCCCTCAAGACCACTCAGGACCCCCCAGGACCCTTCTAGAGGCCTCCAGGATCCCCAAGAGCCCTCCAGGACCCCCAAGATCCCTCCCAGGATCCTCCTCATGGGCCAGGAGACTCCCCAAGACCCTTCTAGAGGCCCCCAGGACCCCCAAGATCCCTCCCAGGGTCCTCCTCATGGGCCAGGAGACTCCCCAAGACCCCCCCAGGGACCCCCCCCGGCTGCCCCCGTACCGGCGGTGCCGCTGTAGGCGCCGAGGTGGAGACGGTAGTGGTCCTCGGGGCCGGCGACGGCGAAGTCGCGGTAGCGGGCGAAGGCGGCGTCCCACGGGGTGCGGAGGTCCACGCGCAGCTCCGTGGGGGTCCCGGCCGTCAGGGCGTGCAGCGCCTCGTTCCCTGTGACCCCCCCCCAACGCCTGCGTCCGGCCACCGCCACCCACCAGGCAGCTGGGTCCCCCCCTGGTCACCCACCCAAGCCCACCCGGCTCCCTGGGTCCCCTCCGAAGACCCACCCAGACACTTGGGGACCCCCCCGGATGCCACCCGAGCCCACCTGGACACCTCGGTCCCCTCCAAAGACCCCCTTGGACACCTGGGTCCCCCCCTGGTCACCCACCCAAGCCCACCCGGGTCCCTGGGTCCCCTCCGAAGACCCACCCAGACACTTGGGGACCCCCCCGGATGCCACCCGAGCCCACCTGGACACCTCAGTCCCCTCCAAAGACCCACCCAAACACCTGGGTCCCCCCCGGTCACCCTCCCAAGCCCACCCGGGTCCCTGGGTCCCCTCTGAAGACCCACCCAAATGCCTGGGTCCCCTCCCTGGACACCTGGGGACCCCCCTGGATGCCACCCAAGCCCACCTGGACACCTCGGTCCCCTCCAAAGACCCACTTGGACACCTGGGTCCCCCCTGGTCACTCACCCAAGCCCACCCAGGTCCCCGGGTCCCCTCCGAAGACCCACCCGGACACCTAGGTCCACCCCCAGATGCCACCCGAGCCCACCTGGACACCTCGGTCCCCTCCAAAGACCCACTTGGACACCTGGGTCCCCTCCCTGGACACCTGGGGACCCCCCTGGATGCCATCCCCAAGCCCACCCGGCCACCTGGGTCCCCCCCCCGGCCACCCGGGTGTCCCCCCCCACCCCCGGCCCCCCCCCGGGGTGCTCACCCAGCCAGAACTCGCCGGTGACGTTGCCGAAGCCACGGGCGTACTCCCCCCACCCCCGCCAGAAATCCGTGCCCCCGTCCCGCCGGCGCTGGAACACCTTTGGGGGGGGGGAGGCCCAACACCCCACTGACCACCCCCCCCCAAACACTGACCCCATAGAGACACCCCCCCCTCCCCATTTCCCCCCCCACATCCACCCAGTGCCCTCCCAGACCTCCCCCCAACTGACCCCATTCCTCCCCCAGACCCCCATAGTGCCCCCCCACGGAACATCCAAGTCCCCCCCCTCCACTGCATGTCATAATCCCCCCCATTGCCTCCCATAATGCCCCCCGAGAACCCCCCACCAGTGTCCCCCAATATCCACCACTGATTCCCCCATTGCCCCCCAGTAGAACCCCCCACCGCCCCCCAGCACCCCCATTGCCCCCCATAGAACCCCCCCAGCGCCCCCCCAACACCCCCATTGCCCCCCATAGAACCCCCCCCAGAGCCCCCCGGCACACCCACTGCCCCCCGTGGAACCCCCCCAGTGCCCCCCAACACCCCCATTGCCCCCCATAGAACCCCCCAGCTCCCCTGTGCCCCCATGACCCCCGTTTCCCCCCACGGACCTCCCCAGTGCCCCCCCCAGAACATCCCAGACTCCTCCGTTGCCCCCCCCATTTCCAACCGTAGAGACTTCCAGAGCCCCCATTGCCCCCCATGACCCCCCCAATCCCCCCCCCATGGAAGCCCCCCAGCCTTTCCCAGCACCCCCCAGTGCCCCCAAGACACCCAAGTGCCCCCCAAGTACCCCCATTTCGCCCCACAAACCCCCCCCGTAAGCCCCCATAGAAGCCCCCAGACCTCCCCAGTGCCCCCCATAGAACACCCCAGACCCCCCCCCATTTCCCACCAGAGAGACCTCCAGGCCCCCCAATGCCCCCATTCCCCCCCCCCCCCTTTCCCCTCCCATAAGCCCCTACGGAAGCCCCCCAGCCCCCGCCCCAGTACCCCCCAGTACCCCCAGTTGTCCCACCAGCCAGCCGCCGCCATCCGTCTCCATGTCGCAGAAGACGCTCAGGGGTCTCCCGGGGTCCCCCCCGAGGAAGATGAGGGTCTCCCGCGAAGGCCCCGGCCCGTTCAGCTGCTCCTCGGCGCAGTCCCGGGGGTGGGGGTGGGGGAGGGGGGCTGCGGGGGGGGGGACAGACAGGGCATGTGGGGACCCGGGTACCTCCCACCCAGGGAGCCAGGGGTCCGGGTGCCCCCCACCCAAGGACCCAACACCCCCCCCCCCCACCATCACCCAGGGGTCCGAGCGCCCCCCCACCCAAGGACCCAGACCCCCCCCCGTCACCCAGGGGTCCAAGTGCCCCCCACCCAAAGACCCAACACCCCCCCACTGTCACCCAGGGGTCCGAGTACCCCCACCCAAGGACCCAACACCCCCCCTCCCAACCCTGTCACCCAGGGGTCTGAGTGCCCCCCACCCGAAGACCCAGACCCCCCCCCCCATCACCCAGGGACCGAGGCATTTGGGTGCCCCCCCCACCCCAAAACCCAGACCCCCCCCCCCCCAGGGACCCAAGTGTCCAGCTCACGGGTGTCAAAGGTGGTCTCCAGGGGGGTGGGGGGGGCATCCCCCCCCCGGCCCCACAGCTGCACCCCATAGCGCCCCGATGGCTCCAGGCCCCACAGCTGATGGGACGTCGCCTCGGGGGGCAGCCGCAGTGTCTGAGGGGAGGGATTGGGGGGGGGGAAGGTTATTGGGGTCCCCGAGGGATTACTGGGGTCCCCCAAGTCATTGTTGGGGTCTCCAGAGCGTTACTGGAGTCCCCAGGCTGGTTACTGGGCTCCCAGGGGGAGCACTGGGGTGCCCTGAGGGGGTTTTAGGGGTCCCACAAGGGATACTGGGGTGCACGGGGGGATACTGGGGTCCCCAAGGTGTTATTGGGGTCCGACAAGGAACACTGGGGTCCCTGCGGGGGCGGGGGGGGGTGTTGGGTGCTCTGGGGGGGTTATCGGGGTCCCCAGAGGAGCTCTGGGGTTTCAGGGTGCTTTGGGGAGGGGTCGTTACCTGCTGGGGTCCTCCGGGGGGGCCATAGACGAGGTCGTAGCCGTCGGGGGGGGCACGGGGGGGTGCCCAGTGCAGCCGGGCGCTGCGGGGCCACACGGTCCCCACCCAGAGGGTCCCCGGGGCTCCTGCGCAGGGGAGGGGGCACGGCCGCTGACACCCCCAACCACCCCCCCCCCCCAGCCCCCAAGGACCCACCCACTCCCCCAGTCAGAGACACCCCCATCTGACCACCAGAGTCCTCCACAGCCCACAGAAAACCCCATGGCCACCCCCCCCCACAGCCAGATCCCCTGTAGCACCCCAGGGTCCTTCACCCACAGCCCCCAGGGACACGCCCCACCAGGGAGGGGGTTGGATGGTCGGACACCCCACCCAGGCCTCCAACACACCCTCGCTCCAACCAAGCGGCCAACCATCAACCGTCCAACTGTCAACCATTCATCTGTCCAACCATCCAACCATCAACCATCCAACTGTCCAACCCTCAACCATTCATCTGTCCAACCATCCAACCATCAACCATCCAACTGTCCAACCCTCAACCATTCATCTGTCCAACCATCCAACCATCAACCGTCCAACCATCAACCATTCATCTGTCCAACCATCAACCATCCAACTGTCCAACCCTCAACCATTCATCTGTCCAACCATCCAACTGTCAAACCATCAACCATTCATCTGTCCAACCATCCAACCATCAACCTTTCAACCATCCAACCATCAACTGTCAACTGTCCAACTGTCAACCATCCAACCATTCAACCATCAACCATCCAACTGTCAACCATCCAACCATCAACCATCCAACCGTTAACGATTCAACTGTCAACCATCCAACCGTCAACCATCCAAACATCCACCGTCCACCTGTCCAATCTTCCAACCATCCACCATCCACCCATTCAACCATCCAACCCCATCAACCATCCACCCATCAACCATCCACTCGTCCAACCATTCAACCGTCAACCATCCAGCCATCCAACCATCCACCCATCCAGCCACGAACCACCCAACAACTCAACTGTCCAACTCTCCAACCAACTGTCCAGCATCAACCATCCACCCACCCACCCACCCACCCATCCAACTGTACATCCAACCATTCAACCCTCCAATTAGCCAATCATCCCTTCATCCATAAAACCTTCTGCCCAGCTTTCCAACCATCCAGCCATCTGTCCACCCACCCAACCATCCATCCATCCAACCCCCATCCCTGCATCCATTCACCCATCCATCCATCCATCCATCCATCCATCCATCCATCCATTCTCCCATCCATCCATCCCTCCATCCATCCATCCAACCAGTTACCGTATGTCCATTTTTCCATCCACCCATCATCCATGCTGCAGCTCCTCCAGACATTGCTCACCCAGCCATGCGTCCTTCCATCTACCCACACATTCTTCTGCCCATGACTCCATCAGTCTTCCATCCATCCTCCCATCCATCCATCCTCCCATCCATCCTCCCATCCATCCATCCTCCCATCCATCCAACCCTCCATCGCCCACCCATTTGTCCAACCAACCTTCGGTCCATCCACCCATTCAACCAGCTCCTAACCATCCATCCATCCATCTGTTACCCACCCATCCATCAGTCTGTCCCTCCATCCCTCCAACCTTCACGCTCCTGTCCCTCCACCGGTTGCACACTTGGTGCCAAGAATTTGGTCCCCATTTCCCACCATTCCATGGATCCATCCAGTCAAGGATCCACGCAGTCATCCAGTCGTGCAAATAGCCAAAACATCAAAGAAGCAACTTCCTTCCTTCCACCCAACCTTCCGTCCCTCCACCCATCCATCCATCCATCCATCCATCCATCCATCCATCCATCCATCCATCCCTCCCTCCCTCCATCCATCCCTCCCTCCATCCACCCAACCTTCCATCCTTCCATCCCTCCCTACATCCATCCCTCCATCCACCCCACCTTCCATCCATCCATCCATCCCTCCATCCACCCAACCTTCCATCCCACCTTCCTTCCTTCCATTCATCCACCCAACCTTCCATCCATCCATCCATCCCACCTTCCTTCCTTCCATCCATCCACCCAACCCTGCACGCACCCAACCCGTCATCCCCACCCGTCCCAGCATCCAAGAGATGTTCCCAGTTCCCACAAGACCCAAAGGACCAGGACGAGCCTTGTCCAAACTCCTGCCACCACCCCAAAACCAGCACTCAAAGGGGACACAGCAATGGTCCACAGCCCCCCTCACCTGTGACGGCGTCGGTGGAGATGGGGCCCAGCCGTTTCCGACCCCACACCCCGTACAGGTTGAACTTGTAGCGCCGGGACGGTGACAGCCCAGGCACGGTCACCCTGCGCGATCCACCGTCCACGGGCAGCACCTGGGGCTGCCCTTGCGCATCCCTGTACTGCACCGTGAAGGAGTCAAAGGTGCCCTCGGGGACGCTCCACTCCAGCTGCACGGACTCGGGGGTGACGTGAGGGGCCGTCAGCTCGCCCAGGCGGGGCTGGGACGGTGGCATCTCCTTTTGTGGAGCTGGGGCTGCAACAGAGAGAGCACAATGCAGGGCATCAACATCAACCCATCCATTCCTTCAACAACCATCTAACCATCCATCCATCAATCCATGTCACCATCCCTCCCTCCTCCATCCCTCTATCCAATTGTGTCTCCATCCATCCATCCGTCCATCCTTCCATCCATGTGTCCATTCAACCAATAAACTAGCCATCCATCAATATCCCCCAATCCCTTCCAACTTCCATGCTCCCATCCATTCCTCCATCCACCCGACCTTCATCGATTAATCCTTCCATCCACCCAACCTTCCATCCATCCATCCATCCATCTGCCCATCCAACATTCCATCCATCCATCCAACCTTCTTTCTATCCATCCATCTGTCCATCCATCCACCCAATTGACGGGAATGATTTGATCACCTTTGATTTGATCACCTCTGAAAGAACCCCTAGTACTAGCCAGCTGATTAACAAGGACGTGCTGGAGCTCGCGTACCGCGAGCTGCAGAAGATTTGAAGAAGGGAGTGTTTTGAAAAGAAACTTTTAGCTAAATAAGACTGTTTACCGTCACAAGATAAGCATTGTGTAAGAGCCAGATAGCCTTTCACCGTATAACCAATTAGGAGCTCAGCTTTAGCAATATGTATGAAGCTATTATCTGTGTAACCAATGAGCCTTTTACACGCTGACCTATGTTGAATAACTTAGGGTATAAAAAAGAACTATTGAACAATAAAGACAGATCTAGCTTGCACCCAACTAGGTCTCCGTCTCTCAATCGCGGCAAATTGGTGACCCCGACGTGATGGGTTTATGAACCGCCTAGCTGAGCGGCTTGCTGCGAGTCCCACAGAACGTTGAATGTGCTGCTGAAAGGAAGCAGGAGCCGGCCGGCCTGAAATCCCTCCGGAGTAGAGAGGTGAGCTGTGGGAAACATGGGGAATCAAGCGTCTTCCCCGGAGAGAGACGTATATGAACTTATGACAAGTCTTCTTAAAAAGCATGGGAAAAATATTTCCGGACATGACCTCAAGGCAATGCTTAAATGGGTGCAAGTAAAGATTCCCACTGTAACTGCATCTAGTATTTTTACACGGGAACTCTGGGATGACGTGGGGGTAAAACTATGGGACGCAGCAACGATCGGGAATGCTGACGCACAACGTATGCTTCCTTGGTGGCGAACCATTTTTGAAACCTTAAAAGCACAAGAAGGCCAGGGTAGTAAAGACGTCGATAATCAAAATAATCCGCCTGATGTCGACTCTGTTAAAGGGCTCCTTACGGTGGGTTTGGCTGGGCGCCCCCCAGAAGAAGATCCCTTTGACCCTGGTCCTGTGGACCCTGACAAAGAGCCACAGCTTTACCCCCCAGACCCTCATGATGTATGGGCTAACATTAAACGACAAGCTTTAAAGGAAGGAGACTTAGACATAGCCCAGACAATCGTCGCCCCTGTGATTTATCAAGGTCGGGGGGGTGGAGCACAATGGGAAGCTCTATCCTTCCCGGTAATAAAAGAACTGCGCCGCACTATCACAGAGCATGGGCTCTCTTCTCCATATTTTGCGAGCCTACTATCTTCTGTATTTGACACTTACGTGATGACTCCTCATGACTTAAAATCTCTTGCGCAGCTGTTATTGACTCCTACTCAGTACTCGTTATGGGAGTCACATTGGAGGGGGGGGACTCCAAGCTCTCCTCCAGACCTATGTAGGTCATGCCAATGAAAGTTTTACTGCTCTGACTATAGAACATCTTACGGGCACAGGACGCTGGGCGAGTCCGATCGCCCAGGCGCGAGATATTCCACGAGAAGCTCTCGAGGCAGTTCGAGAGGAAGCAAGAAAGGCTTTAGGAAAAGTCCCAGACTCCCAAAAGCCGCAAAAAGCCTTTACTTCTATTACACAAGAACCACGAGAGCCCTATATGCAGTTTATCGATAGACTGAAACAAGCCTTAGAGCGTCAGATAGATAACACAGAAGCTCGTGAAATCTTGTTGTTGAAATTGGCAGTAGAAAATGCTAACGCAGATTGTAAAAAACTTTTGAAATCTCTTCCTAACCAAAACCCTACCTTGGTCGAAATGGTGGAAGCCTGTAACAGAATTGGTACTACGGAACACAAGTATGAAGCAATGGCAGCCGCCTTTGCAGCTATGCGCGGCCCAATGACTCCGGGTGTATGCTATGGGTGTGGTAAGCCTGGTCACTTAAAAAAGAATTGTTTGACCGCTAATACCAGTGTGAGAGCTCGCGCTCCGGGAATCTGTCCTAGATGCAAGAAAGGGCGTCATTATGCTAATCAGTGCCGCTCTAAGTATGATTTGCAGGGTCAATTGATCCAGGGAAACCGCTCACGGAGCGCGGGGCAGCGACGCGTGCAGACACAAATGCCGCAGCCGATACCTCTAAGCCCCCAGGAGGGGGCAACAGCGCCTCAAGTCTTCGCCCAGCAACAGCCGGTAGCGCCGGATTGGACTTGGCAACCTCCCACACGGTAACGTTACTCGATCCCTCGGTTCACCTATTGTCAACCAATATCTCGGGGCCTCTACCCTCTGGAACGCAAGCACTGTTGTTAGGAAGATCATCTACAACATTGTCAGGACTTTTTGTATTACCAGGGGTCATTGACTCTGACAGTACTAATGAAATCAAGATTATGGTATGGACCCCATTTCCTCCTTGCACAATACCACAAGGTAGCCGTATAGCGCAACTAATTTTAATTCCCAAAGACCCGGGTTCCCCCATCCCCACTCAATCCCAACAGAGACAGGGAAGTTTTGGATCTACAGGGCACCCCCAAATTTTGTGGGTAGAATCTATTTCTCACAAACGACCCATATGCCAGTGTACCCTCACTCTCAAGGGACAACGACTTGTATTGAGTGGAATCGTGGATACTGGAGCCGATGTTACAGTCATTTCTCGGGCCAAGTGGCCCCCACAATGGCCCCTTGCTAATATTTCTCAGGCTCTAGCAGGGATTGGCGGAACTGGTAGTAGCCAACAGAGTCTAGAATTGATCCAAATTGAAGGGCCGGAAGGACACGTGGCTTCTGTTAAGCCTTTTGTATTACCTGTTCCCATGATTTTGTGGGGACGAGATGTATTGTCCCAGTGGGGGGTATCCCTTCAGACACATTTTTAGGTGGGGCCATTGGGGGGCGCGACACCCTGAAATTGACTTGGAAAACCGACACCCCTGTTTGGGTTGACCAATGGCCCCTGCCGCTAGAGAAGCTTCGCGCCCTCCAAGAATTAGTCGCTGAGCAACTATCAAAGGGCCATATTGTGCCCTCTGTTAGCCCTTGGAATTCACCTATTTTTGTTATTAAAAAACAAACTGGCAAGTGGCGCCTTCTCCACGACCTCAGAAAAATTAATGACGCTATGGAAGACATGGGAGCCCTCCAACCAGGACTCCCGTCCCCCACTATGATTCCTCGACATTGGCATTTGACTGTTATTGACCTCAAAGACTGCTTTTTTAATATCCCACTGCATCCACACGATGCTCCTAAATTTGCTTTTTCAGTTCCAAGCGTCAACATGCAAGCCCCGTTGCAAAGATACCAGTGGGTTGTGCTGCCACAAGGAATGAAGAACAGCCCTACAATCTGTCAGTGGTATGTAGCTAAGGTACTTAGTCCTATTAGAACCGCAATGTCCAGTGTCTTATTGTATCATTACATGGATGATATCCTAGTGGCCGCACAACATCACGAAGTCATGGAGGAAGCTGTAGCCCTTGTCACAACTGCTGTCAACTCTGCAGGTCTCTGTATTGCGTCGGAAAAGGTTCAAAAGGTACCCCCATGGAAATATCTAGGCTGGCGCATACGGGCTCAAACTATAATTCCCCAGCCACTACAAATTCCAATAGATGTGCACAACCTACACGATGTGCAGAAACTGCTAGGAACAATTAATTGGGTTAGACCATTATTAGGAATTTCCAATGCAGACTTGCGTCCTTTGTTTGAACTACTTAAAGGGGATACTAATCTCAATTCTCCTCGAGCTCTTGGCCCTGAGGCTGTTGACTCCCTGCAAAAGGTCGCTAACGCGATCGCCTCAAGACAAGCACACCGCTGTGCTCCCGATTTGCCTTTCTATCTGATCATTTTGAATCCTGTTCGACAGCCTTGTGCCTTGATATTTCAATGGGACTCACAGAACCCTGATCCATTGTTAATCATTGAATGGATTTTTTTACCAAATCAACCCACGAAAACTGTCTTGACACAGCATGAAATGTTCGCATCTTTACTCATTCGAGCCCGGCGACGTTTATTGACATTGTCTGGACTAGACTTTGCCTGTGTTTATTTACCTGTAGCTAAAGATTATCTGCAGTGGCTTCACCAGCAGTCAGAAGCCTTTGGTATGGCACTCGCCAGCTATGCGGGACAACTTTCTTCTCACCCGCCTTCACATCGACTGTTCAGCACTACCTTTTCTATCATGCCCAAGCCTAAAAGGAGTGACCAACCTTTACAAGCCCTGACAGTATTTACGGACGGATCCGGCAAGTCACATAAGTCTGTGATCCTCTGGTGGGACGATCATAGCGGCCGCTGGGATTCAGACATAGAAACTGTACCAGGCTCTCCCCAAATTGTAGAATTAGCAGCTGTTGTCCGAGTCTTTCGGAAATGGTCTTTACCGCTTAATATTATTACAGATTCTGCTTATGTTACAGGAATTGTCGAACGGGCTGAAGCGTCTCTGTTACGCGAAGTTTTACCTGTTAACTTATTTTTTCTTTTGCAGGAGCTTGTTTTTCTCCTCGATTCACGCTCTCACCCCTATTTTATTATGCATATTAGATCTCACACCTCTTTGCCTGGCTTTATTGCAGAAGGCAACCGGCGAGCCGATTTGCTTACGCTGCCTGTACATGTATTGCCTGACCGCATAGCACAAGCTAAATTGAGTCATTCTTTTTTCCACCAGAATGCTGCAGGTCTCAAACGGCAGTTTGGACTTACCTCCCAACAAGCGTCTAATATTATTGCTGTATGCCCTGACTGCCAAAGACATTCTTTCCCGTCGATAGCAAGCGGAGTTAATCCCAGAGGACTGCAAAGTTTACAGCTCTGGCAGACAGACGTTACACATTATCCAGAGTTTGGTAATTTGAAATGTGTCCATTCCTCTATTGACACCTTTTCCGGTGCCTTGTTTGCCTCTTGCCACACAGGAGAGAAGGCGCGTGACGTCCGCAAACATTTGTTGCGTGCCTTTGCTACCTTGGGCATACCCTCTCAGGTAAAAACAGACAATGGTCCTGCATATGTTTCAACCGCAACAAAAGCCTTTTTTGATTCCTGGGGCGTGACCCACGTCACCGGCATTCCTCATTCCCCTACAGGTCAATCTCTAATTGAACGCTCTCACCAGTCTTTGAAGCGCTTATTGCAACAACAGAAAGGGGGAATGGGGACTGCTACTCCTGAGGAACGACTACAGAAAGCTTTGTATGTTTTTAACTTTTTGAATTGCTCTTTAATAGATAACAATCCTCCGATAGTCCGACATTTTAATGCCAATACTTCACTTGAGGCACGAATTAAAGCCCCGGTGTTGGTTCGGGATCCAGAAACAGGTAAGATCATGGGACCGTATCCTCTTGTTACATGGGGAAGAGGTTATGCTTGTGTCTCCACAGAAAGAGGCCCCAGGTGGATACCAGCAAAGAACGTACGACCCTTCCGTGAATCCCTACCGCAATCATCGGGTGACGACTCCGATCATCTCGACTCCGGTCATCTCTTTGATCAACAGACTCCTGCACCCTCTGGGACCCCGAACGACTGATACAACGCCGCTGACTCATGAGGGTCTCAGAGCGCCAGGACAGGATCAGACTTTGACTCTTGTTACTTTGAAAGAACTTGGGACCATGATTGGGTGTCTGGTTTTGATAACAATAGGTATAGGACCCTTACCCCTTTGGGGCAGTCCTTTCCCTTTCCCCCCTCCTCTTCCCAAAGTAAATGTGTGGGTTACATTGGCAAATTTGACCAGACAAGACACTTTGTGTCTTACTACTGCCTCCCCTAACAACCCCTTTTCTACGTGTCTAGTGGGTTTGCCCCTAGACGAGTGGCCGATACCTACGAGTCTCCAACACATCGTCACATCCAGAAATGTGACAGACTCTTGGGACACATGGACCCCCTACCTCCCACTCGCTACCCTAGAACCACAAGAGATTGAGCTCCTCGGATCGGTAAAAATGGATTTTTGTGTTAAATTTAACTACACAGGAAAAAATCAATCTAGAGCATGGGATGTCTCTCCTTCCCATCCCGTTTTTAAAAATGCTACTGTTTGGTGCAATTACACGGCAACAAATTTGTCTCACTCTACCAATGCTCCCGTTCTCCTACCATCAGGGATATTTTTTATTTGCGGAGACAGAGCATGGTCCGCTATCCCTTCTCACATAAAAGGAGGTCCCTGTAGCCTCGGACGCCTTACTGTCCTGACTCCTAATACATCCATGATTTTACAGCACCGTCTTTCTCATAGAGTGAAGCGCAGCATTCATGCATATGCCCCTGACTGTGATGATAACACAGATTTTTGGTCTTTTGGTCAACGCTTTGCCACCTCTTTGCTTTTACCAGGCGTTGCTGCTAGCAAAGCCTTATCAGTCTTAGATAAACTTGGTTGCTGGCTTGCCAAACAGACTAATGCTACTAGTGGAGCACTATCAGGCCTTTTATTAGATGTTGATAGTGTGCGCCACGCTACATTGCAAAATAGAGCTGCTATTGATTTTTTGCTTTTAGCGCAAGGCCATGGCTGTGAAGACTTTGACGGTATGTGTTGTATGAATCTTTCTGACCACTCGGAATCGATTCATGCCAGCATTCGACAGCTTAAAGATGGGGTCTCTAAACTCCGACAAGACGATAGTTGGGATTGGTTAGATAAACTTTTTGGAGGATGGGGTCTCTCAGGATGGTTACGAAGTTTGGTGAAAACGCTCGTATATGCCTCGGCTGCTTTTCTTTTTTTGTTGCTCTTTTTGCCCTGTTTCTTGCAATGCTTGCGGAAGTTAATCACTGACTCCATGACACGAATCCTTGTTGTGCAACAAGAGGGGGGAAGTGACGGGAATGATTTGATCACCTTTGATTTGATCACCTCTGAAAGAACCCCTAGTACTAGCCAGCTGATTAACAAGGACGTGCTGGAGCTCGCGTACCGCGAGCTGCAGAAGATTTGAAGAAGGGAGTGTTTTGAAAAGAAACTTTTAGCTAAATAAGACTGTTTACCGTCACAAGATAAGCATTGTGTAAGAGCCAGATAGCCTTTCACCGTGTAACCAATTAGGAGCTCAGCTTTAGCAATATGTATGAAGTTATTATCTGTGTAACCAATGAGCCTTTTACACGCTGACCTATGTTGAATAACTTAGGGTATAAAAAAGAACTATTGAACAATAAAGACAGATCTAGCTTGCACCCAACTAGGTCTCCGTCTCTCAATCGCGGCACCCAATCTTCCATCCATCCATCCACCCATCCCTCCATCCATCCAACCTTCCATCCATCCAACCTTCCCTCCATCCACCCAACCTTCCATCCATCCACCCAACCTTCCGTCCACCCAACCTTCCCTCCATCCACCCAACCTTCCCTCCATCCACCCAACTTTCCTTCCATCCATCCATCCCTCCCTCCCTCCTTCCATCCATCCATCCAACCTTCCATCCACCCAACCTTCCCTCCATCCACCCAACCTTCCCTCCATCCACCCAACCTTCCTTCCATCCATCCATCCCTCCCTCCCTCCTTCCATCCATCCATCCAACCTTCCATCCATCCAACCTTCCATCCATCCAACCTTCCATCCATCCATCCAACCTTCCATCCATCCCTCCATCCATCCCTCCATCCATCCAACAAACCCTCTTCCATCCCTCTTCAACCTTCAACCTCTCCCTTCATCCCTCCAACTTTGCCTGCCCCATCCAACCCCAAGTCAGCGCCCCAGAGATGTTCCCATTTTCCACCAGGCCCAAGGGACCAGACCGGGCCCAGCCCCAGCTCCTGCCACACTCCAAACGCAGTGCCCAGAGGGGACATGGACCAACCCAGCACACGTCCTCACCTGTAATGGTGTCAAGCAAGACGGGACCCAGACGTTTCTGCCCCAACATCCCATACAGATAGAAATTGTAGCGGTGGGATGGTGACAGCCCAGGCACGGTCACTGTGTGGGACTCTCCATCCACGAGCAGTGACTCGGGCTGCCCTTGGGCATCCCTGTACTGCACCGTGAAGGAGTCAAAGGTGCCCTCGGGGACGCTCCACTCCAGCTGGATGGAATCAGAGGTGATGTGAGTGGCTGTGAGGTTGCCCAGGCGGGGCTGGGCTGGTCGCTTCTCTTCTAGTGGCACTGGGGCTGCAACGGAGAGAGATGCGGGAGGTAAACATCCCTCCATCCACCAAAAAGTATTCCTCCCTCCGGTTCTCCGTCCACCTTCCATGCACTCCCACATCCCACTGTGAATCCGTGCATCCATGAAGCCATCCATCTGTCCCTCCATCCCTCCACCCTTCCATGCTCCCACCCCTCCAACCCACTCAGCACCCACGCGATGTTCCCCCTGCCAAACAGGCGAAACGCGCCCAGGACAGACCCTGCCCCATCTCCTGCCCCACGTCAAACCCAGTTCCAAAGGGGATATAGATGAGGCTCACAGATGCCCTCTAACCTGTGACGGCGTCGGTGGAGATGGGGCCCAGCTGTTTCTGACCCCACACCCCGTACAGGTTGAACTTGTAGCGCCGGGACGGTGACAGCCCAGGCACGGTCACCCTGCGCGATCCACCGTCCACGGGCAGCACCTGGGGCTGCCCTTGCGCATCCCTGTACTGCACCGTGAAGGAGTCAAAGGTGCCCTCGGGGACGCTCCACTCCAGCTGCACGGACTCGGGGGTCACCTGGGAGGCCGTCAGCTCGCCCAGGATCGGCTGCGATGCTGGTTCCTCCTCTGGCTCGGCTGCAGCTGACACAGAGAGGGCACAATGCAGGGCATGAACATCCATCCATCCATCCATCCATCCATCCATCCCTCCATCCATCCATCCATCCATCCCTCCGCCCATCAATGTCTCAATCCATCCATCCATTAATGCATCCATCCAACCTTCCATCCATGCATACATCCATCTACCCACCCACACACCCAAGCCTGTCTCCATCCATCCACATCTCCATCCATCCAACCAAAGAACCAAGGAGCTGCCCATCCATTTATCCAATGCGACAGAGGTCCATCCATCCGTCCATCCTTCTCTCCATCCCTCCATCCATCCATCAGTCCATCCCTTCAACCATCCAACCCTCCATCCATCCATCCTTCCTTCCCTCCATCCGTCCATCCATCCATACGTCCATCCCTCCATCCATCCGTCCAGCTTCATGCATCTCTCTCTGTCGTACCATCCATCAGATCACCCATCTCTCCCCGGACCCTTCCCCACCCAGCAGTCCCGGAATCCACACCTCCGTTACACCAGCCACCAACCCAGACACTCCTCCATCCCCCCAAACTCCCAAACATCACATCAACCGTCCCAACATCCATCCAACCAACCACCCACCCATCCATTTCTCCTTTCAACTCCATGTCCACACAACCATCCAATGACTGAATCACGTCAAAATCCAGACTCACACACACGACTTTTCATCCATTCGTCCACGTACCCACCCAGGAAACCAGCCAACCAAGGAGCCATCCATCCATTCTGCATTCCTCCCACTCCCCACATGATTCCGTCACTCCATCCTTCCATCCCTGTGCCACACACACAGTCATCCAACTATTCACCCAGCTATTCACGTGTCCGTCCGTCCATCCATTTGTCCATCCGTCCATCCAACCAATCAACCAAGGAGCCACCCATCCATTTATGCAATGATCGATACAATATTCCAAGCAATCACCCATCCAACTGCCCATGCTTCCCCTCATCCACCTGCCAACACACCCACCCATCCACCTATCCATCCGTCCATCCATCCATCCATCCATCCATCCATCCATCCATCCATCCACCTATCCATCCATCCATCCATCCATCCGTCCATCCGTCCATCCATCCGTCCGTCCGTCCGTCCGTCCGTCCGTCCGTCCAGTCAAGCAACCAAAAATTGTCCTACCCAAGCTCCGGCACACTCCATCCATCCATCTACACTCCATCCATCTTTCCATACATCCGTCCATCCATTCAACCAATCAACCAAGGAGCCATTTAGCCATTTACCATGTGACCCATACGATACTCCTTCCACCCAGGCACCCACCCACCCACTCACCCCTCCATTACACCATCCAAAAATCGCCCTGCCCCAGCTCCTGCCACGTCCCAAACCCATGGTCCACACGGTGCCCACAGCCCCCCTCACCTGTGACGGCGTCGGTGGAGATGGGGCCCAGCCGTTTCCGACCCCACACCCCGTACAGGTTGAACTTGTAGCGCCGGGACGGTGACAGCCCAGGCACGGTCACCCTGCGCGATCCACCGTCCACGGGCAGCACCTGGGGCTGCCCTTGGGCATCCCTGTACTGCACCATGAAGGAGTCAAAGGTGCCCTCGGGGACGCTCCACTCCAGCTGCACGGACTCGGGGGTCACCTGGGAGGCCGTCAGCTCGCCCAGGATCGGCTGCGATGCTGGTTCCTCCTCTGGCTCGGCTGCAGCTGACACAGAGACGACACAATGCAGGGCACGAACATCCATCCCTCCATCCCTCCATCCCTCCATCCATCCATCCATCCATCCA
This sequence comes from Fratercula arctica, assembly GCA_947846985.1. NCBI lineage: Eukaryota > Metazoa > Chordata > Aves > Charadriiformes > Alcidae > Fratercula > Fratercula arctica. The sequence continues at coordinate 4,461,051 of CANTUZ010000014.1, read as the reverse complement.
TCCATCTGCCCGCCCTCCCTCCCACATTTCTCTATCCATCCATCCATTAATCCATCCAACCAACCTTCCAGCCATCCATACGTCCATCTACCCACCCACACACCCAAGCCTGTCTCCATCCATCCACATCTCCATCCATCCAATCAATGAACCAAGGAGCTGCCCATCCATTTATCCGATGCGACAGAGGTCCATCCATCCGTCCATCCATCCCTCCATCCCTCCATCAATCTATCCCTTCAACCATCCATCCCTCCATCCATCAATCCATCCCTCCATCCATCCGTCCACCTTCATGCATCTCTCTCTGTCGTACCATCCATCAGATCACCCATCTCTCCCCGGACCCTTCCCCACCCAGCAGTCCCGGAATCCACACCTCCGTTACACCAGCCACCAACCCAGACACTCCTCCATCCCCCCAAACTCCCAAACATCACATCAACCGTCCCAACATCCATCCATCCAACCACCCACCCATCCATTTCTCCTTTCAACTCCGTGTCCACACAACCATCCAATGACTGAATCACGTCAAAATCCAGACTCACACACACGACTTTTCATCCATTCGTCCACGTACCCACCCAGGAAACCAGCCAACCAAGGAGCCATCCATCCATTCTGCATTCCTCCCACTCCCCACGTGATTCTGTCACTCCATCCTTCCATTCCTGTGCCGGACACACAGTCATCCAACTATTCACGTGTCCTTCCGTCCATGCATTCGTCCATCCGTCCATCCAACCAATCAACCAAGGAGCCACCCATCCATTTATGCAATGATCGATACAATATTCCAAGCAATCACTCATCCAACTGCCCATGCTTCCCCTCATCCACCTGCCAACACACCCACCCATCCACCTATCCATCCGTCCATCCATCCATCCACCCATCCACCCATCCATCCATCCGTCCATCCATCCATCCGGTCAAGCAACCAAAAATTGTCCTACCCAAGCTCCGGCACACTCCATCCATCCATCTACACTCCATCCATCTTTCCATACATCCGTCCATCCATTCAACCAATCAACCAAGGAGCCATTTAGCCATTTACCATGTGACCCATACGATACTCCTTCCACCCAGGCACCCACCCACCCACTCACCCCTCCATTACACCATCCAAAAATCGCCCTGCCCCAGCTCCTGCCACGTCCCAAACCCATGGTCCACACGGTGCCCACAGCCCCCCTCACCTGTGACGGCGTCGGTGGAGATGGGGCCCAGCCGTTTCCGACCCCACACCCCGTACAGGTTGAACTTGTAGCGCCGGGACGGTGACAGCCCAGGCACGGTCACCCTGCGCGATCCACCGTCCACGGGCAGCACCTGGGGCTGCCCTTGCGCATCCCTGTACTGCACCGTGAAGGAGTCAAAGGTGCCCTCGGGGACGCTCCACTCCAGCTGCACGGACTCGGGGGTCACCTGGGAGGCCGTCAGCTCGCCCAGGATCGGCTGCGATGCTGGTTCCTCCTCTGGCTCGGCTGCAGCTGACACAGAGACGACACAATGCAGGGCACGAACATCCATCCCTCCATCCATCCATCCCTCCATCCCTCCCTCCATCCCTCATCCATCCATCCATCCATCCATCCATCCATCCATCCACCCATCCATCCATCCATCCCTCCATCCATCCATCCATCCATCCATCCATCCGCCCGCCCTCCCTCCCACATTTCTCTATCCATCCATCCATTAATCCATCCAACCAACCTTCCAGCCATCCATACACCCATCTACCCACCCACACACCCAAGCCTGTCTCCATCCATCCACATCTCCATCCATCCAATCAATGAACCAAGGAGCTGCCCATCCATTTATCCGATGCGACAGAGGTCCATCCATCCGTCCATCCATCCCTCCATCCCTCCATCAATCTATCCCTTCAACCATCCATCCCTCCATCCATCAATCCATCCCTCCATCCATCCGTCCACCTTCATGCATCTCTCTCTGTCGTACCATCCATCAGATCACCCATCTCTCCCCGGACCCTTCCCCACCCAGCAGTCCCGGAATCCACACCTCCGTTACACCAGCCACCAACCCAGACACTCCTCCATCCCCCCAAACTCCCAAACATCACATCAACCGTCCCAACATCCATCCATCCATCCATCCATCCATCCATCCATTTCTCCTTTCAACTCCGTGTCCACACAACCATCCAATCACCGAATCACGTCAAAATCCAGACTCACACACACCACTTTTCATCCATTCGTCCACGTACCCACCCAGGAAACCAGCCAACCAAGGAGCCATCCATCCATTCTGCATTCCTCCCACTCCCCAGATATGATTCCGTCCTTCCATCCTGCCATCCCTGCACCAATCCCTACATCCACCCCCTCAGCCATGCAGGCAAAGTCCATCAATCCACCCAGTTCTCCCTCCATCCAACCATCCAAACCATAATTCCAGCTCAGAAACTGACACAAACCCATCCGTACTCGATCCATTCCAGAATCCCACCATCAGTCCAGGCTTCCTCTGACTCATCCGTTCATTCAACCAAACCTCCATCCTACCACGGATCAATCCAACCATCCAGACACAAGACAACCTTTGGTAAGAACATCTCTGTATCTGCTCATCATTCACCAGTGACGTCTCCCGCTCTCCAACCTTTCACCCAGCCAGCCATCCGTCCATCCATCCATCCATCCATCCATCCATCCATCCATCCATCCATCCCCCCATGTATCCATTCCACCAATCCTGAATGCTCCCATTCCTCCAACAGAGTCAACATCCGAGAGATGTTCCCAGTTCCCACCATACCAAGGGTCCCAAGGGGACACAGCAATGGTCCACAGCCCCCCTCACCTGTGACGGCGTCGGTGGAGATGGGGCCCAGCCGTTTCCGACCCCACACCCCGTACAGGTTGAACTTGTAGCGCCGGGACGGTGACAGCCCAGGCACGGTCACCCTGCGCAATCCACCGTCCACGGGCAGCACCTGCGGCTGCCCTTGCGCATCCCTGTACTGCACCGTGAAGGAGTCAAAGGTGCCCTCGGGGACGCTCCACTCCAGCTGCACGGACTCGGGGGTCACCTGGGAGGCCGTCACCTCGCCCAGGATCGGCTGCGATGCTGGTTCCTCCTCTGGCTCGGCTGCAGCTGACACAGAGACGACACAATGCAGGGCATGAACATCCATCCCTCCATCCCTCCATCCCTCCATCCCTCCATCCATCCACCCACCCATCCGTGCATTTCTTTATGCACCACATTCATCCACGAGTCCCTCAATCAGCCGAAACATCCATTCATCCACATCTCCATCCATCCATGAAGGCGTCTATGCATTGGTTCATACAGACATCTATGTCTCCATCCATCTATCCACATCTCCATCCATCCACCCATCCACCCACCCGTCCACCCACCCGTCCCTCCCTCCATCCCTCCATCCGTCCCTCCATCCGTCCATTTCTCCATGCACCACATTCCTCCTTGTGTCCCTGAATTAATCTAAACATCCATCCATCCACACACGCACCCATCCATGCAGGCATCTATGCATTGGTCCATACATACATCCATGTCTCCATCCGTCGATCCACATCTCCATCCAGCCACCCACTGATGCCTGTCTCCATCAATCCATCCATCCATCCATCCATCCATACGTCCGTCCATCCATCCATCCATCCATCCATCCATCCAACCTTCCACCCATCCGTCCATCCCTGGATGTCTCCATCTATCCATCCATCCATCCATCCGTCCATCCTTCCATCCGTCCATCACTCCTTATATCCCTCCCTCCCTCCAATCTCGCATGCTCCCATTCCTCCAACAGAGTCAGCACCCGGGAGGTGTTCCCAGTTCCCACCATACCAAGGGTCCCAAGGGGACACAGCAATGGTCCACAGCCCCCCTCACCTGTGACGGCGTCGGTGGAGATGGGGCCCAGCCGTTTCCGACCCCACACCCCGTACAGGTTGAACTTGTAGCGCCGGGACGGTGACAGCCCAGGCACGGTCACCCTGCGCGATCCACCGTCCACGGGCAGCACCTGGGGCTGCCCTTGCGCATCCCTGTACTGCACCGTGAAGGAGTCAAAGGTGCCCTCGGGGACGCTCCACTCCAGCTGCACGGACTCGGGGGTCACCTGGGAGGCCGTCACCTCGCCCAGGATCGGCTGCGATGCTGGTTCCTCCTCTGGCTCGGCAGCAGCTGACACAGAGAGGGCCCAATGCAGGGCATGAACATCCGTCCATCCATCCATCCATCCCTCCATCCATCCATGCATCCACCCATCCATCCCTCCAATCATCCCTCCATTCATCCCTCCATCCATCCCTCCCTCCATCCTTCCATCCCTCCATCCATCCATCCATCCACCCATCGATGTCTCAATCCATCCATCCATTAATCCATCCATCCAACCTTCCAGCCATCCATACGTCCATCTACCCACCCACACCCCCAAGCCTTTCTCCATCCATCCACATCTCCATCCATCCAACCAATGAACCAAGGAGCTGCCCATCCATTTATCCGATGCGACAGAGGTCCATCCATCCGTCCATCCATCCCTCCATCCTTCCCTCCATCCATCCATGCTTCCCTCCATCCTTTCCTCCATCCACCCATCCTTCCCTCCATCCCTCCATCCATCCATCAGTCCATCCCCCCAGCTTCATGCATCTCTCTCTGTCATACCATCCATCAGATCACCCATCTCTCCCCGGACCCTTCCCCACCCAGCAGTCCCAGAATCCACACCTCCGTTACACCAGCCACCAACCCAGACACTCCTCCATCCCCCCAAACTCCCAAACATCACATCAACCGTCCCAACATCCATCCAACCAACCACCCACCCATCCATTTCTCCTTTCAACTCCGTGTCCACACAACCATCCAATGACTGAATCACGTCAAAATCCAGACTCACACACACAACTTTTCATCCATTCGTCCACGTACCCACCCAGGAAACCAGCCAACCAAGGAGCCATCCATCCATTCTGCATTCCTCCCACTCCCCACGTGATTCTGTCACTCCATCCTTCCATTCCTGTGCCGGACACACAGTCATCCAACTATTCACGTGTCCTTCCGTCCATGCATTCGTCCATCCGTCCATCCAACCAATCAACCAAGGAGCCACCCATCCATTTATGCAATGATCGATACAATATTCCAAGCAATCACTCATCCAACTGCCCATGCTTCCCCTCATCCACCTGCCAACACACCCACCCATCCACCTATCCATCCGTCCATCCATCCATCCACCCATCCATCCATCCATCCATCCGTCCATCCATCCATCCGGTCAAGCAACCAAAAATTGTCCTACCCAAGCTCCGGCACACTCCATCCATCCATCTACACTCCATCCATCTTTCCATACATCCGTCCATCCATTCAACCAATCAACCAAGGAGCCATTTAGCCATTTACCATGTGACCCATACGATACTCCTTCCACCCAGGCACCCACCCACCCACTCACCCCTCCATTACACCATCCAAAAATCGCCCTGCCCCAGCTCCTGCCACGTCCCAAACCCATGGTCCACACGGTGCCCACAGCCCCCCTCACCTGTGACGGTGTCGGTGGAGATGGGGCCCAGCCGTTTCCGACCCCACACCCCGTACAGGTTGAACTTGTAGCGCCGGGACGGTGACAGCCCAGGCACGGTCACCCTGCGCGATCCACCGTCCACGGGCAGCACCTGCGGCTGCCCTTGTGCATCCCTGTACTGCACCGTGAAGGAGTCAAAGGTGCCCTCAGGGACGCTCCACTCCAGCTGCACGGACTCGGGGGTCACCTGGGAGGCCGTCACCTCGCCCAGGATCGGCTGCGATGCTGGTTCCTCCTCTGGCTCGGCTGCAGCTGACACAGAGACGACACAATGCAGGGCATGAACATCCATCCCTCCATCCATCCATCCCTCCATCCATCCATCCATCCACCCACCCATCCGTGCATTTCTTTATGCACCACATTCATCCACGAGTCCCTCAATCAGCCGAAACATCCATTCATCCACATCTCCATCCATCCATGAAGGCGTCTATGCATTGGTTCATACAGACATCTATGTCTCCATCCATCTATCCACATCTCCATCCATCCACCCATCCACCCACCCGTCCACCCACCCGTCCCTCCCTCCATCCCTCCATCCGTCCCTCCATCCGTCCATTTCTCCATGCACCACATTCCTCCTTGTGTCCCTGAATTAATCTAAACATCCATCCATCCACACACGCACCCATCCATGCAGGCATCTATGCATTGGTCCATACATACATCCATGTCTCCATCCGTCGATCCACATCTCCATCCAGCCACCCACTGATGCCTGTCTCCATCAATCCATCCATCCATCCATCCATACGTCCGTCCATCCATCCATCCATCCATCCCTCCATCCATCCATCCATCCATCCCTCCGCCCGCCCGCCCGCCCTCCCTCCCACATTTCTCTATCCATCCATCCATTAATCCATCCAACCAACCTTCCAGCCATCCATACGTCCATCTACCCACCCACACACCCAAGCCTGTCTCCATCCATCCACATCTCCATCCATCCAATCAATGAACCAAGGAGCTGCCCATCCATTTATCCGATGCGACAGAGGTCCATCCATCCGTCCATCCATCCCTCCATCCCTCCATCAATCTATCCCTTCAACCATCTATCCCTCCATCCATCAATCCATCCCTCCATCCATCCCTCCAGCTTCATGCATCTCTCTCTGTCATACCATCCATCAGATCACCCATCTCTCCCCGGACCCTTCCCCACCCAGCAGTCCCGGAATCCACACCTCCGTTACACCAGCCACCAACCCAGACACTCCTCCATCCCCCCAAACTACCAAACATCACATCAACCGTCCCAACATCCATCCAACCAACCACCCACCCATCCATTTCTCCTTTCAACCCCGTGTCCACACAACCATCCAATGACTGAATCACGTCAAAATCCAGACTCACACGCACGACTTTTCATCCATTCATCCACGTACCCACCCAGGAAACCAGCCAACCAAGGAGCCATCCATCCATTCTGCATTCCTCCCACTCCCCAGATATGATTCCGTCCTTCCATCCTGCCATCCCTGCACCAATCCCTACATCCACCCCCTCAGCCATGCAGGCAAAGTCCATCAATCCACCCAGTTCTCCCTCCATCCAACCATCCAAACCATAATTCCAGCTCAGAAACTGACACAAACCCATCCGTACTCGATCCATTCCAGAATCCCACCATCAGTCCAGGCTTCCTCTGACTCATCCGTTCATTCAACCAAACCTCCATCCTACCACGGATCAATCCAACCATCCAGACACAAGACAACCTTTGGTAAGAACATCTCTGTATCTGCTCATCATTCACCAGTGACGTCTCCCGCTCTCCAACCTTTCACCCAGCCAGCCATCCGTCCATCAATCCATCCATCCATCCATCCATCCATCCATCCATCCATCCATCCATCCATCCCCCCATGTATCCATTCCACCAATCCTGAATGCTCCCATTCCTCCAACAGAGTCAACATCCGAGAGATGTTCCCAGTTCCCACCATACCAAGGGTCCCAAGGGGACACAGCAATGGTCCACAGCCCCCCTCACCTGTGACGGCATCGGTGGAGATGGGGCCCAGCCGTTTCCGACCCCACACCCCGTACAGGTTGAACTTGTAGCGCCGGGACGGTGACAGCCCAGGCACGGTCACCCTGCGCGATCCACCGTCCACGGGCAGCACCTGGGGCTGCCCTTGCGCATCCCTGTACTGCACCGTGAAGGAGTCAAAGGTGCCCTCGGGGACGCTCCACTCCAGCTGCACGGACTCGGGGGTCACCTGGGAGGCCGTCAGCTCGCCCAGGATCGGCTGCGATGCTGGTTCCTCCTCTGGCTCGGCTGCAGCTGACACAGAGAGGGCCCAATGCAGGGCATGAACATCCGTCCATCCATCCGTCTGTCCATCCATCCATGCATCCACCCATCCATCCCTCCAATCATCCCTCCATTCATCCCTCCATCCATCCCTCCCTCCATCCTTCCATCCCTCCATCCATCCATCCATCCATCCATCCACCCATCGATGTCTCAATCCATCCATCCATTAATCCATCCATCCAACCTTCCAGCCATCCATCCCTCCATCTACCCACCCACACCCCCAAGCCTTTCTCCATCCATCCACATCTCCATCCATCCAACCAATGAACCAAGGAGCTGCCCATCCATTTATCCGATGCAACAGAGGTCCATCCATCCGTCCATCCATCCCTCCATCCATCCATGCTTCCCTCCATCCTTTCCTCCATCCACCCATCCTTCCCTCCATCCCTCCATCCATCCATCAGTCCATCCCCCCAGCTTCATGCATCTCTCTCTGTCGTACCATCCATCAGATCACCCATCTCTCCCCGGACCCTTCCCCACCCAGCAGTCCCAGAATCCACACCTCCGTTACACCAGCCACCAACCCAGACACTCCTCCATCCCCCCAAACTACCAAACATCACATCAACCGTCCCAACATCCATCCAACCAACCACCCACCCATCCATTTCTCCTTTCAACTCCGTGTCCACACAACCATCCAATGACTGAATCACGTCAAAATCCAGACTCACACACACAACTTTTCATCCATTCGTCCACGTACCCACCCAGGAAACCAGCCAACCAAGGAGCCATCCATCCATTCTGCATTCCTCCCACTCCCCACGTGATTCCGTCACTCCATCCTTCCATTCCTGTGCCACACACACAGTCATCCAACTATTCACCCAGCTATTCACGTGTCCTTCCGTCCATCCATTCGTCCATCCGTCCATCCAACCAATCAACCAAGGAGCCACCCATCCATTTATGCAATGATCGATACAATATTCCAAGCAATCACTCATCCAACTGCCCATGCTTCCCCTCATCCACCTGCCAACACACCCACCCATCCACCTATCCATCCGTCCATCCATCCATCCACCCATCCATCCATCCGGTCAAGCAACCAAAAATTGTCCTACCCAAGCTCCGGCACACTCCATCCATCCATCTACACTCCATCCATCTTTCCATACATCCGTCCATCCATTCAACCAATCAACCAAGGAGCCATTTAGCCATTTACCATGTGACCCATACGATACTCCTTCCACCCAGGCACCCACCCACCCACTCACCCCTCCATTACACCATCCAAAAATCGCCCTGCCCCAGCTCCTGCCACGTCCCAAACCCATGGTCCACACGGTGCCCACAGCCCCCCTCACCTGTGACGGTGTCGGTGGAGATGGGGCCCAGCCTTTTCCGACCCCACACCCCGTACAGGTTGAACTTGTAGCGCCGGGACGGTGACAGCCCAGGCACGGTCACCCTGCGCGATCCACCGTCCACGGGCAGCACCTGGGGCTGCCCTTGCGCATCCCTGTACTGCACCGTGAAGGAGTCAAAGGTGCCCTCGGGGACGCTCCACTCCAGCTGCACGGACTCGGGGGTCACCTGGGAGGCCGTCAGCTCGCCCAGGATCGGCTGCGATGCTGGTTCCTCCTCTGGCTCGGCTGCAGCTGACACAGAGACGACACAATGCAGGGCACGAACATCCATCCCTCCATCCCTCCATCCATCCACCCATCCATCCATCCATCCATCCGCCCGCCCTCCCTCCCACATTTCTCTATCCATCCATCCATTAATCCATCCAACCAACCTTCCAGCCATCCATACGCCCATCTACCCACCCACACACCCAAGCCTGTCTCCATCCATCCACATCTCCATCCATCCAATCAATGAACCAAGGAGCTGCCCATCCATTTATCCGATGCGACAGAGGTCCATCCATCCGTCCATCCATCCCTCCATCCCTCCATCAATCTATCCCTTCAACCATCCATCCCTCCATCCATCAATCCATCCCTCCATCCATCCGTCCACCTTCATGCATCTCTCTCTGTCGTACCATCCATCAGATCACCCATCTCTCCCCGGACCCTTCCCCACCCAGCAGTCCCGGAATCCACACCTCCGTTACACCAGCCACCAACCCAGACACTCCTCCATCCCCCCAAACTACCAAACATCACATCAACCGTCCCAACATCCATCCAACCAACCACCCACCCATCCATTTCTCCTTTCAACTCCGTGTCCACACAACCATCCAATCACCGAATCACGTCAAAATCCAGACTCACACACACCACTTTTCATCCATTCGTCCACGTACCCACCCAGGAAACCAGCCAACCAAGGAGCCATCCATCCATTCTGCATTCCTCCCACTCCCCAGATATGATTCCGTCCTTCCATCCTGCCATCCCTGCACCAATCCCTACATCCACCCCCTCAGCCATGCAGGCAAAGTCCATCAATCCACCCAGTTCTCCCTCCATCCAACCATCCAAACCATAATTCCAGCTCAGAAACTGACACAAACCCATCCGTACTCGATCCATTCCAGAATCCCACCATCAGTCCAGGCTTCCTCTGACTCATCCGTTCATTCAACCAAACCTCCATCCTACCACGGATCAATCCAACCATCCAGACACAAGACAACCTTTGGTAAGAACATCTCTGTATCTGCTCATCATTCACCAGTGACGTCTCCCGCTCTCCAACCTTTCACCCAGCCAGCCATCCGTCCATCCATCCATCCATCCATCCATCCATCCATCCATCCATCCATCCATCCCCCCATGTATCCATTCCACCAATCCTGAATGCTCCCATTCCTCCAACAGAGTCAACATCCGAGAGATGTTCCCAGTTCCCACCATACCAAGGGTCCCAAGGGGACACAGCAATGGTCCACAGCCCCCCTCACCTGTGACGGCGTCGGTGGAGATGGGGCCCAGCCGTTTCCGACCCCACACCCCGTACAGGTTGAACTTGTAGCGCCGGGACGGTGACAGCCCAGGCACGGTCACCCTGCGCGATCCACCGTCCACGGGCAGCACCTGCGGCTGCCCTTGCGCATCCCTGTACTGCACCGTGAAGGAGTCAAAGGTGCCCTCGGGGACGCTCCACTCCAGCTGCACGGACTCGGGGGTCACCTGGGAGGCCGTCACCTCGCCCAGGATCGGCTGCGATGCTGGTTCCTCCTCTGGCTCGGCTGCAGCTGACACAGAGACGACACAATGCAGGGCATGAACATCCATCCCTCCATCCATCCATCCCTCCATCCATCCATCCATCCACCCACCCATCCGTGCATTTCTTTATGCACCACATTCATCCACGAGTCCCTCAATCAGCCGAAACATCCATTCATCCACATCTCCATCCATCCATGAAGGCGTCTATGCATTGGTTCATACAGACATCTATGTCTCCATCCATCTATCCACATCTCCATCCATCCACCCATCCACCCACCCGTCCACCCACCCGTCCCTCCCTCCATCCCTCCATCCGTCCCTCCATCCGTCCATTTCTCCATGCACCACATTCCTCCTTGTGTCCCTGAATTAATCTAAACATCCATCCATCCACACACGCACCCATCCATGCAGGCATCTATGCATTGGTCCATACATACATCCATGTCTCCATCCGTCGATCCACATCTCCATCCAGCCACCCACTGATGCCTGTCTCCATCAATCCATCCATCCATCCATCCATCCATACGTCCGTCCATCCATCCATCCATCCATCCATCCAACCTTCCACCCATCCGTCCATCCCTGGATGTCTCCATCTATCCATCCATCCATCCATCCGTCCGTCCATCCTTCCATCCGTCCATCACTCCTTATATCCCTCCCTCCCTCCAATCTCGCATGCTCCCATTCCTCCAACAGAGTCAGCACCCGGGAGGTGTTCCCAGTTCCCACCATACCAAGGGTCCCAAGGGGACACAGCAATGGTCCACAGCCCCCCTCACCTGTGACGGCGTCGGTGGAGATGGGGCCCAGCCGTTTCCGACCCCACACCCCGTACAGGTTGAACTTGTAGCGCCGGGACGGTGACAGCCCAGGCACGGTCACCCTGCGCGATCCACCGTCCACGGGCAGCACCTGGGGCTGCCCTTGCGCATCCCTGTACTGCACCGTGAAGGAGTCAAAGGTGCCCTCGGGGACGCTCCACTCCAGCTGCACGGACTCGGGGGTCACCTGGGAGGCCGTCACCTCGCCCAGGATCGGCTGCGATGCTGGTTCCTCCTCTGGCTCGGCAGCAGCTGACACAGAGAGGGCCCAATGCAGGGCATGAACATCCGTCCATCCATCCATCCATCCCTCCATCCATCCATGCATCCACCCATCCATCCCTCCAATCATCCCTCCATTCATCCCTCCATCCATCCCTCCCTCCATCCTTCCATCCCTCCATCCATCCATCCATCCACCCATCGATGTCTCAATCCATCCATCCATTAATCCATCCATCCAACCTTCCAGCCATCCATACGTCCATCTACCCACCCACACCCCCAAGCCTTTCTCCATCCATCCACATCTCCATCCATCCAACCAATGAACCAAGGAGCTGCCCATCCATTTATCCGATGCGACAGAGGTCCATCCATCCGTCCATCCATCCCTCCATCCTTCCCTCCATCCATCCATGCTTCCCTCCATCCTTTCCTCCATCCACCCATCCTTCCCTCCATCCCTCCATCCATCCATCAGTCCATCCCCCCAGCTTCATGCATCTCTCTCTGTCGTACCATCCATCAGATCACCCATCTCTCCCCGGACCCTTCCCCACCCAGCAGTCCCGGAATCCACACCTCCGTTACACCAGCCACCAACCCAGACACTCCTCCATCCCCCCAAACTACCAAACATCACATCAACCGTCCCAACATCCATCCAACCAACCACCCACCCATCCATTTCTCCTTTCAACTCCGTGTCCACACAACCATCCAATGACTGAATCACGTCAAAATCCAGACTCACACACACAACTTTTCATCCATTCGTCCACGTACCCACCCAGGAAACCAGCCAACCAAGGAGCCATCCATCCATTCTGCATTCCTCCCACTCCCCACGTGATTCCGTCACTCCATCCTTCCATTCCTGTGCCACACACACAGTCATCCAACTATTCACCCAGCTATTCACGTGTCCTTCCGTCCATCCATTCGTCCATCCGTCCATCCAACCAATCAACCAAGGAGCCACCCATCCATTTATGCAATGATCGATACAATATTCCAAGCAATCACTCATCCAACTGCCCATGCTTCCCCTCATCCACCTGCCAACACACCCACCCATCCACCTATCCATCCGTCCATCCATCCATCCACCCATCCATCCATCCGGTCAAGCAACCAAAAATTGTCCTACCCAAGCTCCGGCACACTCCATCCATCCATCTACACTCCATCCATCTTTCCATACATCCGTCCATCCATTCAACCAATCAACCAAGGAGCCATTTAGCCATTTACCATGTGACCCATACGATACTCCTTCCACCCAGGCACCCACCCACCCACTCACCCCTCCATTACACCATCCAAAAATCGCCCTGCCCCAGCTCCTGCCACGTCCCAAACCCATGGTCCACACGGTGCCCACAGCCCCCCTCACCTGTGACGGCGTCGGTGGAGATGGGGCCCAGCCGTTTCCGACCCCACACCCCGTACAGGTTGAACTTGTAGCGCCGGGACGGTGACAGCCCAGGCACGGTCACCCTGCGCGATCCACCGTCCACGGGCAGCACCTGCGGCTGCCCTTGCGCATCCCTGTACTGCACCGTGAAGGAGTCAAAGGTGCCCTCGGGGACGCTCCACTCCAGCTGCACGGACTCGGGGGTCACCTGGGAGGCCGTCAGCTCGCCCAGGATCGGCTGCGATGCTGGTTCCTCCTCTGGCTCGGCTGCAGCTGACACAGAGACGACACAATGCAGGGCACGAACATCCATCCCTCCATCCCTCCATCCATCCACCCATCCATCCATCCATCCATCCGCCCGCCCTCCCTCCCACATTTCTCTATCCATCCATCCATTAATCCATCCAACCAACCTTCCAGCCATCCATACGCCCATCTACCCACCCACACACCCAAGCCTGTCTCCATCCATCCACATCTCCATCCATCCAATCAATGAACCAAGGAGCTGCCCATCCATTTATCCGATGCGACAGAGGTCCATCCATCCGTCCATCCATCCCTCCATCCCTCCATCAATCTATCCCTTCAACCATCCATCCCTCCATCCATCAATCCATCCCTCCATCCATCCGTCCACCTTCATGCATCTCTCTCTGTCGTACCATCCATCAGATCACCCATCTCTCCCGGACCCTTCCCCACCCAGCAGTCCCGGAATCCACACCTCCGTTACACCAGCCACCAACCCAGACACTCCTCCATCCCCCCAAACTCCCAAACATCACATCAACCGTCCCAACATCCATCCAACCAACCACCCACCCATCCATTTCTCCTTTCAACTCCGTGTCCACACAACCATCCAATCACCGAATCACGTCAAAATCCAGACTCACACACACCACTTTTCATCCATTCGTCCACGTACCCACCCAGGAAACCAGCCAACCAAGGAGCCATCCATCCATTCTGCATTCCTCCCACTCCCCAGATATGATTCCGTCCTTCCATCCTGCCATCCCTGCACCAATCCCTACATCCACCCCCTCAGCCATGCAGGCAAAGTCCATCAATCCACCCAGTTCTCCCTCCATCCAACCATCCAAACCATAATTCCAGCTCAGAAACTGACACAAACCCATCCGTACTCGATCCATTCCAGAATCCCACCATCAGTCCAGGCTTCCTCTGACTCATCCGTTGATTCAACCAAACCTCCACCCTACCACGGATCAATCCAACCATCCAGACACAAGACAACCTTTGGTAAGAACATCTCTGTATCTGCTCATCATTCACCAGTGACGTCTCCCGCTCTCCAACCTTTCACCCAGCCAGCCATCCGTCCATCCATCCATCCATCCATCCATCCATCCATCCATCCATCCATCCCCCCATGTATCCATTCCACCAATCCTGAATGCTCCCATTCCTCCAACAGAGTCAACATCCGAGAGATGTTCCCAGTTCCCACCATACCAAGGGTCCCAAGGGGACACAGCAATGGTCCACAGCCCCCCTCACCTGTGACGGCGTCGGTGGAGATGGGGCCCAGCCGTTTCCGACCCCACACCCCGTACAGGTTGAACTTGTAGCGCCGGGACGGTGACAGCCCAGGCACGGTCACCCTGCGCGAATCCACCGTCCACGGGCAGCACCTGCGGCTGCCCTTGCGCATCCCTGTACTGCACCGTGAAGGAGTCAAAGGTGCCCTCGGGGACGCTCCACTCCAGCTGCACGGACTCGGGGGTCACCTGGGAGGCCGTCACCTCGCCCAGGATCGGCTGCGATGCTGGTTCCTCCTCTGGCTCGGCTGCAGCTGACACAGAGACGACACAATGCAGGGCATGAACATCCATCCCTCCATCCATCCATCCCTCCATCCATCCATCCATCCACCCACCCATCCGTGCATTTCTTTATGCACCACATTCATCCACGAGTCCCTCAATCAGCCGAAACATCCATTCATCCACATCTCCATCCATCCATGAAGGCGTCTATGCATTGGTTCATACAGACATCTATGTCTCCATCCATCTATCCACATCTCCATCCATCCACCCATCCACCCACCCGTCCACCCACCCGTCCCTCCCTCCATCCCTCCATCCGTCCCTCCATCCGTCCATTTCTCCATGCACCACATTCCTCCTTGTGTCCCTGAATTAATCTAAACATCCATCCATCCACACACGCACCCATCCATGCAGGCATCTATGCATTGGTCCATACATACATCCATGTCTCCATCCGTCGATCCACATCTCCATCCAGCCACCCACTGATGCCTGTCTCCATCAATCCATCCATCCATCCATCCATCCATACGTCCGTCCATCCATCCATCCATCCATCCATCCAACCTTCCACCCATCCGTCCATCCCTGGATGTCTCCATCTATCCATCCATCCATCCATCCGTCCATCCTTCCATCCGTCCATCACTCCTTATATCCCTCCCTCCCTCCAATCTCGCATGCTCCCATTCCTCCAACAGAGTCAGCACCCGGGAGGTGTTCCCAGTTCCCACCATACCAAGGGTCCCAAGGGGACACAGCAATGGTCCACAGCCCCCCTCACCTGTGACGGCGTCGGTGGAGATGGGGCCCAGCCGTTTCCGACCCCACACCCCGTACAGGTTGAACTTGTAGCGCCGGGACGGTGACAGCCCAGGCACGGTCACCCTGCGCGATCCACCGTCCACGGGCAGCACCTGCGGCTGCCCTTGCGCATCCCTGTACTGCACCGTGAAGGAGTCAAAGGTGCCCTCGGGGACGCTCCACTCCAGCTGCACGGACTCGGGGGTCACCTGGGAGGCCGTCACCTCGCCCAGGATCGGCTGCGATGCTGGTTCCTCCTCTGGCTCGGCAGCAGCTGACACAGAGAGGGCCCAATGCAGGGCATGAACATCCGTCCATCCATCCATCCATCCATCCCTCCATCCATCCATGCATCCACCCATCCATCCCTCCAATCATCCCTCCATTCATCCCTCCATCCATCCCTCCCTCCATCCTTCCATCCCTCCATCCATCCATCCATCCACCCATCGATGTCTCAATCCATCCATCCATTAATCCATCCAACCAACCTTCCAGCCATCCATACGTCCATCTACCCACCCACACCCCCAAGCCTTTCTCCATCCATCCACATCTCCATCCATCCAACCAATGAACCAAGGAGCTGCCCATCCATTTATCCGATGCGACAGAGGTCCATCCATCCGTCCATCCATCCCTCCATCCTTCCCTCCATCCATCCATGCTTCCCTCCATCCTTTCCTCCATCCACCCATCCTTCCCTCCATCCCTCCATCCATCCATCAGTCCATCCCCCCAGCTTCATGCATCTCTCTCTGTCGTACCATCCATCAGATCACCCATCTCTCCCCGGACCCTTCCCCACCCAGCAGTCCCGGAATCCACACCTCCGTTACACCAGCCACCAACCCAGACACTCCTCCATCCCCCCAAACTACCAAACATCACATCAACCGTCCCAACATCCATCCAACCAACCACCCACCCATCCATTTCTCCTTTCAACTCCGTGTCCACACAACCATCCAATGACTGAATCACGTCAAAATCCAGACTCACACACACAACTTTTCATCCATTCGTCCACGTACCCACCCAGGAAACCAGCCAACCAAGGAGCCATCCATCCATTCTGCATTCCTCCCACTCCCCACGTGATTCTGTCACTCCATCCTTCCATTCCTGTGCCGGACACACAGTCATCCAACTATTCACGTGTCCTTCCGTCCATGCATTCGTCCATCCGTCCATCCAACCAATCAACCAAGGAGCCACCCATCCATTTATGCAATGATCGATACAATATTCCAAGCAATCACTCATCCAACTGCCCATGCTTCCCCTCATCCACCTGCCAACACACCCACCCATCCACCTATCCATCCGTCCATCCATCCATCCACCCATCCATCCATCCATCCATCCGTCCATCCATCCATCCGGTCAAGCAACCAAAAATTGTCCTACCCAAGCTCCGGCACACTCCATCCATCCATCTACACTCCATCCATCTTTCCATACATCCGTCCATCCATTCAACCAATCAACCAAGGAGCCATTTAGCCATTTACCATGTGACCCATACGATACTCCTTCCACCCAGGCACCCACCCACCCACTCACCCCTCCATTACACCATCCAAAAATCGCCCTGCCCCAGCTCCTGCCACGTCCCAAACCCATGGTCCACACGGTGCCCACAGCCCCCCTCACCTGTGACGGTGTCGGTGGAGATGGGGCCCAGCCTTTTCCGACCCCACACCCCGTACAGGTTGAACTTGTAGCGCCGGGACGGTGACAGCCCAGGCACGGTCACCCTGCGCGATCCACCGTCCACGGGCAGCACCTGGGGCTGCCCTTGCGCATCCCTGTACTGCACCGTGAAGGAGTCAAAGGTGCCCTCGGGGACGCTCCACTCCAGCTGCACGGACTCGGGGGTCACCTGGGAGGCCGTCACCTCGCCCAGGATCGGCTGCGATGCTGGTTCCTCCTCTGGCTCGGCTGCAGCTGACACAGAGACGACACAATGCAGGGCACGAACATCCATCAGTCCATCCATCCCTCCATCCATCCATCCATCCATCCATCCATCCATCCATCCGCCCGCCCTCCCTCCCACATTTCTCTATCCATCCATCCATTAATCCATCCAACCAACCTTACAGCCATCCATACGCCCATCTACCCACCCACACACCCAAGCCTGTCTCCATCCATCCACATCTCCATCCATCCAATCAATGAACCAAGGAGCTGCCCATCCATTTATCCGATGCGACAGAGGTCCATCCATCCGTCCATCCATCCCTCCATCCCTCCATCAATCTATCCCTTCAACCATCCATCCCTCCATCCATCAATCCATCCCTCCATCCATCCGTCCACCTTCATGCATCTCTCTCTGTCGTACCATCCATCAGATCACCCATCTCTCCCCGGACCCTTCCCCACCCAGCAGTCCCGGAATCCACACCTCCGTTACACCAGCCACCAACCCAGACACTCCTCCATCCCCCCAAACTACCAAACATCACATCAACCGTCCCAACATCCATCCAACCAACCACCCACCCATCCATTTCTCCTTTCAACCCCGTGTCCACACAACCATCCAGTCACCGAATCACGTCAAAATCCAGACTCACACACACCACTTTTCATCCATTCGTCCACGTACCCACCCAGGAAACCAGCCAACCAAGGAGCCATCCATCCATTCTGCATTCCTCCCACTCCCCAGATATGATTCCGTCCTTCCATCCTGCCATCCCTGCACCAATCCCTACATCCACCCCCTCAGCCATGCAGGCAAAGTCCATCAATCCACCCAGTTCTCCCTCCATCCAACCATCCAAACCATAATTCCAGCTCAGAAACTGACACAAACCCATCCGTACTCGATCCATTCCAGAATCCCACCATCAGTCCAGGCTTCCTCTGACTCATCCGTTCATTCAACCAAACCTCCATCCTACCACGGATCAATCCAACCATCCAGACACAAGACAACCTTTGGTAAGAACATCTCTGTATCTGCTCATCATTCACCAGTGACGTCTCCCGCTCTCCAACCTTTCACCCAGCCAGCCATCCGTCCATCAATCCATCCATCCATCCATCCATCCATCCATCCATCCATCCATCCATCCATCCCCCCATGTATCCATTCCACCAATCCTGAATGCTCCCATTCCTCCAACAGAGTCAACATCCGAGAGATGTTCCCAGTTCCCACCATACCAAGGGTCCCAAGGGGACACAGCAATGGTCCACAGCCCCCCTCACCTGTGACGGCATCGGTGGAGATGGGGCCCAGCCGTTTCCGACCCCACACCCCGTACAGGTTGAACTTGTAGCGCCGGGACGGTGACAGCCCAGGCACGGTCACCCTGCGCGATCCACCGTCCACGGGCAGCACCTGGGGCTGCCCTTGCGCATCCCTGTACTGCACCGTGAAGGAGTCAAAGGTGCCCTCGGGGACGCTCCACTCCAGCTGCACGGACTCGGGGGTCACCTGGGAGGCCGTCACCTCGCCCAGGATCGGCTGCGATGCTGGTGCCTCCTCTGGCTCGGCTGCAGCTGACACAGAGACGACACAATGCAGGGCATGAACATCCATCCCTCCATCCATCCATCCCTCCATCCATCCATCCATCCACCCACCCATCCGTGCATTTCTTTATGCACCACATTCATCCACGAGTCCCTCAATCAGCCGAAACATCCATTCATCCACATCTCCATCCATCCATGAAGGCGTCTATGCATTGGTTCATACAGACATCTATGTCTCCATCCATCTATCCACATCTCCATCCATCCACCCATCCACCCACCCGTCCACCCACCCGTCCCTCCCTCCATCCCTCCATCCGTCCCTCCATCCGTCCATTTCTCCATGCACCACATTCCTCCTTGTGTCCCTGAATTAATCTAAACATCCATCCATCCACACACGCACCCATCCATGCAGGCATCTATGCATTGGTCCATACATACATCCATGTCTCCATCCGTCGATCCACATCTCCATCCAGCCACCCACTGATGCCTGTCTCCATCAATCCATCCATCCATCCATCCATACGTCCGTCCATCCATCCATCCATCCATCCCTCCATCCATCCATCCATCCATCCCTCCGCCCGCCCGCCCGCCCTCCCTCCCACATTTCTCTATCCATCCATCCATTAATCCATCCAACCAACCTTCCAGCCATCCATACGTCCATCTACCCACCCACACACCCAAGCCTGTCTCCATCCATCCACATCTCCATCCATCCAATCAATGAACCAAGGAGCTGCCCATCCATTTATCCGATGCGACAGAGGTCCATCCATCCGTCCATCCATCCCTCCATCCCTCCATCAATCTATCCCTTCAACCATCTATCCCTCCATCCATCAATCCATCCCTCCATCCATCCCTCCAGCTTCATGCATCTCTCTCTGTCGTACCATCCATCAGATCACCCATCTCTCCCCGGACCCTTCCCCACCCAGCAGTCCCGGAATCCACACCTCCGTTACACCAGCCACCAACCCAGACACTCCTCCATCCCCCCAAACTCCCAAACATCACATCAACCGTCCCAACATCCATCCATCCAACCACCCACCCATCCATTTCTCCTTTCAACCCCGTGTCCACACAACCATCCAATGACTGAATCACGTCAAAATCCAGACTCACACGCACGACTTTTCATCCATTCATCCACGTACCCACCCAGGAAACCAGCCAACCAAGGAGCCATCCATCCATTCTGCATTCCTCCCACTCCCCAGATACGATTCCGTCCTTCCATCCTGCCATCCCTGCACCAATCCCTACATCCACCCCCTCAGCCATGCAGGCAAAGTCCATCAATCCACCCAGTTCTCCCTCCATCCAACCATCCAAACCATAATTCCAGCTCAGAAACTGACACAAACCCATCCGTACTCGATCCATTCCAGAATCCCACCATCAGTCCAGGCTTCCTCTGACTCATCCGTTCATTCAACCAAACCTCCATCCTACCACGGATCAATCCAACCATCCAGACACAAGACAACCTTTGGTAAGAACATCTCTGTATCTGCTCATCATTCACCAGTGACGTCTCCCGCTCTCCAACCTTTCACCCAGCCAGCCATCCGTCCATCAATCCATCCATCCATCCATCCATCCCCCCATGTATCCATTCCACCAATCCTGAATGCTCCCATTCCTCCAACAGAGTCAACATCCGAGAGATGTTCCCAGTTCCCACCATACCAAGGGTCCCAAGGGGACACAGCAATGGTCCACAGCCCCCCTCACCTGTGACGGCGTCGGTGGAGATGGGGCCCAGCCGTTTCCGACCCCACACCCCGTACAGGTTGAACTTGTAGCGCCGGGACGGTGACAGCCCAGGCACGGTCACCCTGCGCAATCCACCGTCCACGGGCAGCACCTGCGGCTGCCCTTGCGCATCCCTGTACTGCACCGTGAAGGAGTCAAAGGTGCCCTCGGGGACGCTCCACTCCAGCTGCACGGACTCGGGGGTCGCCTGGGAGGCCGTCAGCTCGCCCAGGATCGGCTGCGATGCTGGTTCCTCCTCTGGCTCGGCTGCAGCTGACACAGAGACGACACAATGCAGGGCATGAACATCCATCCCTCCATCCATCCATCCCTCCATCCATCCATCCATCCACCCACCCATCCGTGCATTTCTTCATGCACCACATTCATCCACGAGTCCCTCAATCAGCCGAAACATCCATTCATCCACATCTCCATCCATCCATGAAGGCGTCTATGCATTGGTTCATACAGACATCTATGTCTCCATCCATCTATCCACATCTCCATCCATCCACCCATCCACCCACCCGTCCACCCACCCGTCCCTCCCTCCATCCCTCCATCAGTCCCTCCATCCGTCCATTTCTCCATGCACCACATTCCTCCTTGTGTCCCTGAATTAATCTAAACATCCATCCATCCACACACGCACCCATCCATGCAGGCATCTATGCATTGGTCCATACATACATCCATGTCTCCATCCGTCGATCCACATCTCCATCCAGCCACCCACTGATGCCTGTCTCCATCAATCCATCCATCCATCCATCCATACGTCCGTCCGTCCATCCATCCATCCCTCCATCCATCCATCCATCCATCCATCCAACCTTCCACCCATCCGTCCATCCCTGGATGTCTCCATCTATCCATCCATCCATCCATCCGTCCGTCCATCCTTCCATCCGTCCATCACTCCTTATATCCCTCCCTCCCTCCAATCTCGCATGCTCCCATTCCTCCAACAGAGTCAGCACCCGGGAGGTGTTCCCAGTTCCCACCATACGCAGAGCCCTAAGGGGACACAGCAATGGTCCACAGCCCCCCTCACCTGTGACGGCGTCGGTGGAGATGGGGCCCAGCCGTTTCCGACCCCACACCCCGTACAGGTTGAACTTGTAGCGCCGGGACGGTGACAGCCCAGGCACGGTCACCCTGCGCGATCCACCGTCCACGGGCAGCACCTGGGGCTGCCCTTGCGCATCCCTGTACTGCACCGTGAAGGAGTCAAAGGTGCCCTCGGGGACGCTCCACTCCAGCTGCACGGACTCGGGGGTCACCTGGGAGGCCGTCAGCTCGCCCAGGATCGGCTGCGATGCTGGTTCCTCCTCTGGCTCGGCTGCAGCTGACACAGAGAGGGCCCAATGCAGGGCATGAACATCCGTCCATCCATCCGTCTGTCCATCCATCCATGCATCCACCCATCCATCCCTCCAATCATCCCTCCATTCATCCCTCCATCCATCCCTCCCTCCATCCTTCCATCCCTCCATCCATCCATCCATCCATCCACCCATCGATGTCTCAATCCATCCATCCATTAATCCATCCAACCAACCTTCCAGCCATCCATCCCTCCATCTACCCACCCACACCCCCAAGCCTTTCTCCATCCATCCACATCTCCATCCATCCAACCAATGAACCAAGGAGCTGCCCATCCATTTATCCGATGCAACAGAGGTCCATCCATCCGTCCATCCATCCCTCCATCCATCCATGCTTCCCTCCATCCTTTCCTCCATCCACCCATCCTTCCCTCCATCCCTCCATCCATCCATCAGTCCATCCCCCCAGCTTCATGCATCTCTCTCTGTCGTACCATCCATCAGATCACCCATCTCTCCCCGGACCCTTCCCCACCCAGCAGTCCCGGAATCCACACCTCCGTTACACCAGCCACCAACCCAGACACTCCTCCATCCCCCCAAACTACCAAACATCACATCAACCGTCCCAACATCCATCCAACCAACCACCCACCCATCCATTTCTCCTTTCAACTCCGTGTCCACACAACCATCCAATGACTGAATCACGTCAAAATCCAGACTCACACACACAACTTTTCATCCATTCGTCCACGTACCCACCCAGGAAACCAGCCAACCAAGGAGCCATCCATCCATTCTGCATTCCTCCCACTCCCCACGTGATTCCGTCACTCCATCCTTCCATTCCTGTGCCACACACACAGTCATCCAACTATTCACCCAGCTATTCACGTGTCCTTCCGTCCATCCATTCGTCCATCCGTCCATCCAACCAATCAACCAAGGAGCCACCCATCCATTTATGCAATGATCGATACAATATTCCAAGCAATCACTCATCCAACTGCCCATGCTTCCCCTCATCCACCTGCCAACACACCCACCCATCCACCTATCCATCCGTCCATCCATCCATCCACCCATCCATCCATCCATCCATCCGTCCATCCATCCATCCGGTCAAGCAACCAAAAATTGTCCAACCCAAGCTCCGGCACACGCCATCCATCCATCTACACTCCATCCATCTTTCCATACATCCGTCCATCCATTCAACCAATCAACCAAGGAGCCATTTAGACATTTACCATGTGACCCATACAATACTCCTTCCACCCAGGCACCCACCCACCCACTCACCCCTCCATTACACCATCCAAAAATCGCCCTGCCCCAGCTCCTGCCACGTCCCAAACCCATGGTCCACACGGTGCCCACAGCCCCCCTCACCTGTGACGGCGTCGGTGGAGATGGGGCCCAGCCTTTTCCGACCCCACACCCCGTACAGGTTGAACTTGTAGCGCCGGGACGGTGACAGCCCAGGCACGGTCACCCTGCGCGATCCACCGTCCACGGGCAGCACCTGCGGCTGCCCTTGGGCATCCCTGTACTGCACCATGAAGGAGTCAAAGGTGCCCTCGGGGACGCTCCACTCCAGCTGCACGGACTCGGGGGTCACCTGGGAGGCCGTCAGCTCGCCCAGGATCGGCTGCGATGCTGGTTCCTCCTCTGGCTCGACTGCAGCTGACACAGAGAGGGCACAATGCAGGGCATGAACATCCGTCCATCCATCCCTCCATCCATCCAAGCCTGTCTCCATCCATCCACATCTGAATCCATTCAACCAATGAAACAAGGAGCTGCCCATCCATTTATCCGATGCTATATATGTTCATCTATCTCTCCGTCCATCCATCCATCCCTCCCTCCCTCCATCCACCCACCCATCCAAGTCTGTCTCCATCCATCCACATCTCCATCCATTCAACCAATGAACCAAGGAGCTGCCCATCCACTTATCAAATGCTACAGAGGTCCGTCCATCCATCCATCCATCCATCCATCCATCCATCCATCCATCCATCCAAGAGTCTTCTCTTCCACCCATTTAATTAAAGCCGGGCAGAAACATCCCATGTGTCCATCAGTCCCTCTGGCCATCCTTCCATCCATCCAATCTCCTGTATCTCCATGCACCAGTCCTGGAGTCCACACCTCCAGTCAACCATCCAACCAACCAGACGCTCCTTTATCCTTTATCCCTCCAATCGAGTCATCCAAACAAGTTTCTCACCATCCATTCACCCAGCCATGTGTCCACACCATCATCCAACCACACACCCAGTTATAATCACACACAAACATCCACCCATCATCCGTCCATCCATCCATCCATCCATCCATCCGTCCATCCATCCGTCCATCCATCATCCGTCCATCCATCCACACATCATCCATCCATCTGTCCATTCATCCATCCGTCCATCCACCTATCATCCGTCCATCCATCCATCATCCGTCCATCTGTCCATCCATCCATCCGCCCACCCACCCATCCACCCACCCATCCAGCCATCCATTTCTCCATGCACCACATTCATCCCTGTCTCCCTGAATGAATCTAAACATCCATCCACACACCCACCCATCCATGCAGGCATCTATGCATTGGTCCATACATACATCCATGTCTCCATCCGTTGATCCACACCTCCATCCATCCACCCACCAGCGCCTCTCTCCATCAGTCCATCCATCCATCCATCCATCTATCCATCCATCCATCCACCCACCCACTTCTGCCCCACACATCCCCTCATCCAAGTCTGTCTCCATCCATCCACATCTCCATCCATTCAACCAATGAAACAAGGAGCTGCCCATCCATTTATCCGGTGCTACGTAGGTTCACCCATCTCTCCCTCCATCCCTCCCTCCATGCCTCCCTCTGTCCACCCATCCATCCATCCAACAAATAAATCAAGGAGCCACCCATTAATTTACCCAATGATCTATACGACATTCCATCCACCCACCCACCCATCCTTGCACTCACCCGTCCTTCCACCCATCTGGTCAAGCAACCAAAAATTGTCCTACCCAAGCTCCGGCACACTCCATCCATCCATCCCTACTCCATCCATCTCTCCATACATCCGTCCATCCATTCAACCAATCAACCAAGGAGCCATTTAGCCATTTACCATGTGACCCATACGATACTCCTTCCACCCAGGCACCCACCCACCCACTCACCCCTCCATTACACCATCCAAAAATCGCCCTGCCCCAGCTCCTGCCACGTCCCAAACCCATGGTCCACACGGTGCCCACAGCCCCCCTCACCTGT
Source organism: Fratercula arctica (assembly GCA_947846985.1). Classification (NCBI taxonomy): domain Eukaryota; kingdom Metazoa; phylum Chordata; class Aves; order Charadriiformes; family Alcidae; genus Fratercula; species Fratercula arctica. The sequence continues at coordinate 4,434,963 of CANTUZ010000014.1, read as the reverse complement.
GACGGCGTCGGTGGAGATGGGGCCCAGCCGTTTCCGACCCCACACCCCGTACAGGTTGAACTTGTAGCGCCGGGACGGTGACAGCCCAGGCACGGTCACCCTGCGCGATCCACCGTCCACGGGCAGCACCTGCGGCTGCCCTTGGGCATCCCTGTACTGCACCGTGAAGGAGTCAAAGGTGCCCTCGGGGACGCTCCACTCCAGCTGCACGGACTCGGGGGTCACCTGGGAGGCCGTCAGCTCGCCCAGGATCGGCTGCGATGCTGGTTCCTCCTCTGGCTCGGCTGCAGCTGACACAGAGAGGGCACAATGCAGGGCATGAACATCTGTCCATCCATCTATCCATCCCTCCATCCATCCATACCTCCAATCATCCCTCCCTCCATCCCTCCATCCATCCATCCATCCACCCATCGATGTCTCCATCCATCCACCCACCCTCCCACATCTCTCTATCCATCCATCCATTAATCCATCCATCCAACCTTCCAGCCATCCATACGTCCATCTGCCCACCCACACACCCAAGCCTCTCTCCATCCATCCACATCTCCATCCATCCAATCAATGAACCAAGGAGCTGCCCATCCATTTATCCGATGCGACAGAGGTCCATCCATCCTTCCCTCCATCCGTCCATCCATCCATCCCTCCATCCATCCATCCCTCCATCCATCCGTCCAGCTTCATGCATCTCTCTCTGTCGTACCATCCATCAGATCACCCATCTCTCCCCGGACCCTTCCCCACCCAGCAGTCCCGGAATCCACACCTCCGTTACACCAGCCACCAACCCAGACACTCCTCCATCCCCACAAACTCCCAAACATCACAGCAACCGTCCCAACATCCATCCATCCAACCACCCACCCATCCATTTCTCCTTTCAACTCCGTGTCCACACAACCATCCAATGACTGAATCATGTCAAAATCCAGACTCACACACACGACTTTTCATCCATTCGTCCACGTACCCACCCAGGAAACCAGACAACCAAGGAGCCATCCATCCATTCTGCATTCCTCCCACTCCCCAGATATGATTCCGTCCTTCCATCCTGCCATCCCTGCACCAATCCCTACATCCACCCACTCAACCATGCAGGCAAAGTCCATCAATCCACCCAGTTCTCCCTCCATCCAACCATCCAAACAATAATTCCAGCTCAGAAACTGACACAAACCCATCCGTACTCGATCCATTCCAGAATCCCACCATCAGTCCAGGCTTCCTCTGACTCATCCGTTCATTCAACCAAACCTCCACCCTACCACTGATCAATCCAACCATCCAGACACAAGACAAACTTTCGTAAGAACATCTCTGTATCTGCTCATCATTCACCAGTGACGTCTCCTGCTCTCCAACCTTTCATCCATCCGTCCATCCATCCATCCATCCACCCGTCCATCCGTCCGTCCGTCCATCCATCCATCCGTCCATCCATCCCCCCATGTATCCATTCCACCAATCCTGAATGCTCCCATTCCTCCAACAGAGTCAACACCTGAGAGATGTTCCCAGTTCCCACCATACCAAGGGTCCCAAGGGGACACAGCAATGGTCCACAGCCCCCCTCACCTGTGACGGCGTCAGTGGAGATGGGGCCCAGCCGTTTCCGACCCCACACCCCGTACAGGTTGAACTTGTAGCGCCGGGACGGTGACAGCCCAGGCACGGTCACCCTGCGCGATCCACCGTCCACGGGCAGCACCTGCGGCTGCCCTTGCGCATCCCTGTACTGCACCGTGAAGGAGTCAAAGGTGCCCTCGGGGACGCTCCACTCCAGCTGCACGGACTCGGGGGTCACCTGGGAGGCCGTCAGCTCGCCCAGGATCGGCTGCGATGCTGGTTCCTCCTCTGGCTCGACTGCAGCTGACACAGAGAGGGCACAATGCAGGGCATGAACATCCATCCCTCCATCCATCCATCCCTCCATCCATCCATCCCTCCATCCATCCATCCCTCCATCCATCCATCCATCCACCCATCCGTGTATTTCTTCATGCACCACATTCATCCACGAGTCCCTCAATCAGCCGAAACATCCATTCATCCACATCTCCATCCATCCACCCATCCACCCACCCGTCCACCCACCCGTCCCTCCCTCCATCCCTCCATCCGTCCCTCCATCCGTCCATTTCTCCATGCACCACATTCCTCCTTGTGTCCCTGAATTAATCTAAACATCCATCCATCCACACACGCACCCATCCATGCAGGCATCTATGCATTGGTCCATACATACATCCATGTCTCCATCCGTCAATCCACATCTCCATCCAGCCACCCACTGATGCCTCTCTCCATCAATCCATCCATCCATCCATCCATCCGTCCGTCCATCCATCCATCCATCCATCTATCCAACTTTCCACCTATCCGTCCATCCCTGGATGTCTCCATCGGTCCATCCGTCCATCCTTCCATCCGTCCATCACTCCTTATATCCCTCCCTACCTCCAGTCTCGCATGCTCCCATTCCTCCAACAGAGTCAGCACCCGGGAGGTGTTCCCAGTTCCCACCATACCCAGAGCCCTAAGGGGACACAGCAATGGTCCACAGCCCCCCTCACCTGTGACGGCGTCGGTGGAGATGGGGCCCAGCCGTTTCCGACCCCACACCCCGTACAGGTTGAACTTGTAGCGCCGGGACGGTGACAGCCCAGGCACGGTCACCCTGCGCGATCCACCGTCCACGGGCAGCACCTGCGGCTGCCCTTGGGCATCCCTGTACTGCACCATGAAGGAGTCAAAGGTGCCCTCGGGGACGCTCCACTCCAGCTGCACGGACTCGGGGGTCACCTGGGAGGCCGTCAGCTCGCCCAGGATCGGCTGCGATGCTGGTTCCTCCTCTGGCTCGACTGCAGCTGACACAGAGAGGGCACAATGCAGGGCATGAACATCCGTCCATCCATCCCTCCATCCATCCAAGCCTGTCTCCATCCATCCACATCTGAATCCATTCAACCAATGAAACAAGGAGCTGCCCATCCATTTATCCGATGCTATATATGTTCATCTATCTCTCCGTCCATCCATCCATCCCTCCCTCCCTCCATCCACCCACCCATCCAAGTCTGTCTCCATCCATCCACATCTCCATCCATTCAACCAATGAACCAAGGAGCTGCCCATCCACTTATCAAATGCTACAGAGGTCCGTCCATCCATCCATCCATCCATCCATCCATCCATCCATCCATCCATCCATCCATCCATCCAAGAGTCTTCTCTTCCACCCATTTAATTAAAGCCGGGCAGAAACATCCCATGTGTCCATCAGTCCCTCTGGCCATCCTTCCATCCATCCAATCTCCTGTATCTCCATGCACCAGTCCTGGAGTCCACACCTCCAGTCAACCATCCAACCAACCAGACGCTCCTTTATCCTTTATCCCTCCAATCGAGTCATCCAAACAAGTTTCTCACCATCCATTCACCCAGCCATGTGTCCACACCATCATCCAACCACACACCCAGTTATAATCACACACAAACATCCACCCATCATCCGTCCATCCATCCATCCATCCATCCATCCGTCCATCCATCCGTCCATCCATCATCCGTCCATCCATCCACACATCATCCATCCATCTGTCCATTCATCCATCCGTCCATCCACCTATCATCCGTCCATCCATCCATCATCCGTCCATCTGTCCATCCATCCATCCGCCCACCCACCCATCCACCCACCCATCCAGCCATCCATTTCTCCATGCACCACATTCATCCCTGTCTCCCTGAATGAATCTAAACATCCATCCACACACCCACCCATCCATGCAGGCATCTATGCATTGGTCCATACATACATCCATGTCTCCATCCGTTGATCCACACCTCCATCCATCCACCCACCAGCGCCTCTCTCCATCAGTCCATCCATCCATCCATCCATCTATCCATCCATCCATCCACCCACCCACTTCTGCCCCACACATCCCCTCATCCAAGTCTGTCTCCATCCATCCACATCTCCATCCATTCAACCAATGAAACAAGGAGCTGCCCATCCATTTATCCGGTGCTACGTAGGTTCACCCATCTCTCCCTCCATCCCTCCCTCCATGCCTCCCTCTGTCCACCCATCCATCCATCCAACAAATAAATCAAGGAGCCACCCATTAATTTACCCAATGATCTATACGACATTCCATCCACCCACCCACCCATCCTTGCACTCACCCGTCCTTCCACCCATCTGGTCAAGCAACCAAAAATTGTCCTACCCAAGCTCCGGCACACTCCATCCATCCATCCCTACTCCATCCATCTCTCCATACATCCGTCCATCCATTCAACCAATCAACCAAGGAGCCATTTAGCCATTTACCATGTGACCCATACGATACTCCTTCCACCCAGGCACCCACCTACCCACTCACCCCTCCATTACACCATCCAAAAATCGCCCTGCCCCAGCTCCTGCCACGTCCCAAACCCATGGTCCACACGGTGCCCACAGCCCCCCTCACCTGTGACGGCGTCGGTGGAGATGGGGCCCAGCCGTTTCCGACCCCACACCCCGTACAGGTTGAACTTGTAGCGCCGGGACGGTGACAGCCCAGGCACGGTCACCCTGCGCGATCCACCGTCCACGGGCAGCACCTGCGGCTGCCCTTGGGCATCCCTGTACTGCACCGTGAAGGAGTCAAAGGTGCCCTCGGGGACGCTCCACTCCAGCTGCACGGACTCGGGGGTCACCTGGGAGGCCGTCAGCTCGCCCAGGATCGGCTGCGATGCTGGTTCCTCCTCTGGCTCGGCTGCAGCTGACACAGAGAGGGCACAATGCAGGGCATGAACATCTGTCCATCCATCTATCCATCCCTCCATCCATCCATACCTCCAATCATCCCTCCCTCCATCCCTCCATCCATCCATCCATCCACCCATCGATGTCTCCATCCATCCACCCACCCTCCCACATCTCTCTATCCATCCATCCATTAATCCATCCATCCAACCTTCCAGCCATCCATACGTCCATCTGCCCACCCACACACCCAAGCCTCTCTCCATCCATCCACATCTCCATCCATCCAATCAATGAACCAAGGAGCTGCCCATCCATTTATCCGATGCGACAGAGGTCCATCCATCCTTCCCTCCATCCGTCCATCCATCCATCCCTCCATCCATCCATCCCTCCATCCATCCGTCCAGCTTCATGCATCTCTCTCTGTCGTACCATCCATCAGATCACCCATCTCTCCCCGGACCCTTCCCCACCCAGCAGTCCCGGAATCCACACCTCCGTTACACCAGCCACCAACCCAGACACTCCTCCATCCCCACAAACTCCCAAACATCACAGCAACCGTCCCAACATCCATCCATCCAACCACCCACCCATCCATTTCTCCTTTCAACTCCGTGTCCACACAACCATCCAATGACTGAATCATGTCAAAATCCAGACTCACACACACGACTTTTCATCCATTCGTCCACGTACCCACCCAGGAAACCAGACAACCAAGGAGCCATCCATCCATTCTGCATTCCTCCCACTCCCCAGATATGATTCCGTCCTTCCATCCTGCCATCCCTGCACCAATCCCTACATCCACCCACTCAACCATGCAGGCAAAGTCCATCAATCCACCCAGTTCTCCCTCCATCCAACCATCCAAACAATAATTCCAGCTCAGAAACTGACACAAACCCATCCGTACTCGATCCATTCCAGAATCCCACCATCAGTCCAGGCTTCCTTTGACTCATCCGTTGATTCAACCAAACCTCCACCCTACCACTGATCAATCCAACCATCCAGACACAAGACAAACTTTCGTAAGAACATCTCTGTATCTGCTCATCATTCACCAGTGACGTCTCCTGCTCTCCAACCTTTCATCCATCCGTCCATCCATCCATCCATCCACCCGTCCATCCGTCCGTCCGTCCATCCATCCATCCGTCCATCCATCCCCCCATGTATCCATTCCACCAATCCTGAATGCTCCCATTCCTCCAACAGAGTCAACACCTGAGAGATGTTCCCAGTTCCGACCATACCAAGGGTCCCAAGGGGACACAGCAATGGTCCACAGCCCCCCTCACCTGTGACGGCGTCGGTGGAGATGGGGCCCAGCCGTTTCCGACCCCACACCCCATACAGGTTGAACTTGTAGCGCCGGGACGGTGACAGCCCAGGCACGGTCACCCTGCGCGATCCACCGTCCACGGGCAGCACCTGCGGCTGCCCTTGCGCATCCCTGTACTGCACCGTGAAGGAGTCAAAGGTGCCCTCGGGGACGCTCCACTCCAGCTGCACGGACTCGGGGGTCACCTGGGAGGCCGTCAGCTCGCCCAGGATCGGCTGCGATGCTGGTTCCTTCCTCTGCTCGGCTGCAGCTGACACAGAGGAGGCACAATGCAGGGCATGAACATCTGTCCATCCATCTCCCATCCCTCCATCCATCATCCATCCATCCATCCCTCCCTCCATCGCCTCATCCATCCATCCATCCACCCATCGATGTCCTCCATCCATCCACCCACGCCATCCCACATCTCTCTAGTCCGATCACTCCATTAACTCCATCCATCCAACCTTGTCCCAAGCCATCCATACGTCCCATCTGCCCACCCACACACCCAAGCCTCTCTCCATCCATCCACATCTCCATCCATCCAATCAAATGAACCAAGGAGCTGCCCATCCATTATCCGATGCGACAGAGGTCCATCCATCCTTCCCTCCATCCGTCCATCCATCCATCCCTCCATCCATCCATCCCTCCATCCATCCGTCCAGCTTCATGCATCTCTCTCTGTCGTACCATCCATCAGATCACCCATCTCTCCCCAGACCCTTCCCCACCCAGCAGTCCTGGAATCCACACCTCCGTTATGCCAGCCACCAACCCAGACACTCCTCCATCCCCACAAACTCCCAAACATCACAGCAACCGTCCCAACATCCATCCATCCAACCACCCACCCATCCATTTCTCCTTTCAACTCCGTGTCCACACAACCATCCAATGACTGAATCATGTCAAAATCCAGACTCACACACACGACTTTTCATCCATTCGTCCACGTACCCACCCAGGAAACCAGACAACCAAGGAGCCATCCATCCATTCTGCATTCCTCCCCACTCCCCAGATAATGATGCCGTCCCTTCCATCCTGCCACTCTCCCTGCACCAATCCCCTACATCCACCCACTCAACCATAGCAGGCATAAAGTCCATCAATCCACCCAGTTTCTCCCTCCATCCAACCATCCAAACAATAATTCCAGCTCAGAAACTGACACAAACCCATCCGTACTCGATCCATTCCAGAATCCCACCATCAGTCCAGGCTTCCTTTGACTCATCCGTTGATTCAACCAAACCTCCACCCTACCACTGATCAATCCAACCATCCAGACACAAGACAAACTTTCGTAAGAACATCTCTGTATCTGCTCATCATTCACCAGTGACGTCTCCTGCTCTCCAACCTTTCATCCATCCGTCCATCCATCCATCCATCCCACCGTCCATCCGTCCGTCCGTCCATCCAATCCATCCGTCCATCCATCCCCCATGTATCCATTCCACCAATCCTGAATGCTCCCATTCCTCCAACAGAGTCAACACCTGAGAGATGTTCCCAGTTCCCACCATACCAAGGGTCCCAAGGGGACACAGCAATGGTCCACAGCCCCCCTCACCTGTGACGGCGTCGGTGGAGATGGGGCCCAGCCGTTTCCGACCCCACACCCCATACAGGTTGAACTTGTAGCGCCGGGACGGTGACAGCCCAGGCACGGTCACCCTGCGCGATCCACCGTCCACGGGCAGCACCTGGGGCTGCCCTTGCGCATCCCTGTACTGCACCGTGAAGGAGTCAAAGGTGCCCTCGGGGACGCTCCACTCCAGCTGCACGGACTCGGGAGTAACCTGGGAGGCCGTCACCTCGCCCAGGATCGGCTGCGATGCTGGTTCCTCCTCTGGCTTGGCTGCAGCTGACACAGAGACGACACAATGCAGGGCATGAACATCTGTCCATCCATCTGTCCATCCATCCATCCATCCATCCATCCATCCATCCATCCATCCATCCATGTCTCCATCCATCCACCCGCCCTCCCACATCTCTCTGTCCATCCATCCATTAATCCATCCATCCAACCTTCCAGCCATCCATACGTCCATCTGCCCACCCACACACCCAAGCCTGTCTCCATCCATCCACATCTCCATCCATCCAATCAATGAACCAAGGAGCTGCCCATCCATTTATCCGATGCGACAGAGGTCCATCCATCCTTCCCTCCATCCGTCCATCCATCCATCCCTCCATCCATCCATCCCTCCATCCATCCGTTCAGCTTCATGCATCTCTCTCTGTCGTACCATCCATCAGATCACCCATCTCTCCCCAGACCCTTCCCCACCCAGCAGTCCTGGAATCCACACCTCCGTTATACCAGTCACCAACCCAGACACTCCTCCATCCCCCCAAACTCCCAAACATCACAGCAACCGTCCCAACATCCATCCATCCAACCACCCACCCATCCATTTCTCCTTTCAACTCCGTGTCCACACAACCATCCAATGACTGAATCATGTCAAAATCCAGACTCACACACACGACTTTTCATCCATTCGTCCACGTACCCACCCAGGAAACCAGACAACCAAGGAGCCATCCATCCATTCTGCATTCCTCCCACTCCCCAGATATGATTCCGTCCTTCCATCCTGCCATCCCTGCACCAATCCCTACATCCACCCACTCAACCATGCAGGCAAAGTCCATCCATCCACCCAGTTCTCCCTCCATCCAACCATCCAAACCATAATTCCAGCTCAGAAACTGACACAAACCCATCCGTACTCGATCCATTCCAGAATCCCACCATCAGTCCAGGCTTCCTCTGATTCATCCGTTGATTCAACCAAACCTCCACCCTACCACTGATCAATCCAACCATCCAGACACAAGACAACCTTTGGTAAGAACATCTCTGTATCTGCTCATCATTCACCAGTGACATCTCCCGCTCTCCAACCTGTCATCCAGCCAGCCATCCGTCCATCCATCCACCCATCCATCCATCCATCCCCCCACGTATCCATTCCACCAATCCCGAATGCTCCCATTACTCCGCACGCAGCCAGCATGCAATAGAAGTTCCCAGTTCCCACCATACCAAGGGAATCAAGAGGACACAGCAATGGTCCACAGCCCCCCTCACCTGTGACGGCGTCGGTGGAGATGGGGCCCAGCCGTTTCCGACCCCACACCCCGTACAGGTTGAACTTGTAGCGCCGGGACGGTGACAGCCCAGGCACGGTCACCCTGCGCGATCCACCGTCCACGGGCAGCACCTGCGGCTGCCCTTGCGCATCCCTGTACTGCACCGTGAAGGAGTCAAAGGTGCCCTCGGGGACGCTCCACTCCAGCTGCACGGACTCGGGGGTCACCTGGGAGGCCGTCAGCTCGCCCAGGATCGGCTGCGATGCTGGTTCCTCCTCTGGCTCGGCTGCAGCTGACACAGAGACGACACAATGCAGGGCATGAACATCCATCCCTCCATCCATCCATCCATCCATCCATCCATCTATCCAACCTTCCACCCATCCGTGCATCCATCCATCCATCATCCATCCATCCATCCATCCATCCATCCATCCATCCATCCATCCATTCCCCCATGTATCCATTCCACCAATCCTGAATGCTCCCATTCCTCCAACAGAGTCAACACCTGAGAGATGTTCCCAGTTCCCACCATACCAAGGGTCCCAAGGGGACACAGCAATGGTCCACAGCCCCCCTCACCTGTGACGGCGTCGGTGGAGATGGGGCCCAGCCGTTTCCGACCCCACACCCCGTACAGGTTGAACTTGTAGCGCCGGGACGGTGACAGCCCAGGCACGGTCACCCTGCGCGATCCACCGTCCACGGGCAGCACCTGCGGCTGCCCTTGCGCATCCCTGTACTGCACCGTGAAGGAGTCAAAGGTGCCCTCGGGGACGCTCCACTCCAGCTGCACGGACTCGGGGGTCACCTGGGAGGCCGTCAGCTCGCCCAGGATCGGCTGCGATGCTGGTTCCTCCTCTGGCTCGGCTGCAGCTGACACAGAGACGGCACAATGCAGGGCATGAACATCCATCCCTCCATCCATCCCACCACCCACTCATCCGTGCATTTCTTCATGCACCACATTCATCCACGAGTCCCTCAATCAGCCGAAACATCCATTCATCCACATCTCCATCCATCCATGAAGGCGTCTATGCATTGGTTCATACAGACATCTATGTCTCCATCCATCTATCCACATCTCCATCCATCCACCCATCCACCCACCCGTCCACCCACCCGTCCCTCCCTCCATCCCTCCATCCGTCCCTCCATCCGTCCATTTCTCCATGCACCACATTCCTCCTTGTGTCCCTGAATTAATCTAAACATCCATCCATCCACACACGCACCCATCCATGCAGGCATCTATGCATTGGTCCATACATACATCCATGTCTCCATCCGTCAATCCACATCTCCATCCAGCCACCCACTGATGCCTCTCTCCATCAATCCATCCATCCATCCATCCATCCATACGTCCATCCATCCATCCATCCATCCATCCATCCGTCCGTCCATCCATCCGTCCATCCCTGGATGTCTCCATCTATCCATCCATCCATCCATCCGTCCATCCTTCCATCCGTCCATCACTCCTTATATCCCTCCCTACCTCCAGTCTCGCATGCTCCCATTCCTCCAACAGAGTCAGCACCCGGGAGGTGTTCCCAGTTCCCACCATACCCAGAGCCCTAAGGGGACACAGCAATGGTCCACAGCCCCCCTCACCTGTGATGGCGTCGGTGGAGATGGGGCCCAGCCGTTTCCGACCCCACACCCCGTACAGGTTGAACTTGTAGCGCCGGGACGGTGACAGCCCAGGCACGGTCACCCTGCGCGATCCACCGTCCACGGGCAGCACCTGCGGCTGCCCTTGCGCATCCCTGTACTGCACCATGAAGGAGTCAAAGGTGCCCTCGGGGACGCTCCACTCCAGCTGCACGGACTCGGGGGTCACCTGGGAGGCCGTCAGCTCGCCCAGGATCGGCTGCGATGCTGGTTCCTCCTCTGGCTCGGCTGCAGCTGACACAGAGATGAAACAATGCAGGGCATGAATATCCGTCCGTCCATCCATCCATCCATCCATCCATCCATCCATCCATCCATCCATCCCTCCCTCCCTCCCTCCATCCCTCCATCTATCCCTCCAGCCAGCCAGCCAGCCATCCATTTCTCCATGCACCACTTTCCTCCGTGTGTCCCTGAATGAATCTAAACATCCATCCACACACCCACCCATCCAGGCATCTATGCATTGGTCCATACATACATCCATGTCTCCATCCGTCGATCCACATCTCCATCCAGCCACCCACCAGCGCCTCTCTCCATCAGTCCATCCATCCATCCATCTATTCAACCTTCCACCCATCCATCTATCCCTGGATGTCTCCATCCATCCATCCATCCATCCATCCATCCATCCGTCCATCTGTCCGTCTGTCCGTCTGTCCATTGCTGTCTCCATCCATCCATCCATCAACTCACGTCTGTCTTCATCCACCCATCCATCCATAAATCCATCCATCCATCCACCCACCCACTTCTGCCCCACACATCCCCTCATCCAACTCTGTCTCCATCCATCCACATCTCCATCCATTCAACCAATGAAACAAGGAGCTACCCATCCTTTTATCCGATGCTACATAGGTTCACCCATCTCTCCGTCCGACCATCCATCCATCCCTCCACCCCTCCATCCCTCCATCCATCCCTCCATCCATCCTTCCATAGCTCCCTCCATCCATCCATCCACCCACCCATCAATGTCTCCATCCATCCACCCACCCTCCCACATCTCTCTATCCATCCATCCAACCTTCCAGCCATCCATACGTCCATCTACCCACCCACACACCCAAGCCTGTCTCCATCTATCCACATCTCCATCCATTCAACCAATGAACCAAGGAGCTGCCCATCCATTTATCTGATGCTGCAGAGTTCCACACACCCGTCCACCCGTCCATCCATCCATCCCTCCATCCATCCATCCCTCCATCCATCCATCCAGCCATCCCTCCAGCCACCCACCCACCCACCCATCCGGTCAAGCATCCAAAAATCCAAGCTCCTGCACACTCCATCCATCCATCTACACTCCATCCATCTCTCCATACAACCCTCCATCCATTCCAACAAGGAGCCATTTATCCATTTACAATGTGACCCATATGTTACTGCATCCACCCATAAACCCACCCACCCACCCACCCATCCCTCCAGTCAATCATCCAAAAATCACCCGGCCCAAGCTCCTGCTCCGGCCCAAACCCTTGCTCCACACGGTGCCCACAGCCCCCCTCACCTGTGACGGCGTCGGTGGAGATGGGGCCCAGCCGTTTCCGACCCCACACCCCGTACAGGTTGAACTTGTAGCGCCGGGACGGTGACAGCCCAGGCACGGTCACCCTGCGCGATCCACCGTCCACGGGCAGCACCTGCGGCTGCCCTTGCGCATCCCTGTACTGCACCGTGAAGGAGTCAAAGGTGCCCTCGGGGACGCTCCACTCCAGCTGCACGGACTCGGGGGTCACCTGGGAGGCCGTCACCTCGCCCAGGATCGGCTGCGATGCTGGTTCCTCCTTTGGCGGGGACGGGGCTGCAACAGGGAGAGCACAATGCAGGGCACTCTGGGGACAGACCACCATCCACCCATCCATCCAGCCATCTAATCACCCAGCCACCCCACAACTCACCCAACCATACACCCTTCCATCCATTCCCCATTCCTCCAGCTCCTTGCCCACCCATACACTCATCCAGCCAATTGCCCCTTTGGCTGGCAGTTCAGGCACCCAGCCTGACAGAAATCTGTCCTTCCATCCAGCCAACTATCCATGTGTCTTCCCACCCACCCGGACTTCCTTCCATCCCATCACCCACCATCATTCAACGCCTCTTCCCCTTCCCATCAGTTCACGGAGCCATGAACCCAGCTATCCAAGCAGGCAACCATCCATCCCTTCATTCATTAAACAGTCTGATTATCCGTCTGACCACCCACGCTTCCACCCACACACGCCTCCGACCATTCACCTATCCAGCCATCAGTCAGTCCAACCAATCGTTTTCCCAGCCACCCATCCATCCATGTGTCCATCTATCTTGGAAAGACCATTTAGAACCAGAGAGGTGTCTGAGGACTGGAAGAAATCCAATGTCATGACAGCCTTCAAAAAGGACAAGACGGAGGACCCAGAAAATTACAGGCCGGTCGGCCTCACCTCCATCCCTGAAAGGTGATGGAACAGCTCATCCAGGATGTCATCTCTAAGCATGAGGGAGAGAAGGTTATCGGGAGTGGTCAACTTGGATTCACCAAGCGGAAATCACGCTTGACCAATCTGATAGCCTTCTGTGATGGCCTGACTGGCTGGGTGGGTGAGGGGAGAGCAGTAATTGTTCTCTACCTCAATGGCCTCCAGTCATGTTCAACATATTCATCAATGACCTGGATGAGGGGACAGAGTGTACCCTCACCACATTTTCTGATGACACACGGCTGGGAGCAGTGGGTGACGCACCAGAAGGCTGTGCCGCCACCCAGAGAGACCTGGAGGGGCTGGAGAGTTGGGTGGAGAGGGACCTCATGGAGTTCACCAAGGGCAAGTGCAGGGTCCTGCCCCTGGGGAGGAATAACCCCCCGCACCGGTACAGGTCGGGGCCGACCTGCTGGGGAGCAGCTCTGTGGGAAGAGACCGGGGAGTCCTGGGGGACACCGAGTTGCCCATGAGGGAGCAGCGTGCCCTTGTGGCCAAGGCGGCCAGTGGTCTCTTGCAGTGCATTAAAAAGAGCGTGGCCAGCAGGTGGAGGGAGGTCATCCTCCCCCTCTGCTCTGCCCTGGGGAGGCCACAGCTGGAGCACGGGGTCCAGTTCTGGGCTCCCCGGTTCAAGAAAGACAGGGAACTGCTGGAAAGAGTCCAGTGAAGGCTACGAAGATGACCAGAGGACTGAAGCTTCTCTCTGCTGAGGAAAGGCTGAGAGCCCTGGGGCTGTTCAGCCTGGAGAAGAGAAGACTGAGAGGGGATCTCCTCAACGCTGATCAATATCTAAAGGGTGGGTGTCAGGAAGACGGGACCAGACTCCTCTCAGTGGTGCCTGGCGACAGGACAAGGGGCAACGGGCACAAACTGGAACACGGGAAATTCCATCTCAAGATGAGGAAAAAGGTCTTTCCTGTGAGGGTGGCAGAGCCCTGGCCCAGGCTGCCCAGAGAGGTGGGGGAGTCTCCGTCTCTGGAGACATCCCAACCCCGCCTGGATGCGTTCCTGTGCCACCTGCTCTGGGTGACCCTGCTCTGGCAGGGGGTGGGATGGGATGATCTCCAGAGGTCCCTTCCAGCCCCAACCACTCTGTGATTCTGTGATCTAATCCCAACCATCCCTCTATCCATCCAATCCCAACCATCTATCCATCCAATCCCAATCACCCATCCATCCATCATCCACCCACCCATTCAATCCCAAGCATCCATCCACCTACCCACCGTCCAACCAACCACCTCTACGCTCATCCAAGCGCCCACTCTTCCATACAAACAGCCCTCCACCCCTCTGACTCTGCATGCACCCACGCCCACCCCCAAATCAAGGGCCAGATGCTCTTCCCATATCCCTCAAGGTCAAAGGAACAAGGCTCCTGACTTACTCCAAACCCAGATCCTGCAGAAGACAAAGCCACAGCCCCCCTCACCTGTGACAGCATCGATGGAGATAAGACCAATCCGTTTCCGACCCCACACCCCGTACAGGTTGAACTTGTAGCGCCGGGACGGTGACAGCCCAGGCACGGTCACCGTGCGGGACCCGCCATCAACTGCAAGTGCCTGAGGTTGGCCTTGGGCATCCCTGTACTGCACCGTGAAGGAGTCAAAGGTTCCCTCAAGGACATTCCACTCCAGCTGGACGGAGCCAGGGGTGACATCAGTGACCATGAGCCCACCCAGGCGGGGTCGGGATGATGGTTCCTCCAATGGCGGGGCTGGCACTGCAATGGAGATGGCACAGTGCAGAACATGAAGATCCAGGTTTCCATCCATTCAACGACCTGGTTTTCCATCCAGTTTTCCATACATTGATCTTGGGATGGAATCCACCCACCCATCCATCCACCCACTCACCCATCTAACCTTCCAGCCCTCAACCCATCATCCTTCCATCCATCCACACATCCATTCAACCGTCTTTCCATCCACCCATCTACCTATGCAAACTCCCATCTCCCCACGCAACCACCCACGTATCCAAGCATTGGCCCACCTTTCCATCCATCCAACCAACACCCACCCAACCATCCGCCCACCCACCTTTCGACCTTCCAGCCATCAAACCATCCAACCATCTTTCCAACCAACCTTCCATCCATCCAATCACCATTCATGCATGCATGCATCCATCCATCCATCCATCCATCCATGCCCAACTTGTCTACCAAGAGCAGGTCGGCCTGAACACCTGAGTCCCTCTGATTACTGCCACCGACCACCTGATGGTACCTGCTTTGGCTACAGCACCTTGGGGCTCGGTCAACTCCATCTCATACATGTGCTCCCAGTCCACTGGGGGTTCATCGGTGCCACCTGCCCCTGCACCCAAAAGAGGAGTGGGTGGTTATGGGATGTTCCACTGCAATGTTGTCCCTGTCTCCATCCCCATCACCCACCTGCCGTCACCAGGAATGTGTAGGACTTGGAGACGTGCCCCCGTACCACGCCGTGCACCTCCACCCGGTACATGGCCCCCGGCACCAGCCCTGGCACCCGGGCCACCGCTGTGTCCCCTGGCACCTGTAGTTCCCCCTCGGCCCCCTCTGGCTCTTCCAGGAGCCGGTAACGGATCACCACAGTCTCTGCATGGCCCCGCAGCCCATCCAGGTCCACCAGAGCCTCACCGGCAGCCCCTGGCATCAACTGGGGCTTGGGATGGGGGATCTGGCGGAGGAGCTGCTGACGCAACGGGGCCGGGCTGCGGCGCAGAAGGTAAGAGAGGATGGCACGGGCCACCGCTGGCACCGTTTGGTTGCCCCGGAGGGGGAAGTTTGTAGCCCGGAGGTGGCTCTCCAAGCGCTGCAGCAAGGAGCCATTGTAGGAGGAGAGCTTGGCCCCCAGGTCATGCAGGGATGGGCCACCTGGGAGCACTGGGGACAGTGGGGATGCTGGGGACACTGGGGACCATGGAGATGGAGGTGACACAGGGGACTGTGGTGATGCTGGGGACCGTGGCGATGCAGGTGATCTTGGGGACGTTGGGAATGCTGGTGCCTCTGGGGACCTTGGGGACACTGGTGACCCCAGGGATTCTGGGGATGCTGGTGCTGCTGGGGACTCTGGTGACACTGGGGACCCCCGAGATACCGGGGACGCTGGAAACCTTGGAGATGCTGGGGACCCCAAAGACCCTCGTGACCCCAAGGATGTATCCGGTGACCGTGGTGATGCTGGTGATCCCAGGGAATCTGGTGACCCCGGGGACTTTGGGGATGCTGGAGACCCTTGGAATGATGGTGATGCTGGGACCACTGGTGATGCCGGGGACCCCAGGGAACCCTGAGGGGACCCTGGGGACCCCCCGTGGGTGGGCAGAGTCTGGGCAAGCACTGCGAGAGCAAAGGGGACCAGGGTCATCAACCTGTCCCCAAAAGTCCCCGACTGCCAGAGCCCGGGGACCCGTGGGGGGGGACACAGGGAAGGATGGACAGGGACAGACGGACGCATAGGGACAGACTGGGGACACCCATGGGGATAGACTGGGGACACCCAGACTCATGGGAACAGAGCGACGCACAGGGAAGCACCAGGAGGTGTGGGGACACGTGGATCCATGGGGACACGTGAATCCATGGGGACAGACGCAGATAGATGGGCCCAAGGGGACACATGGACCCACAGGGACAGACCAGTGACACACAGACCCACCAGGACAGACAGACACATGTGGACCCGCAGAGCCATGGGGACACATGGACACGTGGGGATGGACAGAGGCTGCAGGCACCGTCCCTGTCCCCATGCCCATCCCAGCCCCTGTTCCCATGCCAGTCCCTATCCCCATCCCCATGGCTGTGACATCCCCCTCCCTGTCCCCATCCCTCTGCTTGTCACCATCCTGTCCCTGTCCCCACATCTGCACTGCCCTCATCCCCATGCTTGCATCATCCCTGTCCCTGTGCCTGTCACTGTGCTGTCCCTGCCTCCTCCATCTATTGTCCCCATCACCACCCCCATGTTGTCCTTGTCACCATGCCTGTGCCCTTGCTGCCATCCTCGTGCCATCCCCATGCCCACGCCGTCCCTGTCCCCATGCCCACACCATCTCCATGGCTGTCCTCATGACTGTGCTCATGTCATCTGTGTCCCCAGGCTTTCCCTATCCCCATGCCACCCCTGTCCCCGTGCCATCCCCATCCCTGGCCATGCTGAACCCATGCCCCAGCTGTCCCCATCGCTGTCCCCATGACCATCATCATCCCCAACCCCACCCCATCCACATGCCTGTGCCATGGCTGTCCCTGTCCCCATCCCTGTGCCATCCCCGTTGACATACCCATGCTATCCTCACCCATATCCCCATCCCTCTGCTCATGCCACCCCTGTCCCATGCCATCACTGTCCCCAGCCCTATCATCCCTTTCCACATGCCTGTGCCGTTCCCATCCCTGTCCCCATGCCCATGCCAAACCCGTCCCGGTCCCCATGCTGTCACCACACCCATGACCATGCTGTCCCCAACCCCATCCCTCTGTCATCCCCATGCCTGTGCCATTCCTGTCCCCTGCCCTTCCCATCCCTATCCCCATGTCACCCATGTCCCCTTGCCCATGACTATGCTATCACTGTCCCTCTCTCCATTCCTGTGCCATCTCTATTAACATCCCCATGCCATCCCCTTGCCCGTCCCCACCACTGTGCCCATGCCATCCCTGTCTCCACCCCTGTGTCATCCCCATCCACATGTCCATGCTGTCCCTGTCCCCATGCCCATGCTGTTCATGCTGTCCCCATGCCCACATCGTTCCCATCTCTGTCCCCAGATCCATCACTGTCCCCTGCCCCATCCCTGTGCCATCCCCATGCCATGCCCACACCCGCTGCCACCCCCATGTTGTCCCCCCCCCGGCCTGTCCCCTTGTGGTCTTCATGTTGAGCAGGTGACACGTACGGGTGCGGACGCGCAGGGTCCCAGGCGCCCCGAGGTGCTTCTCCCGCTGGGCCTGGATGAAGAGCTCGAAGGTGTGTCCGGGTGCCAGCCCCGTCACCTCGAAGGTGACAGCAGAGCCAGGCAGCTCATGGGTGGTCATGGCCGCTGGCTCGTCCTAGGGACAAGGAACATGCCAAGGACACGCTGGGGGACACCATGGTGGGACCTGGCCCTGAGTCAGGCAGCAGGCAGGCGGTCACAGCCAAGAGCTTCTCCCAGGGCTGGGAGACATGTTGGGGACACACTGGGGACAGCGTAGTGAGGACACCTCCTCATCCCTGAGCCAGGCAGGAGGCCGGTGGCTGCAGTCAGTGGCTTGTCCTGGGACTGGGGGACACACTGAGGACATACTGGGGACACCACAGTGGGGACACGTCCTGGTCCCTAAGTAAGGCTGCAGGCAGGTGGCCGCAGACAGGTGGCTGACCCTGGGGACAGGGGACACATTGGGGACACCATGCTAGAGACCCATCCCTGCCCTCAAGCCATGTAGCAGGAGGGTGGCCACAACTGCTGGCTCATCCTGTGGATAAGGGACATGTTGGGGACACAGTGGGGACACCATGGGGAGACACATCCCTAAGTCAGGCAGCAGATGGGTGACACCACCATGGCTCATCCTGGGGACAAGGGACACACTGCGGAGGTGTCCCCATCCCCGAGCTAGGCAGCAGGAGGTGGCCTGGCTACTGCCTTGCTCTGGGGACAGCAAGCATATTGGGGACATGTTTGGGACACCATAGGGACACCCTTATTGTGTCCCCCAGCAGGGCAGCAGCGAGTGGCCATGGACGCCACCTCATCCTGGGGATGAAGACCACATTGGGGCCACCACATTGGGGCCACCGTGGCGCTGGGGACCTGTCCCCACCCCTGTCCCCGTCCCCAGCTCACCAGGGGAATGAGGGCCACCTGGTAGCCATCCACTGGCACGGGGGGGCGGGGCCAGGTCACACGGAAGGACGTCTGGTTGCGGGTGGCCAAGCGCGGTGTCACCGAGGGGATCTCTGTGGGGACATGGTCCCATCAGTAGGTACCACCATGGCGACACTTCGGGGCACCACAGGGATGGGGACACCACAGGACAGGGACACCCTAGAGACACCATGGGATTGGGCACCCAGGGGACGGGGACACCCTGGGGACACCATGGGCCAGGGTCAATGGAATGGGGACACTCTGGGGACATCACAGGACAAGGACACCCTCAAGACACCATGAGGACAGGGCACCCACGGGATGGGGACACCACAGGACAGGGACACCCTAGAGACACCATGGGATGGGGCACCCAGGGGATGGGGACACGCTGAGGACACCACAGGATGGGAAACCCATGGTATGGGGAGACCCTGGGGACATCATGGGATAGGACACCCTTGAGACACCCTGAGGACACCACGGGATGGGGACACCCTGCGGGCATGGAGGGAACACCCAAGGAAAAAGGCCACCCAAGCCATGAGGACACCAGGGTCTGGGATACCCCCAGGACAGGGTCACCACAGGGACACTCGGGGCCAGGGCACTGGGAGGACTGGGAGAGCACTGGAGGACACCAGGGGACACTGGGGGAAATACCAAGGTGGCATCAGTGTCCACCATGGCTGCAGGGGGGGACAGGCAGTGGGGCACTGGGGGACACACAGTGGGAGCGGTAGGGAGCACTAGGGAAGCACTGGGGACGCTTGGGGACGTTTTGGGACATACTGAGATGGCATCAGGACCCGCCATGGATGGGAACGGAGGTGGGGAGGACTGGGAGCACTGGGATGGGGACACTGGGGGAACACTGGGGACCCACAGGACCCTTGGGGGCACCTGGGGAGCACTGGGGACACTTGGGGACACTTGGGGACACACCAAGGTGACATCAGAGTCCACTACAGCCTGGGGGGAAGGCGAGGGGGTACTGGGAGGGGGACACTGGGGACCCTTGGGGACACTCAGGGACACATCAAGGGCGCAGCGGGGCCCGCCGCGGCCGGGGAGGGAGGTGGGGAGGCACTGGGAGCACTGGGATAGGGACACTGGGGACACTCAGGGACCCTTGGGGACACTTGGGGACATACCGATGGCACAGCGGGGCCCGCCGCGGCCGGGGGGACAGGCGGGGGTGGCACAGAGGGGGCCGGTGAAGCCGGGGAAGCAGCGACAGCGACCCCCGCGACACCGTCCCTGGTCGCTGCAGCCGAGGGGACAGGGGGGGCCGGGGGGGGAGGGGTCCGGGGGGGGAGGGGCGGGGGGGGAGGGGCAGCCGCAACCCTCCCCGCCGGGGGGGGCACAGAGCTCCCGAGCCAGCGTCTGTCCTGCGGGGACAGGGGTGACACGGGGGGTGACATCGCACCTTACGTGCCACCCCCGTGTCCCAATGTCCCCTCATATCCCCCTCCCCGCGTCACCCCACATGTGCCCCGATTCCCCTCCATGACCCCCCCCCCTGAAGATCCCATGTCCCCCACGTCCCCCTGTCCCCTCCCCAGGCCCCCCACGTCCCCCGTCACCCACACCTCCCCCCACATGCTCCGTGTCCCAATGTCCCCCCATGTCCCCTTTTATCCCCCTTGTCCCCCCGTATCTCCCCCCATGTCCCCCGTATGTCCCCTGTGCCTCCATGACCCTCATGTCCCCCCATCTGTCCCCCAATGTCCCCCCATCTCCCGATGTCACCTCATGTTCCCCCGTGTCCCTCCCCCAACATCCCCCAATGTCCCCCACACCCCATGTCCCTACAACCCTCATGTCCCCCCCCATGTAATGTCCCCCACGTCCCCCACATCCCCCCATGACCTCCCCATGTCCCCCCTGTCCCCTCCCCCCCGTCTCCCCCATGTCCCCCGCATACCAGTGCCAGCCTGGGGTCCCTGGCTGTCCCCGCACTGTCCCTGCAGCGCCCGCACTTGTCCCTCCAGCTCCCGCAGGCGCCCCAGGATGGCCACCAGCGCCGCCGCCCCACAGGGGGGACCCGGGGGGGACCCAGGGGTTGTCCCTGTCCCCCCCCGCAGCGCCAGTGCCAGCAGCAGCAGGGGCAGCCCCGTCGTCATGGTCCTGCAGGGAGGGGATGGATGGCACCTGTGGGGACACCTGTGGGGACACACGGACACCCATGAGGGACACCCAGGGGACACCTGTGGGGACACACGGACACCCATGAGGGACACCCAGGGGACACCTGTGGGGACACATGGACACCCATGAGGGACACCTGGGGGACACTTGTGGGGACACACGGACACCCATGAGGGACACCCAGGGGACAGGGACATTGTAGAGGACCCAGGGGACACCTGTGGGGACACATGGACACCCATGGGGGACACCTGGGGGACACTTGTGGGGACACACGGACACCCATGAGGGACACCCAGGGGACAGGGACATTGTAGAGGACCCAGGGGACACCTGTGGGGACACACGGACACCCATGAGGGACACCCAGGGGACACAGACATTGTACAGGACACAGGGGACACCTGTGGGGACACACGGACACCCATGAGGGACACCCAGGGGACAGGGACGTTGTAGAGGACACAGAGGACACCTGTGGGGACAGCATGAAGGGGCACACAGGGGACACAGGGACACCCATAGGGGACACCGGGACATCACGGGAAACACCCAGACACCGGTAGGGGACATGGACATCCACAGGGCACATCAACCGGGACACCCATGGGGACAACCAGGGGACAAACAGACCATCATGAGGGACACATGGGCACCCGTGGGGGACACTGAGGGGACACATGGACATCGTGGGGACACCCAGAGGACACACAGACACCCACGGGGGACACCCGGACACCTGTGGGGGACACAGACATTGTGGGGACACCGAGGGGACACACGCACATCATGGGGGGGACACAGGGACACCCACAGGGGACACCCAGACACCCATGGGGACACCCAGGGGACACAGGGACACCCACAGGGGACACCCGGACACAATGGGGGACACCCAGGGGACACAGGGACACCCACAGGGGACACCCGGACACAATGGGGGACACCCAGGGGACACCCAGGGGACACGGGGACACTGTGACCCATAGCACCCGCCCACAGCCCTTGTGTGGCCCCGGCACCAGTGAGCCCAGTAACACCAGTAACCTCCCCAGTAACCCCCCAGTTCTCACTAACTGCAGCAGCTTTACCCCCCACCAGTATCCTCCCCAGTAACACCAGTAACCCCAGCAACAGCTTCAGTAGCACCAGTAACTCCAGTCACCCCATCTCCAGTAGCACCAGCAACCCCAGTAACTCCAGTCACACACACCCCCCAGCCTCCAGTAACTCCAGTAGCACCCAGAAACACCAGTAACTCCAGAGACACCAGCAACTCCAGCAACAACACCAGTAACACCAGTAACACCGCAACTCCAGTCACCTCTAGCATACACAGCAACCCCAGTAACCCCAGTAACCCCAGCAGCAGCACCAGTGACTCCAGTAACCCCAGTCATTCCACCAATTCCAGTCACATCCTGCTCCAGCAGCAATCCCAGTAACACCAGTAACCCCAGCAACACCACCAGTAACACCAGTCACCGCCAGTAACCCCAGTAACACCAACAACTCCCGTCACCTCCAGTAACACCAGTAACCCCAGCAACAACGTCAACATCAACACCAGCTCCTCCAGGAACTCCAGTAACCCCAGTAACACCAGCAACAGCAACACCAGCAATGCCAGCAGCTCCAGTCGCCTCCAGTCACACCAGTGACTCCAGCGAGACACCACCAGTAACACCAGCAGCTCCAGCAACTCCAGTAACACCAGTAAGTCCAGTAACTCCAGCAAGTCCAGTCACTTCCAGTAACACCAGCAACTCCAGTAAGCCCAGCAACTCCAGTAACACCACCAGTAACACCACCAGTAACACCAGTAAGTCCAGTCACCTCTAATACCAGTAACACCAGTGACACCAGCAATCCCAGTCACTACCAGCATATGCAGCTCCAGTAATACCAGTAATTCCAGCAACACCAGTAACACCAGTACATCCAGTGACTCCAGCACATCCAGCAACACCAGTAACGCCAGTACATTCTGCAACACCAGCGACACCAGCAACTCCACTACGACCAGCAACTCAAGTAACACCAGTGACACCAGTAACACCAGTGACACCAGTAACCCCAGCAACTCCAGTACATCCAACGACACCAGTGATACCAGTAACCTGACACCAGCAACTCCAGTACATCCAGCAACACCAGTAACACCAGTATGTCCAGTAACACCATTAACGCCAGTAACTCCAGTACATCCAGTGACACCAGTAACTCCAGTATGTCCAGTAACCTGTGACACCAGCAACTCCAGTACATCCAGCGACACCAGTAACCCCAGTAACACCAGCAACCTATGACACCAGCAACTCCAGTACATCCAGCAACACCAGTGACACCGGTAACCCCAGCAGCTCCAGTAAGACCAGTGACACCAGTAACACCAGTAACCTGTGACACCAGCAACTCCAGTATGTCCAGCAACACCATTAACACCAGTAAGCCCAGCAACTCCAGTACATCCAGCGACACCAGTAACACCAGTAACCTGTGACACCAGCAACTCCAGTACATCCAGCAACACCAGTGACACCAGTAACCCCAGCAGCTCCAGTAAGACCAGTGACACCAGTATGTCCAGTAACCTGTGACACCAGCAACTCCAGTATGTCCAGCAACACCAGTAACACCAGTAACACCAGTAACCTATGACACCAGCAACTCCAGTACGTCCAGCGCCACCAGTAACACCAGTAACTCCAGCAACCCCAGCAACTCCAGGATGTCCAGCGACACCAGTAACACCAGTAACCCCAGTAACCTGCGACACCAGCACCTCCAGCACGCCCAGCGCCACCATTAACCCCAGTGACCCCAGTCCATCCAGCGACACCAGTATCCCCAGTACCTCCCGTCCCCGCTCGTCCCGGCGGCTCGGGGAGGGGCGGGGGCGTGGCCTGGGCGTGGCCGGGGGCGTGGCCTCCTCCCCGCTCCCCCCCCCCCCGCGGGGACCCAGCCGTCCGGGCGCCCCCCCGCGCCCCCCCCCGCGTGTTTACGGCCGGCGGTTGCCCGGGCAACCAAACAGCTGGGCGGGAGCCGCCAGATGTGGGGGCCGGCTGCCAGCGCGGGGGCGCTCCCAGTAACACCAGTACGAAGGACAGCCGCTCCCAGTAACGCGGCACAAAACACCGCAGGGCTCCCAATAACACCAGTAACGCAGCACAGCCTGAACCAGGGCTCCCAGTAACACCAGTAACCACTGCGACACCTGCCCCAGGGCTCCCAGTAACACGGCACAGCCCTTCCCAGGGCTCCCAGTAACACCAGTAACCACTGTGACACCTGCCCCAGGGCTCCCAGTAACACCAGTAACCACTGTGCCACCTGCCCAGGGCCCCCAGTAACCACTGTGCCACCTGCCCAGGGCTCCCAGTAAGCCCAGTAACACGGCACAGCCCTTCCCAGGGCTCCCAGTAACACCAGTAACCACTGCGACACCTGCCCCAGGGCTCCCAGTAACACCAGTAACATGGCACAGCCCTTCCCAGGGCTCCCAGTAACACCAGTAATAAAATACAGCCTGTCCCAGTGCTCCCAGTAACACAGCACAGCACACCGCATGGCTCCCAGTAACACCAGTAACCACTGCGACACCTGCCCCAGGGCTCCCAGTAACACCAGTAACATGGCACAGCCCTTCCCAGAGCTCCCAGTAACACCAGTAACCACTGTGACACCTGCCCCAGGGCTCCCAGTAACACCAGTAACCACTGTGACACCTGCCCAGGGCTCCCAGTAACATGGCACAGCCCTTCCCAGGGCTCCCAGTAACACCAGTAACCACTGTGACACCTGCCCCAGGGCTCCCAGTAACACCAGTAACATGGCACAGCCCTTCCCAGGGCTCCCAGTAACACAGCACAGCCTGTCCCAGGGCTCCCAGGGCTCCCAGTAACCACAGTCCCACCTGCCCCAGGGCTCCCAGTGCTCCCAGTAACACCAGTAACCACAGCCCCACCTGCCCCAGGGCTCCCAGTGCTCCCAGTAACACCAGTAACCCAGCACAGCTTGCCCCACCTCCCCCAGTACTCCCAGTAACCACAGCCCCACCTGCCCCAGGGCTCCCAGTAACCACAGTCCCACTTCCCCTGGGCTCCCAGTGCTCCCAGTAACACCAGTAACCCAGCACAGCGTGTCCCAGGGCTCCCAGTAACACCAGTAACCACAGCCCCACCTGCCCCAGGGCTCCCAGTGCTCCCAATAACCGCAGTCCCACTTCCCCTGGGCTCCCAGTGCTCCCAGTAACCACAGTCCCATCTGCCCCAGGGCTCCCAGTGCTCCCAGTAACCACAGTCCCACTTCCCCTGGGCTCCCAGTGCTCCCAGTAACCGCAGTCCCACCTGCTCAGGGCTCCCAGTGCTCCCAGTAACACCAGTAACCCAGCACAGCTTGCCCCAGTGCTCCCAGTTACGACAGTCCCACCTGCCCAGGGCTCCCAGTAACCCAGCACAGTGTGTCCCAGGGCTCCCAGGGCTCCCAGTAACCACAGCCCCACCTGCTCAGGGCTCCCAGTGCTCCCAGTAACCACAGTCCCACTTCCCCTGGGCTCCCAGTGCTCCCAGTAACCACAGCCCCACCTGCTCAGGGCTCCCAGTGCTCCCAGTAACCACAGCCCCACCTGCTCAGGGCTCCCAGTACTCCCAGTAACCACAGCCCCATCTGCCCCTGGGCTCCCAGTGCTCCCAGTAACCACAGCCCCACCTGCTCAGGGCTCCCAGTGCTCCCAGTAACCACAGTCCCACTTCCCCTGGGCTCCCAGTGCTCCCAGTAACCGCAGTCCCACTTCCCCTGGGCTCCCAGTGCTCCCAGTAACCGCAGTCCCACTTCCCCTGGGCTCCCAGTGCTCCCAGTAACCACAGCCCCATCTGCCCCAGGGCTCCCAGTGCTCCCAGTAACCACAGTCCCACTTCCCCTGGGCTCCCAGTGCTCCCAATAACCACAGTCCCACCTGCTCAGGGCTCCCAGTGCTCCCAGTAACCACAGCCCCACCTGCTCAGGGCTCCCAGTGCTCCCAGTAACCACAGTCCCACTTCCCCTGGGCTCCCAGTGCTCCCAGTAACCACAGCCCCACCTGCTCAGGGCTCCCAGTGCTCCCAATAACCGCAGTCCCACTTCCCCTGGGCTCCCAGTGCTCCCAGTAACCACAGCCCCACCTGCTCAGGGCTCCCAGTGCTCCCAGTAACCGCAGTCCCACTTCCCCTGGGCTCCCAGTGCTCCCAGTAACCACAGTCCCACTTCCCCTGGGCTCCCAGTGCTCCCAGTAACCACAGCCCCATCTGCCCCAGGGCTCCCAGTGCTCCCAGTAACCACAGCCCCACTTCCCCTGGGCTCCCAGTGCTCCCAATAACCGCAGTCCCACCTGCTCAGGGCTCCCAGTGCTCCCAGTAACCACAGCCCCACCTGCTCAGGGCTCCCAGTGCTCCCAATAACCGCAGTCCCACTTCCCCTGGGCTCCCAGTGCTCCCAGTAACCGCAGTCCCACTTCCCCTGGGCTCCCAGTGCTCCCAGTAACCGCAGTCCCACTTCCCCTGGGCTCCCAGTGCTCCCAGTAACCACAGTCCCATCTGCCCCAGGGCTCCCAGTGCTCCCAGTAACCACAGTCCCACTTCCCCTGGGCTCCCAGTGCTCCCAGTAACCACAGTCCCACCTGCTCAGGGCTCCCAGTGCTCCCAGTAACCACAGCCCCACCTGCCCCAGGGCTCCCAGTGCCACGCCACAGCCCGCCCCAGGGCTCCCAGTACTCCCAGTGCTCCCAGTAAGGCGGCCCAGCCGGCTGCGGGGGCCAAACCCGGGTGTGGTGGTGACTCAGCCTGGCCCCCCCTCGCCCCCCCGGCGTTGTTGTTGCTGCTGCTGTTGCTGCAGGACACTGGGGGGGGGGACACGGGGGGGGGGGGGGTCAGGGGTCACCCGGACGCCTGGGTCCCCTAAGGAGGGGGGGTGGGGGTGTCGGGGGGGGTGGGGGGGGGGCACGTGGGTTCGCCACGAGGCCTGGCAGGGTCGGGCGGGGGGTGGGGGCCCGGCCGCCTGCGTCCCCGGGGGGGGGGGGAAGGGGGGGGCGGGGGGGGGGGTTGTCCTTGGCCGGGGCGGGCGGTTCGCTCATCGCCCCCCGGGAGGGGCGGGGCCGGCACATGTGGGGCGGGGGGGGGGGGACAGGAGGGGGGCGCGCGTGGGGCTGGGGGGGGCCACGAGTGGGGCTGGGGGGCACGAGTGGGGCTGGGGGGGTCATATGTGGAGCTGGGGGGAGCATATGTGGGGCTGGGGGGGCACGAGTGGGGCTGGGGGGTCATATGAGGGGTTGGGGGGGAGCGCGAGTGGGGCTGGGGGGGCACGAGTGGGTTGGGGAGGTTATATGTGGGGCTGGGGGGCACGAGTAGTGCTGGGGGGAAGCATATGTGGGGCTGGGGGGGTCATATGTGGGGTTGGGGAGGAGAATGAGTGGGGCTGGGGGAGCACATGTGGGGCTGGGGGGCACGCGTGGGGCTGGGGGGTCATATGTGGGGTTGGGGGGGCACGAGTGGGGCTGGGGGGGCGTATGTGGTGCTGGGGGGGCACGAGTGGGGCTGGGAGGAGCACATGTGGGGCTGGGGGCAGGAGTGGGGTGGGGAGGTCACATGTGGGGCTGGGGGGAGCACATGTGGGGCTGGGGGGGCACGAGTGGGGCTGGGGGGGAACATATATGGGGCTGGGGGGCACGAGTGGGGCTGGGGGGAAGCACGAGTGGGGCTGGGGGGCACGAGTGGGGCTGGGAGGAGCACATGTGGGGCTGGGGGGGCACGAGTCAGGCACGAGTGGGGCTGGGGGGAGCTGATGTGGGGCTGGTGGGCACGAGTGGGGCATGAGTGAGGCTGGGGGGGGCTGGGGGGCACTAGTGGGGCTTGGGGGGCACGAGTGGGGCTGGGGGGCACATATGGGGCACGTGTGGGGCTGGGGGGGGGGGTGTGTGTCACAGTCATCTGTGGGGCAGGGAGGGTCCGCGCAACACACGTGGGGCTGGGGGCATCCCTGGGGCACGCGTGGGGCGTGTGTGGGGCTGGTGAATGTGTGGGGCAGAGGCAGCGCTGGGGGGGGGCCGGCCCTGGCCCAGCCCCGCGGCTGCTCCGGCCAAGGAATTTTCTCGGCATGAGGTAACGAGGGGGGGGGGGGGGGGGACCAGGCGGCCGGGGGGGGGTGGAGGGGGCCTGAGAAACGGGGGGGGGGGAGGGTCACATGACCCCACCCCATGGTGCACCCACCACCACCCCCCCAGGTCCCCATCCCCGGTGTCCCCATCCCCGTCCCTGGTCTCCCCATCCATGGTGTCCCCATCCTTGTCCCTGGTGTCCCCATCCCTGGTCTCCCCATCCCTGGTGTGTCCCCATCCTTGTCCCTGGTGTCCCCATCCCTGGTGTCCCCATCCCTGTCTCTGTGTCCCCATCCCTGGTCTCCCCATCCCTGGTGTCCCCATCCCTGGTGTCCCCATCCCTGGTGTCCCCATCCTTGTCCCTGGTGTCCCCATCCCCGTCCCTGGTGTCCTCATCCCTGTCTCTGTGTCCCCATCCCCGGTGTCCCCATCCCCATCCCTGGTGTCCCCATCCTTGTCCCTGTGTCCTCATCCCTCGTGTCCCCTTCCCCGGTGTCCCCATCCCTGTCCCTGTGTCCCCATCCCCGTCCCTGTGTCCCCGTCCCTGTGTCCCCATCCCTCATGTCCCCATCCCTGCGTCCCCATCCCTGGTGTCCCCATCCCTGTCCCCATGTCCCCATCCCCGTCCCCGGTGTCCCCATCCCCGGTGTCCCCATCCCCGTCCCTGTGTCCCCATCCCTGGTGTCCCCATCCCTGTCCCCATGTCCCCGTCCCCGGTGTCCCCATCCCCGTCCCCGGTGTCCCCATCCCCGTCTCTGTGTCTCCATCCCCAGTGTCCCCATCCCCGTCCCTCGTGTCCCCATCCCCGGTGTCCCCATCCCCGTCCCCAGTGTCCCCATCCCTGTCCCTGGTGTCCCCATCCTGGCTCCCAGTGTCTCTGTCCCACCTCTTAGTGTCCCCATCCCAGCTTCCGTTGTCCCCATCCCTCCTCTCAGTGTCCCCATCAGTGTTCTCAGTGTCCCCATCCTCGCCCCCACTGTCCCCATCCTGGTTCCTGGTGTCCCCATCCCATCTCTTAATGTCCCCATCCCGGTTCCTGGTGTCCCCATCCTATCTCTTAATGTCCCCATCCGAGCTCCTGGTGTCCCCATTTCTGTCCCTGGTGCCCCCATCCTGGGAGAGGGACCAGGGGACACGGTGACACAGGGGACACGGGGACCAGGGACCAAGGGGACACTAGAAGTGGGGATCGTGGGGACGCAGGTGCCAGGGACCCAGGGAAGACGGGGACCAGGGGACACTAGAAGTGGGGACCACAGGGGCAGGGACCCAGGGGACCCCCAGGCACCAGGGTGCCCGAGGGGACACAGATGTCACCTCCCACCTGCAGCTGGCTCTTGGCCTCCAAGGCGCTGGTGGGCTCATCGAGGACAAGGACACGGGGGTCCCTCTCCAGGACATGAGCAATGGCCACCGCCTGCTGCTGTCCCCAACCTCTGCGCGAGGCCCGGGTCAGGGGACATGGGGACATGGGGTGGGGACACCCCCGGCGGGCTGCCACCGTCACCTGCACCCAGCTCTGGCTCCTGGGGGATGGTGGCCAGCTGTGGCGGAGGGGACGGCTGGGGATACTTTGGGGACATGGCAGAGATGTAGCAGAGGTGGGGCTGGGGACATGGTGAGGATGTGGCAAGGACATGATGGGGACGTGGCAGGGGACATGGCTGGGGACACGGCGGGGATATAGTGGGGATGTGGCAGGGACAGAGAGGGGACAGCTGGGGATGTGATGGGGGTGGCTGGTGACTCGGCAGGGGACATTGTTGGGACATGTCTGGGACGTGGCAGGGGACATGGTGGGGACATGGCTGGGACGTGGGAGGGGACGTGGCAGGGACGTGGCTGGGGACGTGGCAGGGGACATGGTGGGGACATGGCTGGGACGTGGGAGGGGACGTGGCAGGGACGTGGCTGGGGACGTGGCAGGGGACATGGTGGGGACATGGCTGGGGACGTGGCAGGGGACATGGTGGGGACATGGCTGGGACGTGGCAGAGACGTGGCTGGGGACGTGGCAGGGGACATGGTTGGGACATGGCTGGGGATGTGGGAGGGGACATGGCAGGGGACATGGCTGGGGATGTGGCAGGGACATGGTGGGGACATGGCTGAGACGTGGGAGGGGACGTGGCAGGGACATGGTGGGGACATGGCTGGGATGTGGCAGGGGACATGGTGGGGACATGGCTGGGACGTGGGAGGGGACGTGGCAGGGACATGGCTGGGACGTGGCAGGGGACGTGGCAGGGACATGGCGGGGATGGCTTGGGTTATGGTGGGGACATGAGATGTGGTAAGGACACGGTGGGGACGTGGCAGGGGAGACTGCAGGAGCATGGCTGGGACATGGCAGGGGACATGGGAGGGACATGGCAAGGGACACGGTGGGGACACGGTGGCGATGGCTGGGGACACGGCTGGGGACACAGCTGGGACCTGGCAGTGACACGGCACGGACGTAGTGGGGATGGCTGGCGACTCAGCAGGGACGTGGCAGGGATGTTGCAGGGATGGCTGGGGACACGGCAGGGGGACACCCTGAGGGGACAGAGGTGACAACCGTGCACCCCCTCTCTCCTGGTGTCCCCGGCCCCCCTCATGCCCTCCCCGCCGTGTTCTCTCCGTGTCCCCACAGCCCCCTCACCCTGTCTGTGTCCCCGTGTCCCACTGTCCACCGGCCATGTCTCCATCATGTCCCCATGTCCCTCCACCATGTCCCCACACCTGCCCCACCATGTCCACCTGCAATGTCCCCACTATGCCCCCCCACCATGTCCTTGTCCCTGTGTCCCCCCACCATGTCCATCTCCCCAAGTCCTCCTCGCCACGTCCACCTGGCATGTCTCTCCATGTCCCCCCGCCATGTCCCTGCCACGTCCATGTCCCTATGACCTCCCCTCCACGTCCCCATGTCACCCCACCATGTCTGTGTCCCCATGCCCTCCCCATTGTGTCCCCAAGTCCACGTGCCATGTCCCTACCATGTCCTTCTCTCCCCCACCGTGTCCCCACACCCTCCCCACCACCTCTGTGTCCCCATGCTCTCCCCACCGTGTTCCTGTATCTCCCCACCGTGTCCTGCCAGGAGCCTGCTCCAGCGGGTCTCCTTCCACTGGTCCATGGCACCACGATGACCAACACCAACGATGGCTAATCCTCCTGAAGAGGTGGTGGCCCCCCCATCCCACCACTCCCATCCTGGGACTCCTTCCCCTGGCCCATGACACCACGATGACCAACGCTAACGATGGCTAATCCTCCTGAAGAGGCGGTGGCCCCCCATCCCACCACTCCCATCCTGGGACTCCTTCCACTAACCCATGACACCGTGATGACCAACGCAACGCTAACGATTACTAATCACCATAAATCCTTGCAAGGCGACGATTTTTGCATCATTCCTTTCTCTTGAGCCAACGGCCCCAGGCTCTGCCTTGCTGTAATTAATTGTCCCCGATGCCGGGAGGGTTTCAAGGAGGTGGTGGAGGGGCAGATGTTGGCAGCATCGGGGCTGTCCAGGGGGGACGTATGGAAGAGGTTGTGTGTCCCCTCTGGCGCTCGCGGCACCATCCTCCTCTCCCGGTGGCTGCGGCGCAGCCGTGGCTCCTGGCCGGCTCCTGGCACATGCACCGTGCCCGTAGCGAGCCCGGGGCCGGCAGCTCACGGCTGTTTCTCTCTCGCAGGCACAGACGGTGGGTCCGGCGGATCAGACACAGGTACGGCGTGGGGAGGGACGGGGCGGCCCCAGCTCTCCGTGCTGCCTCGTGGGACCCCCGGCAACCCCCGGCTGCGGGAGGGGGGTACCGAGACCCCCAGAGCAGAGGGTTGGGGGGAGGGAGGTGGCCCTGGGTGACACTGTCTGTTCCTGCCGTCCCTGCAGGGATCACCGCCTGAGCGCTGTGCGAGGGGCCGGCGCGTGGCTGGATGCGGCCCCCTGCCCTCTCAGCGGCTGGAGGCAGCGAGGAGCTGGGGGCAGCTGGGAGCTGCCTGCAGAGAGAGCTTGTCCCGCTGCCCCCGCCGTGGTGCTGGGTCTTCTTCCCACTTCCGATTTTCCGATTCTTTTAAATCCTACGCAAGGCAATTATTAGCTGTGTTTTAATTTTGCAAATGTGTATTTCCTAACTCATAATAAAGGCCAGTCCCCGCCCTCCCTCGGGCTGTGCCTCCTCTCCCAGTGCTGCTCTCCCGGCCTCGGCTCGAGGGTGTCCTGGGTTGAGCGACACAGGGCTGATTTCTCCTCTAATGCTGTGGAAAACAGCATTTACTTTATAGGCCGCTAAGCCATGTGGGATTCAAGGTCTGAGTGTTTTCGAGCTTTGCCGGGTGCGGGGATGAGGAGGAGCGAGACCCGGGCACTTGACCCAGCCTGGCCAACGGGGTTATTTCATACCGAGAACGTCACATTTGAGATGAATTGAAAGTTTGCTGTGTAGGTCTCTCTCTCCCTCGATGGTGACGGTCCAGAGAACTCCTTGCCCCGGTGCCGGAGTCCTGACCCTTCCCTTCCTCCAAAGCCGCAGCGCTCGCAGGGTCCCACGTTGGCCGTCCCCTGCGGGGAGCGCACGGCTTCTGCTGGTAGAATCGGCTGAGTAGGAGTCTTCTATCTCTTATATTAGGATCGGGATTAATACAGGTTCTTTAGTATTATCATTAATTATTTGATTGTCTTCTATTACATCTATTTCAACCCTCGGGTTTCCTTGTTTTTTTCCCGGTTCCCCTTTCCGGGTGGGGAGGGATCATCGGGTGATAGAACAATTGTCTAAACGACAAGGAATTCTTAGGGGTTTTCTCACACCGTAACAGGGAGCCGGGCTGGTTTGGGCTGGGATAGGGTTGATTTTCTTGCTCGCAGCCCACATTGGTGACCACGTCGTTGGTGACCCAGCGCTGGAGCTGAAGAGCGTTGGCAGAGCTCAAGGTCTTCTCTGTTTCTCACTCGCCCCCTGGTGACCAGATTGGGATGTGCAAGAGGTTGAGAGGGGACACAACCAGGCAGACGACCCAAACTAGTGGGAGTATCACAGAATCATAGAATGGTCGAGGTTGGAAGGGACTTTCAAGATCAGGGAGCCCAACCATCCGCCTAACACTGCCAAAGCCACCAATAAACCATGTCCCTCAGCACCGCGTCTGCCCGGCCTTTAAATACCTCCAGGGATGGTGATGCCACCACTGCCCTGGGCAGCCTGTTCCAATGCTTGACAGCTCTTTCATGTCCTACTCCACGACAAAAATGGAAAAGAGGGGGTCGAGGGGGACTGGGGAGCTTCTCTTCAGGACACGACTGGGCATCCTTGTCCCTGCGGTGGGGGTGGTGAGCTCTGAGGCCACCTAGATGGAAGCTGAGCAGAAGCTCTCCTGCTGTGAGGCTCCATAAACAGGTGCTGAGAAGAAGCCCTCCTGCCCCGAGGCCATGCAGATGGGCACCAAGACAAATGTTTGCTGGTTTGAGGTCACGCAAACGGTCGCTGCAACTGAACCAGGGGCTCAACTCTGAACTAAAACAGCTGCTCTTGTGGCCAAGGAGACACAATGGAAGTGGAGGTCAACTGTGTCCATAAGAGAAGCAGCAGCTCCTCCCGAGAGGGGGCAGAGGCAGAAACGACCTGGTCCCTATCCCTGACCAGAGGATACGGGGAACGGTTTCATCCATCAGCCAGGTGAAGGCATTTGCTCCCTGGTTGTTCCCGTGCTGGGATGGAGGGACTGACAGACTGGAACTAGAAGGTTGGGAAGCTGGGATCCATCGCTGGCGCCTGTGGGGTCACTGGATCAGAAGAGGGGCAGCCACCCGCAGGCCCTGGAGGTGGCTCTTCTTGAGTGTGAAGGCGAAGTGTCCTCTTGAGGAAAATCTTGTAACCAACCCAGTGAGGTAAGTGGTCTACCAGAGAGGAAGGTATCTGGTACCTGAGGGCATTCGTGGTGGCCTACAGTGACCTGGACAACAATTGGGTCCCCAAAGATCTGGATGGCATCCAGCTCACATGGCGGACATTTGCATGGAGCACACCAACGTGCACCAGCAACCTGGCCGTGGTACCCTGGGCAGCGGGACGGTACCTACGTCCATGCAACGTAGGCTGGGCAAGAGAGAGGCGAGCTGCTCTGAGGGTGAAAAGGCTCTGATGAACGCTCTGATCAGGCCTAGGGGTCCTGTCCCTGGCCAGGCAGAGGGATTCATTGGCCTGGGACATCAGTCCCATGGTCAGGGGGACATCGGGCCCTGGTGGACAGTTACCCCTAATGGCATTGGGGTACAAGGGGACAGGACACATCCAGATTTCTGGAGGGACGGGGCGATCCCAGTTGGTGCGTTGGGAGCTGAGGGGAGCCCAATGGGAACTGAGTGGGAGAAGCGACCGGTCCGGAGGCTCCGTGTGTCCCTGGCCTTGACTTGAAAGTCAATGCTTCAAGGAAGTGAAGATACTTCAAGGATCCAAAGGTGCACCCGTGGGCTACTGTAGAAACAAGAGGTGTATGACACAGCAGTGTGCCCAGGTGGCCACGGCGGCCAACAGCATCCTTGGCCTTAGCAGGAACACTGTGGCCAGCAGCACTGGGGCAGTGATAGTCCCCCCGTACGACCCTGGTGAGGTCGTACCTTGAATGCTGTGTTCAGTTTTGGGCCCTCCATGAGAAGAAAGACATTTGAGGTGCTGGATGGTGACTCAGCCCCTTCCCTGGGCAGCCTCTTCCAGCGCTTGGAACCCTTTCAGAGAAGTGTTTCCTAATGTCCAATTTAAACCTCCCCTGGTGCTACTGGAGGCTGTTTCCCCTTGTCCCGTCTCACCTTGAACACTCCCAACGATGGGGCATCCACGACTTCTCTGGGCAACCTGGTCCAGCCTCTCACCACCCTCCTCGTAAAACATTCCTAACGTCCAATCGCCATCTCCCCTCTTCCAGTTTCACACCACGGCTCTTGTCCTGCCACCACAGGCCTTGGTAAAATGGCTCTCGCCATCCTTCTGCCTTCGAGGGAAGCTGCAGAAGTCAAAGCCACCCAGCTGGGCCTAGAGCAAGGTGGCCAGTGCCCTCTCTCCGTACTGACTTGTTGAGGGTGGCCAGTGCCCTGTGGGGGTGGCTACTGCGATGGTCACAGAGGTAACCCCCGCTGGGCTGGACCTTCCTGCCTGGGTAGAGCCCCTGGGTGTAAAGGTCCATCATGTAGATGCCCAAGGGCCATGTCCCTGGAGACCATCAACGCAAGGAGCAAGCAGACCAGGTGGCCAAATTGGTGTGATTGAGGTAGACCTGGAGTGGGAACATTGTCGTGAGCTGTTTACGTCGTGATGGGCCTGTGGGACATCAGGACAGTGGGGGAGAGCCACAATACATATGGGGAACTTGTGATGGCGGGGTGGACCTGACCCCTGCAGCCATTGCACAGGTCCTTCATCGACGTGAACGATGTGCCAGAATCAAGCGCCTGAAGCTTCTCGGGTATAAGAGATGGTGGCTGCGATATCAGGAGGGGGAGGCCGGCAGAGTAACGATCTCACGCTGAGGTCAGCGCCACGCGCTTCCCATGGCGGCGGTGACAACCAGAGGGTGAACGTGGGGCTTCAGCACCCAAGACCCTGCCGCCGGGCCGGGCTGTTCCCCCTGGCCCCTGCAGCCCAGCCAGCTCCTCTCCAACGCAATTCTGCTTTATTTCGTACAAATCTCCCTCCCGCCGGGAGCATCTGCCGGGGCAGGAGTGGGCCCCTGCTCCCCGCAGCCCATCCCTGGGGTCTCTGGCTGCCCCGCGCCGGGGGAGCGCTGCAGCAGGCGGCTGTAGGGCCCGTGGCGGCTCCGCAGCTGGGCAGGCGTCCCCGTCTCCACCACGGCGCCGCGTTCCAGCACCACGACGCGGTCGGCTGCCTCCAGCATCCGTGGGCAGTGGGTGATGAGCAGCACCGTCCTGGGCCCCCCGCTCCGCGCCCACTGCTGCAGCTGCAGGAGATGCCGACACCCATCACGAACCACCGTGGGGCTCCGACACCCCCCCCCGAGCCCAGCACCTCCCGCCGCTCACCGCTGCCTCGCCCTCCCCGTCCAAGGCGCTGGTGGCTTCGTCGAGGATGAGGACGGTGGGTCGCCGCACCAGGGCCCGGGCGATGGCGATGCGCTGCTTCTCCCCAGCCGAGAGCTGCCCCCCTTTCTCCCCAACGTCTGCGGAACGAAAGGCCGGGGGCTGAGCAGGACCCTGGTGCCTGGGTCCCCTCTCCGCCAGCCCCCCCGGCACTCACCGGTGTCAAAACCCTGGTCCAGCGCCGAGATGAAGCCCAGGGCGCCGGCAGCGGCGGCAGCCGCCCTCACCTCCTCGTCCCCGCAGCCCTCCAGCCCAAAGACGATGTTGTCCCGGATGGTGCCGGAGAAAAGCACGGGCTCCTGCCCCACCAACGCCACCTGCCCCCAGGCGCAGGCTGAGACCGGGCACCGCTCAGCGCAGTTGTGCTGCCCCACCTGCCCGCTGCTGCCCTCACCTGGCGGTGGAGGTACTGGTGCTCGTAGTCCCGCAGTGGCAGCCCGTCCAGCAGCACCTCCCCGGCCTCGGGCTCGTAGAATCGCTCCAGCAGCGCCGCGCAGGTGCTTTTCCCACTGCCGTTGAGTCCCGCCAACGCCGTCACCTCGCCGGGGCGCAGCTCAAAGGAGACGTCCTGGGTGGGGGGGGAGCAGGATGGTGGTGGGCGCTCAGGGACACCCCCGTGCCCTCCTTGGGGACGCCACAGACCCCTGGCTCTACCTGCAGGACGAGGTGCTCGGGGCGCGTGGGGTAGGCAAAGGAGACGTGTTGGAAGGCGACGTGGCCCCGCAGTGTGGCGGGCGCCCGCCTGCCCCCGGTGACCCCGGTGGGCTCCTTGTCCAGATACTCCAAGATCTTGCGACCGGCTGCCGCTTTGCTCCGCAAATCACCGTGGCCAAACACCAGCGCCTGCACGGGGCAGAGGCGATGGCACCGGGGACAGGGACAGACGGACATGGGGTGGGGGGACACACGTGTCGCATGGTCTCACCTGCACGTAGCGGCCGACTTTACCCTGGTAGAGGAGGAAGGTGACGAGGTCGCCGGCGGTGATGGCCCCCTCGCAGAGCTGGCGGTGCCCATTGCAGAGCACCAGCACCTGCACCGCCAGCTGCAGCGCCTGCAGGGACGGGCGTCAGCGGGTCGTGGGGGGGAACAACAGGGGTGCCCGGACACCAGGGTCCCTCCTGCACCCGCCTCACCCGCTGGATGAGGATGAAGAGCGCCTGCTCCACATCCATCTGGTCCTTCAGCCCCAGCATCTTGGCCACTGCCCAGCTGTGGCGGCGCTCCTCCTCCTCCTCCCCGGCGAAGCTCCGCACCGTCTCGATGGAGGAGACGGCCTCCTGCACCACCGCCGCCGTGTTGGCCGTGGCGTCCAGCATGGCTCGCTGCAGCACCTGGCCGGGGGGCAGCCGGATTCAGCACCCGTGGGGTGGCAATGGGACATCCCCCCTGGCCTGGCCCCCTCCATCCCCTCCCCACCAGCCCCAAAGCTCTGTCCCCCCACCCCACCCCACTGGCTCCATCCCTGACAACGCCATCCTGTCCCCACTGACCCCCTCCCCACCCCCTCCGCCACAGTCCCCACTGTCCAGCATGTCGCCATCCCACCATCCCATACCCTCGGTCGCCATCCCACCATCCTGTCCCCACCATCCCATCTCCACCATTCCCATTCCCACCATCCCATCCCGTCCCCGTGCTGTTATCCCATCCCGTCCCCATCCTCCTGTCCCCACCACTCCCATTCCCACAATCCCACCCCTCCAGTCCCCACCCTGCCATCCCATCCCCACCGTCCCGTTCCCACCATTCCATCCTGTCCCCATCCCACTATCCTGTCCCATCCCCACCATTCCATTTCCCTGATCCCCATCGTGCCATCCTGTCCCCACCATCCCATCCATTCCAATTCCCATCATCCCACCCACCCGGTCTCATTGCCTATCTCATCCCCATTGTCCCATCCTGTCCCCATTCTCACCACCCCATCTCCCTGGTCCCCAACCCACCATCCTATTCCCACTGTCCCGTCCCATCATCCCGTCTCCCTGGTCCCCATCCTGCTATTCCATTCCCACCTTTCCCATTCCCACCATCCCATCCGCCTGGTCCCCATTGGCTATTCTGTCTCCATTGTCCCATCCCATCCCCATTCACACCATCCATCTCCCTGGTCTCCACCCCACCACCCCATCCCCACCGTCCTGTTCCATCCCCATTCCCACCAGCCCATCCATCTCCCTGGTCTTCATCCCACCATCCCATCCCATCTCCATGATCTCCTTTCCACCATTCCCACCATCCCATCCCCTTGGTCTCCATCCCGTCCCCACCATCACCTGGTACCGGGCATCATAGACTTTGCGCGCGGTGATGGTGAGGGGCACCTCCAGCAGCGCCAGCAGTGCCAGGTGGGGTGACAGTCCCACCATGAAGCCACCCAACCCCAGCACCATGGCCAAGCTCCTCAACGCTATGTTGATGCTGCTCGGCACCGCCCGGCACAGCAAGGGCACGTCGTTGGCCAACCGGGCAGACAGCTCAGCTACGGGGACAGTGAAGGGTCAGTGGTGGGGCTGGGGGTCCTGGGGTGGGGCAGGGTGATGGAGACCCCCCCCTACCTGCTGGTGTCCCTTGGAAGAAGGCCAGATCCTGGCACACCAAGCGGGAGAAGAGCTGGTGGCAGGTGCTCAGTTTGAGCCGGGCCAGCGCGAAGACGAAGAGACCCCCACGGCAGCCGGCAAACAGCGAGCTGGGGAGGGACACAGACACAGGGACCCCCGTCAGCCCGGCTGTGGGGGACAGACGGACGGAGAAGGGGGACACAGGGACACCCACCTGCCCAAATCGGCAGCGAGGACCAGGCCGACGGTGAAGACGGTGAGTCCGTCGCCGCGCCGGACGGCATCCAGGGCTTTGCCGGTGCAATACGGCCCCGCGGTCTCACCTGGACGGACACCAGTGGGGTGTCACCAGGGGGGTCAGCGGCAACACTGGCACCTTCCCCCCCCACCACGTCCACCATCACTCACCCAGCACGGCCAACGCCAGGAAGAGGAAGGCGCCGCCAAGGATGGGCCACTCAGCCCACGCCAACGCCAACAGCCGCCCCATGGCCACCGGCGACTCAGTGCCCACGGCCACGCCCGGTGCCGGCACGGCCCAAGCCAGCAGCGCCGCAGCGGTGGCACCGTGGGTCAAGGCCAACCAATGGGGCACGGCTGCGGCCAGCAGCACTGGGGCGGCACTGTACGGCACCAGGAGGCTCCGGAGGGTGAGGAAGGTGGGAGGGGCGAGGCTGAGGACGACGGCAGCTCCCTGGGGACCCCCTGGCGCCAGTAGCCGCCTGGCCACCGTGAATGCCAGTAGCCGCAGGCCGGCTTCCAGCCAGGTGGCTACCAGGCCCAACCAGGCCAGTGCCGGGGCCAGCTGGGCCAGCGCCGCCAGCAGCACCACGTCAACCAGGAGCAGGAGGCAGGACAGGCGGACGGCGGGGAGCAGCGCCATGGCCGGGGTGCTCACCAGTAAAGACCAGTGCTCCCAGTGCAGCTCCCCTGGTCGGTGCTCGGCACCCTAGGGAAGTCACCAGTCAACACCAGTGTCCCCAGTCCAGCCCTCAGCTCCCCTCAGCGCCACCCAGCAACCTGAGGCACTCACCAGTCAACCCCAGTGCTCCCAGTCCAGCCCTCAGCTCCCCTCAGCGCCACCCAGCAACCTGAGGCACTCACCAGTCAAGCCCAGTGCTCCCAGTCCAGCCCTCAGCTCCCCTCAGCGCCACCCAGCAACCTGAGGCACTCACCAGTCAACCCCAGTGCTCCCAGTCCACACCCCCAGTCCCAGCCTGGACCTCAAGCCTCCACTCAGCTCCCTGGGGCACTCACCAGTCAACACCAGCGCTCCCAGTCCATACCCATTAGCTCCCCTCGACCCTACCCGGCACCCTGAGGCACTCACCAGTCAACACCAGCGCTCCCAGTCCATACCCATTAGCTCCCCTCGACCCTACCCGGCACCCTGAGGCACCCACCAGCCAACACCAGCGCTCCCAGTCCAGCCCTCAGCTCCCCTCAGTCCCACCCAGCAACCTGAGGCACTCACCAGTCAACACCACTGCTCCCAGTCCAGCTCCCCAGTCCCAGCCTGGACTCCCAAGACCCTGCCCAGCACCCTCGGCTGCTCACCAGTCAACACCAGTGCTCCCAGTCCATCCCCATTAGCTCCCCTCGACCCTACCCGGCACCCTGAGGCACTCACCAGTCAACACCAGTGCTCCCAGTCCACACCCCCAGTCCCAGCCTGGACTCCCAAGACCCCGCCCAGCACCCTCGGGTGCTCACCAGGCAACACCAGTGCTCCCAGTCCATCCCCATTAGCTCCCCTCGACCCTACCCGGCACCCTGAGGCACCCACCAGTCAACACCAGTGCTCCCAGTCCAGACCCCCAGTCCCAGCCTGGACTCCCAAGACCCTGCCCGACACCCTGGGGCACTCACCAGTCAACACCAGCGCTCCCAGTCCAGGCAGGCCGGCACCGGAGCACGCACCAGCGCTCCCACTACAACCCCCCAGTAACCCCAGTCCCGCCCGCTGCCTCCCAGCACGGTCCCGTCGCGCCGCCTTTCGGTTTCACTTTCGGGGCCCCGCCCCCGCCGCACGCGCCGCTCCAAACTGCTCCAGCTCCATCTGCCCGGCAACTGATGACGCCGCCGCCGCCTCGGCCAATCAGCGCCGCCCGCTCGCCTCCTGCCCCTCCTTCCCCCCCCCCCCCATCCTCCAGGGTCCCGGGACCGGGATGGGGACCCCCCCCCAGCCGTACCCGGTGCCCTCCCCCCAAGACCGTGCCCGGTTCCCGGTGCCCCCCTGCGATGCCCGGTGCCCCTCCCGGTGACCGGTGTCGTGTGTCCAGCCCCCCCCTCCCCCGGTCGTGGCCGGTTACCCTCCCCGCGGTGCCCGGTGCCCCCCCCGGTAGCCGGTGCCCCGTGCCCTCCACCCTTCGACGCCCGGTGCCCCCCCCCCCCCCGTGCCCGGTAGCCGGCACCTGGTGCCGCCGCCCCCCCTTGCCTGAGGCCCGGGGACCCCCCAGCCATGCCCGGTGCCCCCTTCGGTACCCGGTGTCCCCCCCAGCCGTGCCGGTGCCCCCCCGGGGCTTCCCACCGGGGCTTCCCCCCGGGCTGGGCCATGCGCAGCCGCCGCCGGTCCCGCCCCCGGGCTGGGTTTCGCTTTCCGAGAAACGGCGGGGCTGCCGGGAAGGGGACCGGGATCGGGACGGGGATCGGCACTGGGACCGGGATCGGGACCAGACCGGGGAGAAGGGTCCCGGGAGAAGGACCGGGACCGGCCCGGAGCGGGGACATCGGCACCGGGAGCGCAGCGGGGCAGGACCGGGGGCGGAGCGGAGCACATCGGGTGACACCGCGACCAGGAGCGGGATACTCCGGGTCACCGCGGGACCAGGACCGGGACACACCGGGTCACCCCGGGACCGGAGCGGGACACACCGGGTCACCGCGGGACCAGGACCGGGACACACCGGGTCACCCCGGGACCGGAGCGGGACACACCGGGTCACCGCGGGACCAGGACCGGGACACACCGGGTCACCCCGGGACCGGAGCGGAGCACATTGGGACACAGCGGGTGACACCGGGAGCGGAGCAGAGCACATCGGGACATACCGGGATCAGGACTGGGACACACCGGGATCGGGATCAGGACACACCCGGACACACCGGGACCGGATCGGAGCATCCCGGGCCGGGAACCGGGACACAGCGGGTGACACCGGGAGCGGACGGAGACGGACGATGGCGGCCTCCTCCGCCCCCCGCCGCCTCCTGGCCCTGCTGAGCCCCGAGCGCCGGCGCTGCGCCGTGGTGGGGGCGCTGATGGCGGCCTCGGTCCTCGGTACCGGGCGGGCGGGGGGGGCAGCAGCGGGGGGGGGGGCCCTGAGCTGGACGGGGGGGGGGGGAAGAACCCAAGTTTGAGGGGGGCAGCACCCAGTGGGGGATGCTCTGAGCTATGGGGGGGGCAGCACCCACGTTTTGGGGGG
Organism: Fratercula arctica; assembly: GCA_947846985.1. NCBI lineage: Eukaryota > Metazoa > Chordata > Aves > Charadriiformes > Alcidae > Fratercula > Fratercula arctica. Next base: position 4,392,383 of record CANTUZ010000014.1, on the reverse strand, counting down.
CAGCACCCAACTTTGGGGAGGGAGCACCCAAGTTTTGGGGGGGGGGATGCTCTGAGCTATGGGGAAGGGGGGCAGCACCCAGGTTTTGGGGGGCAGCACCCAAGTTTTGGGGGGGAATGCTCTGAGCTATGGGGGGGGCAGCACCCAGGTTTAGGGGGGCAGCACCCAAGCACCCAACTTTGGGGGGGCAGCACCCAAGGGGGGGATGCTCTGAGCTGGAGGGGGATGGGGGGGCAGCACCCAACTTTGGGGGGGAAGCACCTAAGGGGGGGATGCCCTGAGCTGGAGGGGCATGGGGGGGGGAAGCACCCAAGTTTGGGGGGGGGGATGCTCTGAGCTATGGGGAGGGGGGGCAGCACCCAACTTTGTGGGGGGAAGCACCCAACTTGGGGGGAGGTTGCTCTGAGCTATGGGGAGGGGGGGGCAGCACCCAGGTTTTGGGGGGCAGCACCCAGTGGGGGATGTTCTGAGCTATTTGGGCGGGGGGAGGGGGGGCAGCACCCATTTTGGAGGGGGGCACAGCACCCAGTGGGGTGTGGGGGGATGGGTGGGTGAATCACCAGCCCCTCAAGGTGACACCATGGGGTGTCCCCCCCACACCTTAAGGGGGGGTGACACAGACCAGGGGGGACCCCGTCACCCTGATGCCATGTCTGTGTTTCCCCCCCCACCCCCGGCAGGGGAGGTGGCCGTCCCCTACTTCATGGGGCGTGTCACCGACTGGGTGGCCAGCGAGGATGAGATGGCGGCCGCCTGGCCCATGGCGCTGCTGGGGCTCAGCAGGTAGGATGGTGACACCGGGGATGTCACACAGGCCTGGGGGGGGGGTGTGTGTGTGACATGCGTGTCCCTATGCTAAGCCACCCCGCTGCCACCACCGCAGTGCCGTCACCGAATTCATCTGCGATGTCACCTACGCGGGGACGTTGAGCCGGGCGTTGGGACGTCTCCAACGTCGTGTCTTCGCTGCCGTCCTGCAACGGGATGTCACCTCCCTGCAGGTGACGGGGACCGGGGCGGTGACAGCGCGGGTGACGGGGGACGTGGAGGCCACGCACGCGGCGGTGTCCGAGGCGCTCAGCCTCTTGCTGTGGTACCTGGCGCGGGGCCTTTGTCTCCTGGTCACCATGGCATGGTTGTCATCCCACCTGGCCTTTGTCACCCTCCTGTCACTGCCTGTCCTCCTGCTGCTGCCCCGGTGTGTCGGCAAGATCCAGCAGGTACCAGGCTGGGGGACACGGGTCCCTTGTCACCTCCCTCTGCCCACTCTTCCCTCCCTGCATCCCCTGTGCCCTCCCCATTCCTGCTGTCCCCTCCCCATGCCATCTGTCCCCTCCATGTGCCTGCTGTCCCCTCCCCATGCCCATGGTCCCCTTCCTGCACCCCTTGTCACCTCCCTATGCCCCCTGTCCCATCCCCGTGCCCACTGTCCCCTCCATGTGCCCCCTGTCCCCTCCCTATTCCCGCTGTCCCCTCCCCATGCCCTCTGTCCCCTCCATGTGCCCCCTGCCCCCTCCCCATGCCCGCTGTCCCCTCCATGTGCCCATTGTCCCCTCCATGTGCCCCCTGTCCCCTCTCCATGCCCATTGTCCCCTCCATGTGCCTGCTGTCCCCTCCCCATGCCAACAACCCCCTCGAAGTGCTTACTGTCCCCTCCCCTCTCCATGTCCACTGTCCCCTCCATGTGCCCCCTGTCCCCTCTCCATGCCCTCTGTCCCCTCCCCATGCCCACTGTCCCCTCCATGTGCCCCCTGCCCCCTCCCCATGTCCGCTGTCCCCTCCCCATCCCCACTGTCCCCTTCCCATGCCCACTGTCCCCTCCCTGTGCCACCCCTCCCCTCCCGGCTCCCCCTTCCCCCCCCCGAGGTGACACCGCTGTCCCCAGGGGCTGGCGAGGCAGATGCAGGAGGCGCTGGCAGGTGCCACCAAGGTGGCGGTTGAGACCTTCCAGGCCATGGCCACCGTCCGCAGCTTCGCCCACGAGGCCGGGGCGACCGAGCGGTACCGCCAGCGCCTGCGCCACGTCTACCGGCTGGAGGGGAAGGATGCGGCCACCTACGCCGCCACCATGTGGGCCAGCGGGGTATGGGGACAGGGGACACGGTGGCATGGGGACAGGGCAGTGCGGGGACGGGGTGGCACAGGGGTTGAGGGATATGATGGCGTGGGGGCGGTGGGACACAGGTATAAGGTGGCGTGGGGACAGGGGACATGATGGCGTGGGGGTGGAGGGACAGGTATAAGGTGGCGTGGGGACAGGGGACATGATGGTGTGGGGGTGGAGGGACAGGTATAAGGTGGCATGGGGACAGGGGACATGATGGTGTGGGGGCGGTGGGACACAGGTATGAGGTGGCGTGGGGACAGGGGACACGATGGTGTGGGGGGAGGTAGGACATGGGGATACGGTGGCGTAGGGACAGGGGATGTGGTGGCATGGGACTAGGAGGCGTGGTGGCATGGGGTTGACGGGACATGGGAACACGGTGGCACGGGGCAGGGGGGACATGGGGACACAGTGGCACAAAGCTGGGGAGACATGGGGACATGGTGGCACAGAGTCATACGGACACACTGGCATGGGGACAGGGGATGTGGTGGCATGGGGACAGGGGATGTGGTGGCATGGGGTTGATGGGACATGGGAACATGGTGGCACAGGGCAGGGGGGACATGGGGACGCAGTGGCATGGGTATGGGGGACATGATGGCGTCGGGGTGATGGGACATGGGGGTACAGTAGCACGGGGACAGGGGACATGGGGATGTGATGGCACAGGGCTGAGGACGTGGAGAGGCAGCAGTGGCATGGGGCTAGGGGACACGGGGATGTGGTGGCACAGGGACGGCCACATGGGCACATGGTGGCACAGGGCTGGGGGACATGATGGCACGGGGATGGTGGTAAACGGGGACATGGTGGCATGGGCCTGAGGGATGTTATGGCATGGGGGTGATGGGACATGGGGATATGGTGGCATGGGGACAGGGGACATCAGATGCGGTGGCACAGGGCTGGAGGACGTGTTGGTGCGAGGGCAACAGGGCATGGGGACACAGTGGCCTGGGGACAGGGGACCTGGGGAGGTGGTGGCCTGGGGACATGGGGGACATGATGGCATGGGGGTGATGGGATATGGGAGCATGGGGATGAGGTAACGTGGTGGCATGGGGACAGGGCACATGGGGACGCAGTGGCACGGGGCTGGGGGACATGGAGGTGCAGTGGCATGGGGACAGGGGACATAGGGGTGGGGTGCTGCAGGGCTGGGGGACATAGGGATGTGGTGGCAGGGGGACACAGGGACATAGTGACACGGGGCTGGGGGACACGAGGATGAGGTGGCATGTAGCTGGGGGACGTGATGGCGCAGGGGTTGGGGGAGCCGGGGACATGGTGGCACGTGGCTGGGGGACATGGTGGCACGGGGAAATCGGGACACAGGGGGTACGACAGTGAGGGGACTCTGGGGCACAGGACCATGGTGACATGGGGGATGTGGCATCTCTGGGACATGGGGGGAACGTGATGGTACAGGGGAGGTGACAGAGCAAGGCTGGGACGTCGGTGTCCCTGCAGAGAGGTGGCCACGGCGAGGAGGGTGACAAGCCCCCCCCCTCCAAGCGGTGACATCCCTGATGTGTCCCCAGTTCTCGGCGCTGGCCCTGAAGTTGGGGCTCCTCTGCTACGGGGGACAGCTGGTGTCCGCGGGGACCATCACCACCGGGGACCTTGTCACCTTCCTCATCTACCAGATGCAGTTCACCGAGGCTGTGGAGGTGAGCCCGAGGGGACACCGTGTCCCCAGCGTCCTCCCCACCCTGTCCCCAAGCCCGTTCCCCATGTCCCTGCACCCTCTCCGCTGTGTCCCCGTGCCAATCCCAGTGTGTCCCCATTGCCACCCGTGTCCCCACCCCCGCCCTGCCACGTTCCTGTGTCCCCGTGCCCATCTCTCCATGTGCCTGTGTCCCCCTGCCACATCCCCACGCTGGTCCCAGCATGTCCCTGTGCCCTCCCATGTCCCCCCACCGTGTCCCTGTGCCCTCCATGTCCCTACACCCTCCTGGCCGTGTCCCCATGCCTGTTCCCTATGTCCCCATGTCCTCCTGGACACATCCCTGTGCCTCTGTGTCCCCAAAGCCTCATCTCTTTGTCCCCATGCCCTGCCATCTCTCTTTGCCCTCCCCACCATGTCCCTGTGTCCCCTGCTGTGTCCCTGTGTCCTCCCTGCCACATCCCCACGCTGGTCCCACTGTGTCCCTGTGCCATCCGATGTCCCTCCACCATGTCCCTGTGTCCTTCGTGGTCCCACCACTCCTGGCCGTGTCCCCATGCCCGTTCCCCAGTCCCCCCCCCCCCCCCCGCCACGTCCCCATGCCCATTCCTCATGTCCCCATGTCCTCTGGATGCATTCCTGTCCCTGTCCTCTGTGTCCCCATGCCCATTCCGTATGTCCCCACACCCTCCCCACCATGTCCCTACGGTGTCTCCAGGTCCTGCTCCGCTACTACCCCAACATGACCAAGGCTGTGGGCTCCTCGGAGAAGATCTTTGAGTTCCTGGACCAGGAGGAGCAGGTGGCACCCCCAGGGACGCTGGCACCGGATGTCCTGCAGGGCCACCTCCAGCTTGAGGATGTCTGGTTCTCCTACCCTGAGCACCAAGAGCCCGTCCTCAAGGTGGGCCCGGGGACAGGACAGGGGACGCGGGGACATGATGGGAGGACACAGTGAGAGAGGGCATGGGGACATGGCATGGGGACATGGAGGTGCTGGGGAGGGTGTGGGGACGTGGCATGGGGACACGGACGTGGTGAGGAGGGGGTGGGGACATGGTGGGGACACGGCAGGTGGAGATGGGGAGACAGAGGGGAGGGCATGGGGACACGGACGTGGTGGGGAGGGGGTGGGGACCCAGAGTTGGTGGAGAGGGTGTGGGGACATGGTGGGGACATGGCAGGTGGAGATGGGGACGCGCTGGGAAGGGCATGGGGACATGGATGTGGTGGGGAGAGTGGAGACACGGTGGGGGGACATGGACGTGGTAGGGACACGGAGAGGGGGCCATGGGGCCATGGTGGGAACATGCCAGGGGGACGTGGTGGGGAAGGTGTGGGGACATGGGGACGTGGCAGGGAGGGCACGGGGAGGGCCAGGGACATTAGGGGAGGGGGTGTGGGTGTGTCACCTTTGCGTGTCCCCCCCAGGGCGTGTCCCTGGAGCTGCGCCCCGGGGAGGTGCTGGCGGTGGTGGCCCCCCCGGGGGCGGGGAAGAGCACCCTGGTGTCCCTGGTCCTGGGCCTGCGCTCGCCGGGGGTCGGGCGGGTGCTGCTGGACGGTCACCCCCTCCCTGACTACCAGCACCCCTACCTGCGCTGCCAGGTGCCACCACCACCCCCGTCACACGGTGTCCCCAACACAACCCACTGCCACCCTCATGTCACCAGCTGTCACCAACGGAGTCCCCACCCCCCGTGTCACATGTCACCAGGCATCCCCAGTGGGTCCCCGCCACCATCCCCATGTCACCAGCCATCCCCACCATGTCCCGGCCACCCCTGTGTCACCAGATTTCCCCGCTGCCTCCACAGATGTCCCTACCATGTCCATGCCACGTCCCCACCATGGCCCCACCATGGCCCCACCACGGCCCCCTCTCTCCTCCCACCACATCCCCTGCCATGCCCTTAACCATCCCCACCATGTCCCCAACACATCCCCGCTGTGTCCCCAGCTGTCCCCGCCGCATCCCCAGACGTCCCCGACATGTCCCCAATGCATCCCCAGCGGTGTCCCCAGCCGTCCCTGCCATGTTCTCAGCTGAGTCCCCAGCCATCCCCGTCATGTCCTTGCCACGTCCCCTGCCGCATCCCCACCATGTCCCCAGCCACACCCCTGCCACTTCCCCGCCATGTCCCCAAAGCGTCCCCAGCCGTCCCCTCTGCCGCAGGTGGCCGCCGTCCCCCAGGAGCCGGTGCTCTTCTCCCGCTCACTCCACGCCAACATCGCCTACGGGCCGGGGAGCTGGAACCGGGCGCAGGTGACGGTGGCAGCCCGCCGGGCGGGCGCCCACGCCTTCATCACCCGCCTGCCCCAGGGCTACGACACAGGTAGGAGGTGTGTCCCCTCGCTCCGTCCCCATGTCCCCGTGTCCCTCCCCTGACCCCCGTCTTCACGCAGAGGTTGGTGAGCTGGGGGGGCAGCTCTCCGGGGGACAGCGGCAGGGGGTGGCCATCGCTCGCGCCCTGGTGAGGAACCCCCGTGTCCTCGTCCTCGATGAGCCCACCAGCGCTCTGGACAGCGAGAGCCAGCTGCAGGTGGGAGGTGACACCCGTGTCGTCTGGGGCCCCCTGCCCAGTAGCACCCTGCTCTTCCCCCTGGGTCTCCTCTTTGCATCAACCCCGTGGTCCCCAGTCCCTGTGTCACCTTGGTCCCTGGTGCCCGTGTCCCCTGGGTCCCTGCTCCCCATGTCCCCTTGGTCCTTGTTCCCCATGTCCCTCGGTCCCTGCTCCCTGTGTCCCCTGGGTCCCTCCTTCCCATGCCCCCATGGTCTCAACTCCCCACGTCCCCTGGATCTCTGGTCCCTGTGTCCCCTGGATCCTCACTCTCCATGTCCCCTCGGTCCCCACATCAAGGGTGATCCTTGGGCCCCATGTCCCCTGGGTCCTCACTCTCCATGTCCCCTTGGTCCCTCCTTGGACCCCATGTCCCCTGGATACCCATTCCTCATATCCCCTGGGACCCTGCTCCCCATGTCCCCTTGGTCCTTGGTCCCTGTGTCCCCTTGGTCTCTGGTCCCCATGTCCCCTTGGTCCCCATGTCCCATTCATCCCTGGTCCCCATGCCCCCTTGGTCCCAGCGTCTCCTTGTTCCTTGGTCCCCGCGTCCCTCTGTCCCCTTGGTCCCCACATCCCCTTGGTCCCTGTTCCCCATCTCCCCTGTGTCCCTTTGGTCCCCAATCCCTGTGTCCCTGCCCCCCGTGGCCTCTGGATCCTCACTCTCCATGTCCTTTTGGTCCCCCCTTGGGCCCCGTGTCCTATGTCCCCACACCTGGAGGTCCCCACTGACGATGCCACCCACCGCAGGTGGAGGAGGAGATCTTTGGAGCCAGCGGGGCCGGACGCACGGTGCTGCTGGTGACAGGGAAGGTGGCCCTGGCCATGCGGGCGCAGCGGGTGGCTGTGCTGGCAGGGGGACGACTGGAGGAGCTGGAGTCCCCCGGGGAGCTCCTGCGCCCTGGCAGCCGCTACTGGCACCTGCTGCAGGGTGGGGGACAGGGGGGGACAGCGGAGGATGGGGACACGGGGAAGGAGGGTGAGGGACAGCAGGAGCTGGGGATGGGGGCACCAAGGGATGGGGACACCAGGAGCCAGGATGGGGACACTAAGAGATGGAATGGAGACACCAAAAGCTGTGACAAGGGACCATGAGAGCTGTGATGGGGGAGTGCAGGTGCCAAGAACGCGGCCATGTTCTTGCTGCGTTCATGGTGACCACGGGGGCCACCAGGGCTGGTGACTGACAAGACTGGCCACGAAACACAGAGTTTGAAATAAATCCTTCTCTTTGTACCCAGGATGTGTTGGGGGACCCCGGAGCTGGGGTGGGAAGGGGCTGCAGAGATGGTGGGGTGGAAGGGTGGGGGGGCTGAAATAGGGGTGCAGGGGTGGGTGGGCATGGGGACCACAACGGGGTGGCCGGGGTGCCCCTGTGGGGACAGGAATTTGTACAAAATAAAGTATAATTGCTTCAGAGAGGAGCCAGCTGGGTCACGGGGGCTGGAGGGGGCTGCCCAGCCCGGCTACGGGGTCTTGGGTGCCGAAGCCACATGTTCACCCTGTGGTTGTCACCGCCACCATGGGAAGCGCGTGGCAGTGACCTCGGTGTGACACCATTACTCGGCCTCCCCCTCGGGATGTCGCTGCCACCGTCTTTTACACCCGAGAGGCTTCAAGCGCTTGATTCCAGCGCATCGTTCACATCAATGAAGGACCCGTGCGATGGCTGCAGGGGTCAGGTCCACCCCGCCAGCACGAGCCCACCCGTACATGGTGGCTCTACCCCGATGTCCCACGGGCCACCGAGCTGTGAACAGCTCGTGACAAAGTTCCCAGTCCAGGTCTACCTGAACCGCGCCAATTTGGCCACCTGGTCTGCTTGCTCCTTGCGTTGATGGTCTCCAGGGACACGGCCCTTGGGCATCTACATAATGGACCTTTACACCCAGGGGCTCTACCCAGGCAGGAAGGTCCAGCCCAGCGGGGGTTACCTCTGTGACCATCGCGGTAGCCACCCCCACAGGGCACTGGCCACCCTCAACTAGTCAGTACGGAGAGAGGGCGCTGGCCACCTTGCTCTAGGCCCAGCTGGGTGGCTTTGACTTCTGCAGCTTCCCTCGAAGGCAGAAGGATGGCGAGAGCCATTTTACCAAGGCCTGTGGTGGCAGGACAAGAGCCGTGGTGTGAAACTGGAAGAGGGGAGATGGCCATTGGACGTTAGGAATGTTTTACGAGGAGGGTGGTGAGAGGCTGGACCAGGTTGCCCAGAGAAGTCGTGGATGCCCCATCATTGGAACATTCCAGGTGAGATAGAATCACAGAATGGTTTGGGTGGGAAAGGACCTTAAAGATCATGTAGTTCCACCCCCCTGCCCTGGGCAGGGACACCTCCCACCAGCCCAGGCTGCTCCAAGCCCCGTCCAACCTGGCCTTGAACCCCTCCAGGGATGGGGCAGCCACAGCTTCTCTGGGCAACCTGGGCCAGGGGCTCACCCTCCTCACAGCAAACAATTTCTTCCTCACATCCCATCTAAATCTCCCTCTGTCAGTGTAAAACCCTTCCCCCTCATCCCACGGCTCCCCTCCCTGATCCAGAGTCCCTCCCCAGCTTTCCTGGAGCCCCTTTAGGGACTGGCAGGGGCTGGAAGGTCTCCCCGGAGCCTTCTCTTCTCCAGGCTGAACCCCCCCAGCTCTCTCAGCCTGTCCCACAGCAGAGGGGCTCCAGCCCTCCCAGCAGCTCCGGGGCCTCCTCCGGCCCCGCTCCAACAGCTCCGTCTCCTTCTGCTGTTGGTGTCCCAGAGCTGGAGGCAGCGCTGCAGGGGGGTCTCCCAGAGCGGAGCAGAGGGGCAGAATCCCCCCCTCGCCCCCCTGCCCACGCTGCTGGGGATGAGCCCAGGCTGCGGGGGGGGGTTCTGGGCTGCCAGCGCACGGTGCTGGCTCCTCTTGAGCTTCTCATCAACCAACACCCCCAAGTCCTTCTCGGCAGGGCCACCCTCAATCCTTTCATCCCCCAGCCTGTGCTGATGCCGGTGGTTGCCCCAACCCAGGTGCAGGACCTGGTTGAACACCATGAAGTTCACACAGGCCCCCCCTCTCCAGCCTGTCCCTCCGGATGGCGTCCCTTCCCTCCAGTGTGTCCCCATGCCACCCAGCTTGGTGTCATCAGCAGACTTGCCGAGGGTGCACTCAATCAAACTGTCCACATCGCCAACGAAGACCTTAAACAGCACCGGTCCCAGTACTGACCCCTGAGGAACGTCACTCGTCACTGGTCTCTGCTTGGACATTGAGCTGTTGACCAAAACTCTTCGAGTGCGACCACCCAGCCAATTTCTTATCCCCTGAGTGGTCCATCCGTCAAATCCACGTCTCTGCAATTTAGTGACAAGGATGTTGCGCGGGACGGTGTCAAACGCTTTGCACGAGTCCAGGCAGAGGATGTCAGTTGCTCTTCCCTTAACCAGCAACGCTGTAGCCCCGTCGTAGAAGGCCACCAAATTGGTCAGGCATGACTTACTCTTAATGAAGCCGTGTTGCAGTAGCCGCAGTGCCTGCCGCCGGGGTCGGAGTGGCTGCAGTGCCCGTCGGTCTGGCTTCCCTCTCTCTCCCATGAGGGTGCTGCACAACGTCAAGTGGCGTTTGGTAGATCTGGCCAGGGCCCAGCACCGTGCGGTACGTTGGGCCTCTCGGGAACAGCCACAGCACTTTCCTTTCTAATATTCTATCGCTTTATCAGGGTCCTGTAGTTGTTCAGGGGCGAAATCCCAAACCATTGACAGGGGGAAGTTCTCTAGATACCGGCCCATAGTCTCCCACGTGCCATGCCGTGCCACCCGTGACTATCCAGCCTCGCGGCACATCTCTGGGTGCTGTTCTTCAACAGCTGTTGAACCCTAAACAAGACCCAAAACACGTTCAGGAGACACAGCACCAGGAACAGGCCGCCTGGAACATCCCAGGGATATTGAAAATCCTCAAGGGCTGTTGTACTGGCCCGAAGGAGAAAGGGAAGCGAAAGCGTCGCCCCCACTTTCCACCACAGATGGGGTGTCGTTGTTCCTAACTGCCGGGAGATGGCGGCCGAGGTACGGGCAGGACAGCAACATCCCATCATAACCCCCCGAGCAGTGACGTCGTACCATTAGTCGCTATTGCACAAGGAAGCAAAATGATAATCCCGATCCCTCGCCCAAAGGTGATAAACGGCATCGCGGGGAGTAAATAAACCGTATGAGAATTTACAAAACACAGCCATGAGAACAAACAAAGCAACCTTGTGACCAGCGACTATTTAACTAATATAATAAATACATATTTACATACATAAGTACATCATCTTAACACGTTCTGCTCAGCTCTGTCGTTATCTCAACCCTTGGAGCCCCACATGGGGTGCCAAAAAGGACTGCTGTGATCCAGCGACCCCACAGGCACCAGCGATGGATCCCAGCTTCCCAACCTTCTAGTTCCAGTCTGTCAGTCCCTCCATCCCAGCACGGGAACAACCAGGGAGCAAACGCCTTCACCTGGCTGATGGATGAAACCGTTCCCCGTATCCTCTGGTCAGGGATAGGGACCAGGTCGTTTCTGCCTCTGCCCCCTCTCGGGAGGAGCTGCTGCTTCTCTTATGGACACAGTTGACCTCCACTTCCATTGTGTCTCCTTGGCCACAGGAGCAGCTGTTTTAGTTCAGAGTTGAGCCCCTGGTTCAGTCGCAGTGACCGTTTGCGTGACCTCAAACCAGCAAACATTTGTCTCCGTGCCCATCTGCACGGCCTCGGGGCAGGAGGGCTTCTTCTCAGCACCTGTTTATGGAGCCTCATAGCAGGAGAGCTTCTGCTCAGCTTCCATCTAGGTGGCCTCAGAGCTCACCACCCCCACCGCAGGGACAAGGATGCCCAGTCGTGTCCTGAAGAGAAGCTCCCCAGTCCCCCTCGACCCCCTCTTTTCCATTTTTGTCATGGAGTAGGACATGAAAGAGCTGTCAAGCATTGGAACAGGCTGCCCAGGGCAGTGGTGGCATCACCATCCCTGGAGGTATTTAAAGGCCGGGCAGACGCGGTGCTGAGGGACATGGTTTATTGGTGGCTTTGGCAGTGTTAGGCGGATGGTTGGGCTCCCTGATCTTGAAAGTCCCTTCCAACCTCGACCATTCTATGATTCTGTGATACTCCCACTAGTTTGGGTCGCCTGTTGACGCGGTTGAGGCCACCAGTTTAGGTCTCAACCGCTTGCACATCCCAATCTGGTCACCAGGGGGCGAGTGAGAAACAGAGAAGACCTTGAGCTCTGCCAACGCTCTTCAGCTCCAGCGCTGGGTCACCAACGACGTGGTCACCAATGTGGGCTGCGAGCAAGAAAATCAACCCTATCCCAGCCCAAACCAGCCCGGCTCCCTGTTACGGTGTGAGAAAACCCCTAAGAATTCCTTGTCGTTTAGACAATTGTTCTATCACCCGATGACCCCTCCCCACCCGGAAAGGGGAACCGGGAAAAAAACAAGGAAACCCGAGGGTTGAAATAGATTTAATAGAAGACAATCAAATAATTAATGATAATACTAAAGAACCTGCATTAATCCCGATCCTAATATAAGAGATAGAAGACTCCTACTCAGCCGATTCTACCAGCAGAAGCCGTGCGCTCCCCGCAGGGGACGGCCAACGTGGGACCCTGCGAGCGCTGCGGCTTTGGAGGAAGGGAAGGGTCAGGACTCTGGCACCGGGGCAAGGAGTTCTCTGGACCGTCGCCATCGAGGGAGAGAGAGACCTACACAGCAAACTTTCAATTCATCTCAAATGTGACGTTCTCGGTATGAAATAACCCCGTTGGCCAGGCTGGGTCAAGTGCCCGGGTCTCGCTCCTCCTCATCCCCGCACCCGGCAAAGCTCAAAAACACTCAGACCTTGAATCCCACATGGCTTAGCGGCCTATAAAGTAAATGCTGTTTTCCACAGCATTAGAGGAGAAATCAGCCCTGTGTCGCTCAACCCAGGACACCCTTGAGCCGAGGCCGGGAGAGCAGCACTGGGAGAGGAGGCACAGCCCGAGGGAGGGCGGGGACCGGCCTTTATTGTGTGCCCCAGGAAACGAAGATACGCAGAAGAATCAGTTACAACCACAAAATTAAAACACAGCTAATAATTGTCTTGAGTAAAATTTAAAAGAATCGGAAAATCGGAAGTGGGAAGAAGACCCAGCACCACGGCGGGGGCAGCGGGACAAGCTCTCTCTGCAGGCAGCTCCCAGCCGCCCCCAGCTCCTCGCTGCCTCCAGCCGCTGAGAGGGCAGGGGGCCGCATCCAGCCACGCGCCGGCCCCTCGCACAGCGCTCAGGCGGTGATCCCTGCAGGGACGGCAGGAACAGACAGTGTCACCCAGGGCCACCTCCCTCCCCCCAACCCTCTGCTCTGGGGGTCTCGGTGCCCCCCTCCCGCAGCCGGGGGTTGCCGTGGGTCCCACGGGGCAGCACGGAGAGCTGGGGCCGCCCCGTCCCTCCCCACGCCGTACCTGTGTCTGATCTCCAGGACCCACCGTCTGTGCCTGCGAGAGAGAAACAGCCGTGAGCTGCCGGCCCCGGGCTCGCTACGGGCACGGTGCATGTGCCAGGAGCCGGCCGGGAGCCACGGCCGCGCCGCAGCCACCGGGAGAGGAGGATGGTGCCACGAGCGCCGGAGGGGACACACGACCTCTTCCATACGTCCCCGCTACGGGGCTGTAAAGAGGAGCAGCACAGGGAGGATGGGGGGGTCGGGAAATGCCGGCAGCGGCCAGAAACCGGAGCCACAAGACCCCCCCGGCACTGGGCAGCGGCTGGAGCCGGACCTGCCCCCGGTACTCACTTGCCGCCATGCCGTAGCCGTAGCCCACCGCCTTCTTCCCTGCAGAGAGAAAGAGGCATCAGCATCCACCGCGCTTCGCCAACAGCCTCGGGGGCTCCCCGGAGCACAGGGGCTCGTGCCCACAGCCCCTCCCAGCCCCCCGGGCCCTGCCTTCCTCCCGCACCCCTCTGCCTCACCCGCCTGGTGCTTTACCCGACTTCTGCTTCCATATGACGAGTCCACAGATGACAGCGACAGCCAGGACGGTAACAGCCTCCCCCACCACGATGACCAACAGGTTGGACTCCGTCTCTGGGGGAGAGCGGCGCCGTGAGCAGGGGAAGGGCAACCTCCCCAGCCCACCCCTCCACGTGCCCAGGGCCACCGGGCTCACCCCACGCGTAGAGGCCGGGCTCGGGCAGGCTGGCGTGATCCACGCGGCACCGGTACTTGTCCTGCTCCCCCGGGCGGGCCTCGATGGCGGCCCAGGTGTAGTAGGTGCCGTCGCTGTTGGGCGCAACGCTGCCCCGCTCCGTCTCCTGGTCCCTCACCTCGCCGTCCTTCAGCCAGCTGACGGTGATGGGCCGCGGGTAGAAGCCGTGAGCGCGGCAGCGCAAGGTCAGGATCCCGTGGGCCTCCTTCCCCGACACTCGGACCGTGGGGGGCTCTGGGGAGGGGGTGGCGGTGAGGGACGGCACATGCACCCGCGCGGGCCGGTCCCCAGCGTCCCCGTCTCGCCCTCACCTTTCCTCTCCAGCACGGCCCGCCCGTAGCTCACGTATTTCTTCAGCCACTCGATGCAGGTGTTCTTCAAATAGTGCTGCTTCTGCTCAGCCACAGTCCCGTCCTCCTCCCACTTCCTCTTGGTGATTTGTGCCGCCGCGTCCGCCGCGGTGAACGTCGTCGTGTCCATGTCCAAGGCGATGAAGTCCCTCCCATCGTAGGCGCTCTGATAATACCCCCTGGTGCTACCGTCCTCCAGGAGGTCACAGCCAAGCATGCGCTGCCGCGTGTGAACCCCTGGAACACGAGCAGGGAGCCGGGGTAAGGGGCTGCTGCAGCCCTGGGCCCTCAGTGGGGCACAGACCCCCCAGCAGCACCCCCCAACCCAGCCCTGGGGGCATCGGGCACCAGCACCGGGGCTGCCCCCCATCCTGCCCGGGGCCCACAGCACTCGGGGTGTCGCCCAAGCCCTGATGCAGACCCCCGGCACCCACGGCGTGGCTGGGCTGGCACCCAGCCCCACGGCACCCTGGGACAGCGAGGGGCTGGGCTGGGGTCCTGAATGCTGTGGGGGGGACAAGGAGACGGGATGGGGCTGGGGGAGCCCCTCTGGCTCTGGGATGGGGGCCCTGAGCACCACGGGGAGAGCAAGGGGCTGGGACGCTGTGGGGGGGAGCCCCTCTGGCTCTGGGGGTCTTGTCTGCTGTGGGGATGGTGAGAGGCTGGGACGTGGTGGCCAGGAGCCTCCCAGTTCTGGGGCGGGGGGGTTGGGCACTTAGGGGTGGGGTGGCCAGAAGCCCCCCCGCCCCGTCCCTGGGACAGGGGATGCCAAGCACTGTGGGGCTGGGACAGGGCAGCCGCGACCCCCTCAGGCTGGGGGACAGGGGGGCTGCACATTCCAAATTGCAGTCAATGACGGGTCTTTGTCTCAGCTGTGGACAGACTGTCCCCCAAATCCGGCCGCTCGCAGAGAAGAAGGAGAATCCCCCTCCTTGTGCCTACAGGCCGGCAGCTCAGCTCCCAGGGCCCCGCGCAACACGACGGGGACCGCGGGTGCACCCCGCCTGCCACCTGGTCGGGGTCTGTCTGCGCGACCGTGGGGGGGACAGGGGGGCTGGGAGCCCTGTGACAATGACATCGGGCAGGGAAGGGCTGGCACAAGCCGGGGCAGCAGCGTGGGGCAGGGCAGGATCGTGGGGGGAAGAAGTCTCCTGTCCCACGGAGTCCCGTCCCAGCCCCACGGAGCCCCAGCCCAGCCCACACTCACCCCCACTCTGGTTGTAGCGGCTCCGCAGTATCTCCAGATTCACAAGGTCAATCTGCTGATTGCTCTGTCCGATCCGGGTCTGGGTGTCCCAGTACTGGGGGCCGAGGTTGGCCGCCATCCAGTCCGCCCGGGGCACCGACCTCCCCGTCTCACTGTCGTAGCGCAAGATGACGTTCCCGTCCACGTACCCCACAATCACAAACTGGGGCACCCCCGGGCTGGGCTCCGACACCGCAGTGTAGAAGTAGCGCAGGGAGTGGGACCCTGCGGGGACACGGAGGATGGTGAGAGGTGGGGGGGCAACGGGGCTGGGGGGAGACAGGGGTGTGTGGGTCCAGGGGTGGGCAGTGAGCCGGGGGGGGGTGTCCCATGGGAGCAGATCGCGGTGTGGGGGGCAGTGTCAGGGGGGATGTGACTGGTGGGGGGATGCGGGGAAGCCAGTGTGTCCAGGAGGGGGTCCTGGCTCCCAGGAAGGGGACCCCAGGGGGTCCCAGCATCAAGGACAAGAGGATCTGGAGTGTGGGAGACCCAGGACGCCCAGGAAGGTGGATCCAGGGACGTCCCAATGCCCAGGAATGAAGGGTGTCAAGGTGGGGGGGGGGGGGGGGTGTGTGGTGTGTCCCAGTGCCTGGGGAATGGGGAACTGGTGCCCGCCCGGGAAAGGGAGTCCAGGGGCGTCCCAGTGGCCAGGGATGGAGGGCGATGAAGAAAGGGGGGGGTGTCCCAGTACCCAAAGAATGGGGTCCAGGGGGAGTCCCGGTGGCCAAGGATGGAGGGGAGGTGAGAGATGGGGGGGGGGGGGTCCCGGTTGCCAAGAAAAGAGGGTACAGGGGGGTCCCCGTGCTCAGGGGTGGAGGGGGATGAAGGAAAGAAGAGTTTCGGTGCCCGGGGAATGGGGGTCCAGAGGGGTCTCGGTGCGCGGGGTTAGAGGGGGATCGACAGAGGGGGATCCCGGGCACCGATGCCCGGGAAAGGGCGGTCCGGGGGGGTCCGGCCGGTTCTCGGTGCCCAGAAAACGGGTGTCCAGTGGGGTCCCGGGGAAGGGGGCTCAGGGGGCTCCCGGGGCCGGGGAAAGGGGGTCCCGAGTCCGTGCTCACCGTCCGCCGCCCCGCCGAGGACCCCCAGCAGCAGCCCCAGCCCCAGCGCCCGGACGGGCCCCATCGCGCTGCTCCGCTCCGGCCCCGCGCCGCGATTGGTGCCACCACCCATCGCCCGCCAATGGCAGCCCGAGCCGCCACGGACGTCACAGGGCGCCGGGCAGATCCCGGCTCCGCAGGTCGGAAGGGAAAACGAAAGCGAAAGCGCCGGAGGCAGCGCTGGGCGGGGGCGAAGGGCGGGTCGTGGCGGGGACCGGGGAATCCCGGGACCCCCACAAGACCGCGGCCCCCCACCCCCAATGCTCCACCCGTGTCCCCCCAGGCCGGGGTCTGCCCCTGTCCCTCCTTCCCGGTGTCCCCGGGGCCGCACATCCCACCGCCCGGGTCCCCCGTGCCGGACACTCCCGCTCCTGGTGTCCCTCCTCGGGTCCCGGAGGGATCTTCACTTCCACGAAGCGTCTGACTTCCAAGTCAAGGCCAGGGACACACGGGGCCTCCGGACCGGCCGCTTCTCCCTCTCGGTTCCCGTTGGGTCCCCTCGGCTCCCAACACACCAACTGGGATCGCCCCATCCCTCCAGAAATCCAGATGTGTCCTGTCCCCTTGTATCCCGATGCCATTAGGGGTCACCGTGCACCAGTGTCCACCAGGGCCTTCTCTTTCCATGGGACTGATGTCCCAGGCCATCGAATCCCATTGTCCCTTCCCTCTGCCCGGCCGGGGACAGGACCCCTAGTCCTGATCGGAGCATTCGTTCCCCGACTCCCGTCATTGCAAACCAGAAGCCTTTTCACCCCCGGAGCAGCCCGTGTCTCTCTTGCCCGGCCTACGTTGCAAGGACGGGTCCCAGGTACCATCCTACTGCCGCCCGGCACGGTCTTTCCGTGGTGCTGGGCGTGAGGTTCGACCCCACATGGACATACCTCCAATGGCTCAGGATGAGGAGAAGGAGCCGTGTCTTCAGCCCAGCTCCAGCGCCTGGGGAATGGGGGGCCAACAACCGGAGCAGCAATCTTCCGGGATGGTCCCTTTTGAAGCCGCTGCTTTTCCCCACAATTCCTCTACGTGGGCTTCCAGGACCGAGGTAGGGGCACCGTCCCACTTCCCCGTGTCCCCCCCACGGTCGCGCAGACAGACCCCGACCAGGTGGCAGGCGGGGTGCGCCCGCGGTCCCCGTCGTGTTGCGCGGGGCCCTGGTAGCTGAGCTGTCGGCCTGTAGGCGCAAGGAGGGGGATTCTCCTTCTTCTCTGCGAGCGGCCGGATTTGGGGGACAGTCTGTCCACAGCTGAGACAAAGACCCGTCGCTGACTGCAATTTGGAATGTGCATCCTCCAAAAACCCCACACCGCCTGAGAGAGCTCGTGTTTCCTTTTCGCTCCTGGGTGGAGACGGCTGCTATTTCCTTGGTCACATCCAGTGGGATCTGACGGCGTCCATCTCGCCATTTGATTCCCAAAGACTGGATCTCCCGTGCGGGTCCCTTGACCTT
This sequence comes from Fratercula arctica, assembly GCA_947846985.1. NCBI lineage: Eukaryota > Metazoa > Chordata > Aves > Charadriiformes > Alcidae > Fratercula > Fratercula arctica. The sequence continues at coordinate 4,374,710 of CANTUZ010000014.1, read as the reverse complement.
ACTTTGGTTTATGGCAAAACCGGCTCTCAGAAGGATTCAGACTATTCTATTCCCTTTCTCAAAAACTTCTGCACCGCCCCACGTGGTGATGTCGTCGATGTACTGCAGATGCTCTGGAGCCTCACCCTGTTCCAGCGCAGTCTGGAGCAGCCCATGGCAAATGGTGGGGCTGTTTCCACCCCCGGGGCAGTCGATTCCAGGTGTACCGGACGCCTCTCCAGGCGAAAGCAAGCGCTCGTTGTCAAGGCCGGAGCAGCTGGTGCCAACACGGGTGGGGGTAGAGGCATGGCCTGTGCCGGGGGCAGGGGGGTGGCTCGGGGGGTGGTTTGTGCCTGTGCCAGCTGTGAATTGGCCCTTGAGATGTGAGTGGCAGCAACACGCGTCACACCATACCCACTCCTGCCCCAACGTTTAACATAAAACCACCCCTGCCACACATTCAGGGGAACCAGCGACAAAATCACGGTCTTTTGAAAATAACATTCGTTTTCTACAGAGCCCAAAAGGTTTCCATCCCCTCGCCCTTTGGCATAAGCCTCAGTGGGCAAAATAAACATTTCCCAGGTGAAAACAAAAGTGTGATTAGTAATGGAATCCACCACATCAAACCTCTCGTTAGACGCCAATAAACTTCTCCCAGTTTGGGCCGGGTTGGCCAATGACAAGACGGCAGATGCTCTCCCCCACCTCTCGCTCCGAGGAGAGGAAGAGGAGAGACAGAGAGAGTTGCGGGTTTAGAAAAATCTAAACTACTTTAATGAAATATTAATAACGAAATAAAAAGGAAATAAGGAAATAGATACAAATTATAGAAATACATACGAAACCGTATCAAGCTCCCAGGACGACGTCACCGGCGGGCACTGGGGAAGTCCCAGACTGGACTCAGTGATGGGTGGGAACTGGATTCAGGATCTATCTTCAAGGCATGGAGCGGGATCAAAGAAAGGCAGAAGAACTGACAAGGTCCGCCTTGGGCGTCAGTCATCAAAGAAAGAACCACTGAAGAACCGTCACTGAAGAAGCAGAAGCCCAGACCCTTCCCTCTGTCATGGTTTTGGCCAAATTGGCCAACGGCCGGTGACAGACGCTCCCCCCACAACCTCTCACACATGGGGAGGAGGGGGAGAGGTAAAGAGAGATTTACAAGTTTAGAGGAAACTAAACTACCTTAATGAAATATTAATAATATAAATGAAATAATGAAATGGATACAGTATGTACAAAACCCTATTAAGCTCCCAGGACGACGTCACCGGCGGGCACTGGGGAAGTCCCAGGCTGGACTCAGTGACGGGTGGGAACTGGATTCGGGATCTTCAAGAAGGCACGGAGCGGGATCAAAGAAAGGCAGAAGAACTGACAAGGTCCTCCTTGGGCGTCAGTCATCCAAGAACCACTGAAGAACCGCCACTGAAGCAGCAGAAGCCCAGACCCTTCCATCCCTCAGCTTTTACCCAGCGCGTGGCAGCTGGGATGGACCACCCCGGTGGTCAGTCTGGAGGACCTGACCTGACCTGTCCCCACCTCCCCACGGGGCAAACACCCGCCTCCGCTGCCCCTGGCTGCCCCAGTGACGAGCGTGAGCCTCCCCCTGAGCAGAAGGTTGGCTCCGCTCCACCCCAAACCGGGACATCCCCACGTATTTTAATTCAGTGTCAGGATCGATATCGATACCTCTCCCGTCCACAGTCGCTGCAGCCAAGAGAGAGGCTTGCAGTCTCCTCTGCTCTTGGTCTTTCTTTACCTCTCTATTATTATAGACCCTTAGAGACCTTAGAAGCAATTTCAACCGACTGAGACGTAGACATTGCCCCTGCTCCATCTCCTTTCTGCAACTTTTTCCTCACATCTCGCGACAACTGGCCTATAAACAACACGTTAAACCCTTTCTCACGTGCCTCCTCTTCCGGGTACGAGTCACTCCCCTTCTGAGCTGCGCCACGTAATCGCTCATAAAAAGCCAATGGACTTCCTTCAGGCTCTCGTTGAACTTCAGATAGTTCAGACAGATTCCTCGGTTTTCGGACACCACACTGTACTCCGTACATGGCGTGGGTTTGGCCAAATTGGCCACTGGCCGGCGACAGATGCTCCCCCCCAGTACACAGAGAGGAGGAGGAGAGAGAAAGAGAGATTTACGAGTTTAGAAGAATCTAAACTACTTTAATGAAACATGAATTATAAAATAGAAAAGAAAATAATGAAAGAGACACAGTATGTACAAAACCAGCTCCCAGGATGACGTCACCGGCGGGCACTGGGAGAGTCCCAGGTGATGGGTGGGAACCGGATTCCACAGATGGAGTCGGGAACACACGGATCGGGATCAAAGGCGGATGAACAGACAGGATCCTCCTCGGACATCGGCCACTGAAGGAAGAGACTTGACCCTTTGATCCCTCAGCTTTTACACTGAGCACGGGGCGGATGGGCTGCGATACCCCCGTTGGGGGTCCCCTCTCCTGTCCCCTCCTCCCCGCGGGTGGGACCCCCCTGCGCTTTCCCGCTCCCGACCCTCCAAGGGGGCAAATAACGGAATGAGCTGACCTGGGTCGTTACAGCAACGAGTGTGAGCAAGAGCCCCTCTGGGTACCGTTCCTTGGCACTAACTGTAAGCACCACTCTTACCCCTCTGAGGCCCAACCGTTGGCGGCACGACGTGCTGTTAACGCCGGAGAGTGAGAAGAGGCCTCGCTAAGAAGGAAAATCGCTGAACAGAACGTTGCTTCTGTTTTACCTCAAGCCAGGACACGTATCGTATTAGCCGCTGATATTGCTTCCGTTTAACGGGGTGACAGCCTTATCCAAAGAGGGGACCATGCAAAGCTGGTGGGTCGGGATGAGGACAGGGAGATCATTCAACGATCACCATCACAGCCCAAAAAGGAAGACTCAACTCAGGGAAATTCATTTATTTTATTGCCAATGAAATCCAACGAACCACAGTTCAAAAGCAGGTCTACACGGTTTGTGAGAGAAGCAAGATGGGTACCGGGCTGGTCCCAGAAGGAGAAAGAAACCAGTTCCAGGCTTGAGGTCCCAGTGCGGGCAGCACAGGGCAGCTCCGCACACCTCTCCCGACCTGCAGGAGCAACGCGGACCAGCAGCTGCGGGAAGGACACCCCCACGCTCCCCTGCGCTGCTGGAAGGGGCCAAGCTGTGAGTCCCTGTAGAGACAGGGAGTAGCAGAGGGGATCTGTCTGACCCTGGTGAGACAAAGCTGTACCCTTGAGAGGCGCCTTGAGAGAAGAGATAAGCGAGCGTCAGGAGATATCAGCGAGAACAGGAATGTGAAAAGCAAAGCTGCTGCTCCGCGTGAACAGAGACGATCCATCAGAAGACACCGAGAAGCGCGTGGCAATCGACCTTCAACCCATCAGCAGGACGCTGCCTGCGCATGGAGAGTGCTTGTACCTATAAAGCTCGGAAAATTGTTGTAATAAAGGTCTTTGGTCCATACCCTGCCAGAGTCTGTGAATCGATGCTCCATAAGTCCCCACCATGGAAAGGTCCTTTTTCCATCACCTCTGTCACATCAGCACTCGGGGCTTGCTTACAAGGGCTTTCCTCCAGTCCTCAGGCACCTCTCCTGTTCTCCAGGACCTTTCCAAGATGACGGAGAGCAGCTTCCCAATAACATCTGCCAGCTCCCTCAGCACTCGCAGGTGCACCCCATCAGGGCCCATGGATACGCTGGCGTCAAGTTTGCCTAAATAATCTCTAACGCGATCCTCCTCGATCGGGGGAGAGTCTTCCTTACTCCAGGCTCTCCCTCCTACCTCCAGGCTCTGGGATTCCCGAGGGCCAGCCTTAGCTGGGAAGGCCAAAGCAAAGAAGACATTCAGTCACTCCGCCGTCTCTGCATCCTCCATCTCCAGGGCACCCACCTCATTCAGCACCAGGCCCACATTTCCCCTCATCTTCCTTTTACTGTTGAGGTACTTGAAGAAACCCTTCTTTTTGTCCTCGACATCCCTTGCCAGGTTTCATTCCAAGCAGGCCCCAGCCTTCCTTACTGCATCCCTGCGTACTCTGACAGAGCTCCTGTACTTCTCCCAAGTGGCCACTCCCTTTTTCCCCACATTCCCTAAGCTTCCTTCTTCCATCTGAGCTTTGCCAGAAGCTCCTTGCTCAGCCATGCAGCTTTTCCTGCCTCCTTTGCCTGATTTCTTGCTCCTGGGGATGCACTGATCTTGAGCTGCTTAATTGAAATGCTGCTTAATTATTGACCAGCTCTCTTGCACCTTTAGCCCTCGGGATTCCTCCAAGTAGGTCTTTAAGAGGCCAAAGTCAGCTCTCCTTAAGTTCGGGGATGTAATCCCACTTTTTGCTCTGCTTCTTCCACACAGGATCCTGAACTCCACCATCTCATGGTCACTGCAGCCAGGGCTACCCCCAACCCCCACGCCCCCCAACCAGTCCTTCTTTCTTTGTCAGCACGAGGTCCAGCAAAGCACCCCTGTCACATCAGCGCCTGGGGCCTGCTGCAGATGTACGGCCGGGACTGGGAGCAGCCTGCACTCGCGACAGCCCCGTCATACAAATACGCACACGCTCCTTCACCGTGCACCACAAACCTGCAACAAGCAGCACAGACACCGCTGGCACCGTGGGGGTCGCCGTTGTCCCCTCAAGCAGCAGCAGGAGACAAGGGCTGCCTGCGAGGGACAGCCCCAGCAGACACGTCCCACCAGGGCCCTGCCCGTCCCACCGCAGGACGGTCTCCCCACGGCCCCCGCTCCCAACGGGACTCACGTCTGGTTGAAGCTGCTGCCATCCACCCACTCCAGGCGCTCGCCCCGTCTCCGCAGCCCAAGCCAGTAATCCATGTCGCCCTTGAGGCGCCAGAGGAACTCCTGGGCAGGACAGAGAGAAGCCAACAGTCAGCAGCTGCTGCCAGCCCCACGCTGCTCCCTCTCCCAGCCCCACACTGGTCCCTGACAGCCCCACATGGCTACCACCGGCCCTGGGATGGCAGCAGCTCCCACCCCACGCCTGCTCCAACAAGCTCCAGAGCTGCTGCAGGAGCTCACCAGCCCGGCCAGCGCTCTTGCTCCTGCTCTGACACAGCTCCGCTCCAACCCCGGCCTCTGCACCCAGCCCAGGAACCCCCCCAAACCCCCACGCAGCCACAACAGCCCCTCACTCACCATCTCCCCCTCCCTCCTGGGCATGGCCAGCGAGGCCCCGTGCGAGGAGCACTGCTCCTGGCTCCACTCCCAGCTCCCCTCGTCCCTCGACAGGTAGTAGCAGACATTGCGGTACCCGACCCAGTCATCGGGACACGCCAGCACTGGAGCTGCAGGCACAGCTGGATCCACTCCATGGCTTCCTGCTGCAGAGGGAAGGGCAGAGGATTGGGCTCCGCAGGGACCAGGGGACACAGCTCCGCGGGGCAGGGAAGGAGGCAGCCGCTCCTCCCTTACCTGAGAGTACAGCAACAGCCGCGGCCAGAGCCAGGACCAGAGCCACCAGCACAGCCAGCACCAGCACCCACACTGGATGGAGCCTGTGCCGCTGGCCTGGAAGAGAACAAGCCACTCGGGGTGAGGACGGTGCTGTCCCCCTCCCAGCCCCACCACCCCCAGCACCAGCTGCCCAGGGAGGGACCCCCAGACCCTTGTACCCCACACACCCTCAGCTGCAGCTTCTCAATCCCCTCCCCGGGCACGGGAACTGCCACCGGGCCATTCCCAGCTGGCAGCAAGGGACAGTCACAAGGATATCACACCACATATGCCCTTTCCAGACAGCTGGAAGGACCATCACACTTGCCAGCCCAGTATTTGTGGGGCGACACTGCCACAGGGACACTGACAACAGGTGAGTGACAGGTGGCCGTCACTCACCCAGAACTCCTCCATACGTCCTTCTGTGGGTATCGCCAGGCACCTCGGGGTGGGGGGACTCTCCTCCGTCCTGGGGACTCAGGGGCTTCTCCATATTCCCATCCTTATACCAGAATCCATTCTCCTCCCCTTGGCCCAGGGGAAACCGGGATGTGAAAGCTCCTCGCTTAGAACAAGCAGGATCTTGCACCCAAGGCATTATAACTGCTGGCAAAACCTGTTTCAATCCAGGCCTGGATTCACTTCTTCCACCACAGCTGTTATCGTCATATTGGGAGATTCCAGAGAACATGATGAAAGGGTGGTACATCAGGGTGTTTAATTGCTTGATTTAAGAGATCAGCAGAGCCCTGTCCCTGCTCCCCCTGGGACACTGCAGCCTGTCCCCAGCACACAGCCAGCGTCTGGGGAGACAAACACAGCCTCAGTGAGCCCAGGGACCAGCCCTTGGTCCCCACCACCCTGCACCCACCGTTCCCAGACAGGGCACAAAGCACCCACCAGCTCGGTACATCCTCAGTGGGGGCACAGGCATGGGATTTTGGCGGGGGGGGAGTGCCATGGGGGGCCTCTGCTGAGCCCTCCTCCGCTCACCACAGCAGCTGGACACCACCCCCTGCAGCCCCAGCACCCCAGGCTGGGGCAGAGACAAGACCTGCAGCCTTTGGGGATGGAAACTCCATGATCCTGGGGGCGGTGGGATGAAGGGGGCCTCAGCAAAGCCTCTTGTGGGTGCTTTGCAGAAAGACTCAGGTCAGGGCAAAGAAGGGAGCGAGGCAGATCGGCGAAGAAAACACGCAGCCCTGCAGGTTATATTCCCTCCCCCGCCACTTACCTGCCCAAGCCCTGCATGTCCGGCCAAGGGGGGGGTCAAGACAGCCCCCAAAACCCCCTGCATCAGAAACTCCCTCACCCACACGCAAACACCAAGGGAAGGAGACCACGGAGGGAAGGGGGGTCCTGGAGCCGGACCCCCCGCCCGGCAAAGCCCCGGCGGCACCAGGCCCTCCCAGGAACCCAGCGCAGCCCCAGGGAGCCCCGGGGCCGCAGCCAGCGGGGGAGCCCCAGCTCAGCCGGCGGAGCTCCGGGCAGCAGCGGGGCCCTGCGGGGGGAGCGGCTCCCCGGCCCCGCACGGAGCCCACCGATGAAGAGCGGGGGCGCACGGGGAGCGCCAGCCCGCCGGGCTCCCTCCCCCACAGCCCCCCGCAGCCCCGCACCGAGCGGACGGGCCCCAGCGGGCCCCGAACGCGGCACCCACCTGCCCCACGGACGGGCCCAGGAGACTCCGCCGCCGCCTCCGCCGCCCGCCACGCCGCCGCTCCGACTCCACCGCGCGCCCCCTGACCGACGCGGTACTTATACCCCCCGCACGCCCCGCCCCACCGCCCCGGCCAATCAGCGCGCACGGGCCAGGAGTGGCGGCAGAGGCAGCCAATGGGAGCGCGCCCCCGCGGCCCGCAGAGCTTGTCGATGCCCGCCTGCAGGACCGGTGTCTAAAGGGCCCGGCGGGGGGGGGCGCTGCCGCGGTCCGTGTCGGTCAGGAGCGGGTGGGCAGAGCCGGGCGGCGCGGGGGGGGCGGCCGGTAAAGCCTGTGGGAGCCGGGGCGCGTCGGGAACCCGGGGGAATAAGCGGCGGCGGAGGCAGCGGCCGGGGGCGCGGAGGGGGCCGGGGGTCCCGCGGCGGCGGCGGGCGAGTGTCAGGAGCGCGGGGGATGGAACCGCTAAAAGGGGGAACCCGAAGGCTCTTTCGAGGGCCGCCCCCGGGGGTGCAGCGGAGGAGCCGGACACGGGGCGGGGGAGCTGCTCCCCGGTGCCCCCGGGGCGAGGGGAAGGGGGAGCGCGGGGCGGCCGGGAGCGCTGAACCGAGGGCTGGGCGCTGCCGGGAGCGACCGAAAGAGCTCGTCCCCTCCCGCCAGGGCGCAGGGGCGGCCCCGCCCTCACCCGGGGCTCCCCCAAACGTCCTTCCGCGGGGATCGCCGGGCGCGGCGGGGTGGTGGGATGCTCCTCCCTCGGGGGGACTCGGGGGCTCCTCCACGTCCCCCTCCTTGCGGCAGAATCCGTTCCTCTCCCCCGGGGCGGGCTGAGACGTGAATGACCCAGTGCCCCCGGGACGAGCGGGATCTCCCCCCCCTCACTGCCACCTGCTGTCTCCTTTTAAGGCAGGTGCCACGCCCTGCCACGCCCATTGCAGGGGGTGCCCGTGGGCGGGGGGAGGCCACCCCCTCTCTGGGCAACCTGGGCCAGTGTCTCACCAGCCTCAGCGTAAGGAACTTCTTCCTAATGGCTGATGCAAACCCGCCCCGCTCTAGGGTAAACCATTGCCCCTCGTCCTGTGGCTCCGTGCCCTCGCAAACAGCCCCCCCCAGCTCTCCTGTAGCCCCCCTCAGGGGCTGGCAGGGGCTCCAAGGTCTCCCCGGAGCCTTCTCTTCCCCAGGCTGAACCCCCCCAGCTCCCTCAGCCCGTCCCCACAGCAGAGGGGCTCCAGCCCTCGGATCATCCTCGTGGCCTCCTCTGGCCCCGCTCCAACAGCTCCGTGTCCTTCTTGTGCCGAGGGCTCCAGCGCCGGAGGCAGGACTCCAGGTGGGGTCTCACCAGAGCGGAGCAGGGGGGCAGAATCCCCTCTCTGGATCCGCTGGCCACGCTGCTTCTGATGCAGCCCAGGATGGAATCTGCCCTCTGGGCCGCAAGCGCACGTTGTCGGCTCATGTCCAGCTTTTCATCCACCAGCACCCCCAGGGAGGGCCTTTTCCGCAGGGCTGCTCTCCATCACCGCATCCCCCAGCCTGTACCGATGACGAGGGCTGTCCCCACCCAAGCGCAGGACCTTGCACTTGGCCTTGTTGAACTTCATGAGGTTTGCTCGGGCCACCTCTCCAGCTCGTCCAGCTCCCTCTGGATGACATCCCGTCCCCCTGGCACGTCGGCCGCACCGCTCAGCTTGGTGTCATCGGCAAACTTGCTGAGTTTGGTCCCACTCTCCATGTCATCGAGGAAGATGTTGCACAGCACCGGTCCCAGTACACAGCCCGGGGGGACACCACTTGTCGCCCCTCTCCATCCTGTTGCTCCCGGCTGCCTCGAGGCTCTGTGTACTGTGGAGTTAATTAATTAACGAGGCCGGTTGTCCCTGCACTTCATTATCCCCAACACCAGGAAGTTTTCAGGAGCTTGTCCCTGGCGGCATTTGAGGGGTTTTTTCAGGTGGATTCTTTACCCTCCACCTGCGGCTCCCCAGCAGCAAAATCCCGCTTTCCAGGGCCGGGCCCACCTTTAATTTGCTTTATTTCATACCAAAACCCGCAGGAAAACTCCCCGGCCTCGGGGCCTTGGGGCACAGCTCATCAAATACCGCACCGGGGAGGGAAAGGGGGGCTCCGGCACCCCCTGACAGCCCCCGGGGGCTAAAAATCACCGAGTTTCCACCCAAAACGGCCTGAGAAGGAGCCGGTGACAGCGGGGTGAGAGCCCTTATCGCCAGCGAGCTCTCTCTCAAGGCACAGCCACGCTGGGTGGCCCGCTCGGAGCACAAACGGGCTCGGAGACCGGTCGTGGGTTCTGGGGTGGGAGTCGCGGTTCAAAACGCCCTTCCCGGCTCCGCTCTGCTCTTCCACCCGCCGCCGCTGCCCACAGGGAGCCGTTTCCCAAAGGAACGCTGCTTTTTTCAAAGATTTTGGGGCAAAAAAAAAGGTGCCTGAAGGTTTTCTCCCACTGGGGGGAGCAGCAGCCGCCGCCTCCCGCTGCCAGAGCGGCGCTGTCGCTCCCATGGACTAACATATATGTATTTTTTTCTCTTTCCTACCCGTTTGAACCAGCAGGAAAGAGCACGGCTGTGATGTGTTTGCAATTTGCAGGGTGCCAGTTAATTTTGGGGATGTTTTCTAGCTCTTGGGGTCTTAGCGCTGCGCCCATCCCACGGCAGAGAGGGGAGAAGACCGGAGCCGGTGATGGGGGAAACACAAAACTTGTTGCATTCAGCTACAAAAACCCCCCACAAACGGCTCGTTTGGTCTCT
>CANTUZ010000014.1:3958069-4364347 GCA_947846985.1 Fratercula arctica | reverse complement strand
CAAAAAAGAAAAAAACTGTCTGATGGTATCGTCGAGAGCAAGTCACATAACGCCGCACCCAGCGCCGCTGGCCTTCCCAGAAACCCCCATCCGCCAACCCCTCACTTCCTGGCCCCGTCCCCCATAATCTTATCTCCCACCAGGCTTGGGGGGTGGGATGGGGGGGGCAACCCATGGGTGGATGGACCCGGGTGGGACTGGGGGGGGGTGACGGTGACATGGTGGGGGTGACAGGACAATTTCCCAGCTCAGCACCGGTCGTTAACACACAGACACCGACGGGGGGGGGGGGGCGGGGCGACACGGGGGTCCAAAGCGGGGTGGGGGGGGGTTTGGGACCCGGAGGACCCTGGTGTCCCCGGGGTGGGGGTGGGACACAGTGGGGCACAAGTGTCTTTGGGGTCCCAGGGGGGCTGGGGGGGGGTTGGGGGGGACCCACGTGCCCAGGTGGGATGGGACCTGGGTGACCAGATGTGGTGGGACCCAAACATCTGGGCGCGATGGGACCCAAGTGACCAGATGTGGTGGCACCCGGGTGACCAGGTGGGATGGGACTCAGTTATCCAGATGTGATGGGACCCAAACATCTGGGCATGGTGGGACCCAAGTGCCCAGACGAGATGGGACCTGGGTGACCAGGTGTGGTGGGACCCAAACATCTGGGCACGATGGCACCCAGTTGACCAGGTGGGATGGGACCCGGCTCCCTAGACATGATGGGACCTGGGTCTCCAGATGTGGTGGGACCTGGGTGTCCAGGTGTGATGGGACCCAAACATCTGGGCACGATGTGACCCAGGTGTGATGGGACCCAAACATCTGGGCACGATGTGACCCAGTTGTGATGGGACCTGGGTGTCCAGATGTGGTGGGACCCAAACATCTGGGCGTGATGGGACCCAGTTGACCAGGTGGGATGGGAGCCGGCTCCCTAGACATGATGGGACCTGGGTCTCCAGATGTGATGGGGCCTGGGTGCCCAGTCATGGTGGGACCCAAACATCTGGGCAGGGTGGGACCCAGTTGACCAGGTGGGACAGGACCCAGGTGACCGGTGTGATGGGACCCAAACATCTGGGCACGATGGCACCCAGTTGACCAGGTGGGATGGGACCCAGTTGACCAGGTGGGATGGGACCCGGCTCCCTAGACATGATGGGACCTGGGTCTCCAGATGTGATGGGGCCTGGGTGCCCAGTCATGGTGGGACCCAAACATCTGGGCATGATGGGACCCAAATGCCCAGACGTGGTGGGACCTGGGTCCTCAGGTGAGATGGGACCCGGGTGTCCAGGTGGGATGGGACTCAGTTATCCAGACGTGACGGGACCCAAACATCTGGGCGTGATGGGACCCAGTTGTGATGGGACCTGGGTGCCCAGTCATGGTGGGACCCAAACAAACATCTGGGCGTGATGGGACCCAGTTGACCAGGTGGGATGGGACCTGGCTCCCTAGATATGATGGGACCTGGGTCTCCAGATGTGGTGGGACCTGGGTGCCCAGTCATGGTGGGACCCAAACATCTGGGCAGGGTGGGACCCAGTTGACCAGGTGGGACAGGACCCAGGTGACCAGGTGTGATGGGACCCAAACATCTGGGCACGATGGCACCCAGTTGACCAGGTGGGATGGGACCCAGTTGACCAGGTGGGATGGGACCCGGCTCCCTAGACATGATGGGACCTGGGTCTCCAGATGTGATGGGGCCTGGGTGCCCAGTCATGGTGGGACCCAAACATCTGGGCATGATGGGACCCAAATGCCCAGACGTGGTGGGACCTGGGTCCTCAGGTGAGATGGGACCCGGGTGTCCAGGTGGGATGGGACTCAGTTATCCAGACGTGACGGGACCCAAACATCTGGGCATGATGGGACCCAGTTGTGATGGGACCTGGGTGCCCAGTCATGGTGGGACCCAAACAAACATCTGGGCGTGATGGGACCCAGTTGACCAGGTGGGATGGGACCTGGCTCCCTAGATTGATGGGACCTGGGTCTCCAGATGTGGTGGGACCTGGGTGCCCAGTCATAGTGGGACCCAAACATCTGGGCAGGGTGGGACCCAGTTGACCGGGTGGGAACAGGACCAGGTGACCAGGTGTGATGGGACCCAAACATCTGGCACGATGGCACCCAGTTGACCAGGTGGGATGGGACCCAGTTGACCAGGTGGGGATGGGGACCCGGCTCCCTAGACATGATGGGACTGGGTCTCCAGATGTGATGGGACCCGGGTGCCCAGTCATGGTGGGACCCAAACATCTGGGCACGGTGGGACCCAAGCGTCCACGTGGGAGGGGACCTTGGTGACCAGGTGGGATGGGCCCCGCGTCCCCAGACATGACGGGACCCCCCCCCCCCCTCCTCACATCTTCCCCCTCCGAACCCCACCCTCCCCCCTGGGCGACCCCCCCGCCCTCTCCCTCCTTCAACGTCCCCCAGTCCCCTCCTCCTCCTCTCCTCCTCCTCCTCCTCCCGCCGCCGCCGCCGTCATGGCGGGTTCCTTCTTGCCGGGGGGCGGGGAGGCCGGGCAACTGGCCGGCGGCCAAGCGTTGCCGGCGCTCGCAGTGGCCCTTGTGGCGCATGAAGCTGTCGCGCCACATGAACTTCTTGCCGCAGACCTGGCACTGGTAGGGCTTGAGGCCCGTGTGGGTCTTCATGTGCTCGGTGAGGTGGTGCTTCATTCTTGAACTTCTTGCTGCAGACGGGGCAAGGCGAAGGGCCGGAGGTTGAGGTGCATGTTGACGTGCCGGTCCCTCATGCTCTTGTGGGAGAAGGCCTTGCCGCAATGGCACATGAAGATCTTGTTGCCGTCGGCCGCTGCCGCCGCCAGTTGGACGGCGCCGTGTTGGGTGGCGGATGCAGCGGATGCGGCGGCGGCAGGGGGTTGCGGGGGGAAGAGCAGGATCTGGTTGCCCTGCATGTCCATGGGGAGCAAGGAACGGGGCGGGAAGGGGGGACCACCCCCCCCGGCTTCCTCCAACGCCTCGTAGGGGGAAGGGAAATCCTCGGAGGATTCGCAGAAGTTCACTGCTCTCCTCCAGCTTGGGGGGCCGGGGGGGGACGATGGCGGGACCCCCGCGGGGATGGCCCTCCGTCCCCCGGGCCGCTCCTTCCACCGGCTCCTCGTCCTCCTCGCAGGTGAGGACCAGGTCCTCCTGCAGCCATTCCTGCTTGACGTAGACCCATTGCTTCTGGGGGACGATGCTGGGTTGGACGTAGAGGGGGCGGCGGGCGGCGTCGCCGTCCTCGCTGCCTTCCTCCCCCCCGGCTTCCAGCAGCTCCTTGGCCCCCGCTGGCGCCGCGTACTTGGGGGGCTCGGCCCCCTCGGCCCCATCGCGGGGGCTGAAGTAGTTGCTGCTGCTGGGGGACTGGTTGTCACTGGTGCGACTGGAGTGGGCGCGGAGGGAGGAGGAGGAGGAGGAGGAAGAAGAGGATGAAGAGGAGGAGGAAGAGGAAGGTCCCGGGGGCGCCGGGGCGGCCCGTCCTTCCTTGAGGAGCTCGGTGCACTTGTCCACGATGTGCCACATCTGGAGGACGCTGCCCACCGTCAAGAAGTTGACGATGTCCTCGGGGGCCATGGTGAGGCGGCCGGTGTAGGCCGAAGCCAGGACGGTCTCGAAGGCGGCGGGATCCATGACGCCGGGCAGGACGATGGAGGTCATGTTCTTCAGCAGCACTTGGTCGTGGAAGTAAGGGGAGGAGGCGGCCAGGACGGCGCGGTGGGCGCGGAAGACGCGGCCCTGCACGTGGATGGAGATGTCGCAGAGCTTCCCTCCACCCGTTGCCGGTTGAGGTTGGCCAACAAGGTGCTGGTGATCTCCGGGAAGTCGATGTGGACCAGGCCGTCGCCGCCGTCGCCGCCGTCGCACGAGGCCTCCATGGCGCTGCCCCCGGCGGCGACGTCCTGGGGACGGGGGGGGTTAGAGAGCGGGGGATGGGGGGGGATGCGACGGGGATGGAGGCGGCTGCCACAAATCCTCACCTGAAAGACCCAAAATCTGCCCCGAATCTTGAGCATAATGCCAGAATTCTGGCCAAAGTCTTCACCAAAACCCCAAATCTGCCCAAATTGTCACCAAAACCCCTCAATTCCACCCCAAAGCTTGACTGTAATCCCATAATTCTGCCCCAAGTTGTCACCAAAACCCCCAAAATCTTGACAAAAAACCTGTAATTCTGCCCTGAGGCTTCACCAAAACCCCAAATCCGCCCAAAATTGTCACCAAAACCCTTCAGTTCCACCCCGAATCTTGAACATAAAAACATAATTTTGGCCCACGTCTTCACCAAAACGCACAAATCTGCCCAAATTGTCACCAAAACCCCCCAAATCTTCACAAAAAAAACCATAGTTCTGACCCAAATTGTCACCAAAACACCCAAAGCTGCCCCGAATCTTGACCTTAAAACCCGTAATTCTGCCCCGAGGCTTCACACAAAACCCCAAATCTGCCCAAATTGTCACCAAAACCCCTCAATTCCACCCAAATCTTGGACCGTAATCCCATAATTCCTGCCCCAAGTTGTCACCAAAACCCCCAAAATCTGACAAAAAACCCGGTAATTCTGCCCTGAGGCTTCACCAAACCCCAATTCCGCCCAAAATTGTCACCAAAAGTCCTCAATTCCACCCCGAATCTTGACCATAATCCCATAATTTTGGCCAAAGTCTTCACCAAAACGCCCAAATCTGCCCAAATTGTCACCAAAACCCCCCAAATCTTCACGAAAAAACCGTAATTCTGCCCCAAATTGTCACCAAAACCCCCAAAATCTGCCCCAAATCTTGACGAAAAACCTGTAATTCTGCCCTGAGGCTTCACCAAAACGCCCAAATCTGCCCAAAATTGTCACCAAAACCCCAAAATCTGCCCCAAATTGTCAGCGAAAACCCCAAATCCGCCCCAAATCTGGACCAGAAATATGTAATTCTGCCCCAAGTCTTCACCGAAACCCTCAAATCTGCCCCAAATCGTCACCAAATCCCCCAAACTCAGCCCAGGGCAGGGCCCCGCCCCCCCCCCCGGCCCCACACGTACCCTATAGCCCCCCCAGCCCCTATAGCCCCCCAGCTCCTATAGACCCACACATACCCTATAGCCCCAGCCCCCCCCAATACCCCGCCCCATAGCCCCTATACCCTCAATCCCCCATAGCCCCCCCCATAGCCCCTATACCCCGACTCCTACAGGCTCCCCTATAGCCAGCTCCACAGCCCCTATATCCTCAGCCCCATAAGACAGGCTCCCCTATAGCCCCTACACACCCCCATAGCCCCCCCATAGCCCCTATACCCCCACAGCCCCCAGACCCCTTGCACCCCCTATAGCCCCCCCTATAGCCCCCGTACCCTGGCCCCTACACACCCCCACCCCGTAGCCCCCCCGACCCCTATAGACCCCCCCACACCCCTACAGCCCCTATAGACCCTCTCAGCCCCTATACCCCCCCTGCCCCTATAGCCCCCCCCCATTGCCCCTATAGCCCCCCCCATACCCCCCCCCATAGCCCCCATACCCCACACACCCCCGGCCCCTATAGCCCCCCCCCCCCCCATTGCCCCTATAAGCCCTATACCTTCCCACACTCCCAGCCCCTATAGCCTCCCCCTATAGCCCCCCATAGCACCTCCACCCCCCCCATACCCCCGGCCCCTACAGCCCCCCCTATAACCCCCTCCCCTATAGCCCCCGTACCCCCCGCCCCTATAGACACCCTATAGACCCCGTCCCCTATAGCCCCCCCATAGCCCCTGTAGCCCCCCCACACTCCCGGACCCTATAGCCCCCCCCCCCCTCCCGCTAGACCCTATAGCCCCCCACACCCCCGGCCCCTATACACTCCCTATAGCCCCCCCCCATACCCTCAGCCCCCCCATAGCCCCTACACACCCCCCATACCCCCGTCCCCTATAGCTGCCCCCTCCCCTATAGCCCCCGTACCCCCCGCCCCTATAGACACCCTATAGATCCCCCGCCCCCCCCCATACCCTCAGCCCCCCCATAGCCCCTACGCTCCCCCCCCATACCCCCGGCCCCTACAGCCCCCTCTATAACCCCCTCCCCTATAGCCCCCGCACCCCCCGCCCCTATAGACACCCTATAGACCCCCCCCCGTCCCCTATAGCCCCCCCCATATCCCCCATCCCCCCCCCTCCCGCCGGCCCCGCCCCCGCCCCGCCCCCCCGCTCACCCGCGCTCGGGGGGCTCAGGCCGCCGCCGCCGCCGCCATCTTGCCGCTCCCCCTCCTGCCCCCACCCCCCCCCGCGGCCTCGCCCCGCCCGCCTTAAAGCGGCCGCTCCCCCTTTAAGCCTCCCCCCGCCGCCGCCGCCGACCGCGGCCCCTTTAAGGCCGCCCGGCCCCGCCCCCGCCGTGCGTCACCGCGCGCAGGCGTCACCGAGGCCCCGCCCAGGCCAGGGGGGAAGGGGCGGGGCCCGGGCTCTTAAAGGGGCCGCGGTAAGAAAACGGAGCTTTTATTGGGAAGGGGGCGGGGCCGGGAGGGGGGTGGGTGGGGCGGGGGCCGGGCCGAAAAAAGGGGGGCGGGGCCAGTCCGAAAAGGGGGCGTGGCCAGTCCGGAAAAGGAGGCGGGGCTAGTCCGAGTCCGAGAGCACGATGATCTCCTCGGGGTCGCACTGCGTCGCCACGCTGGTCTGGGGGGGGGCGGGGGGGGGCACGGGGGGGGGGGGCAGGGGGGGTCCCCCACAGCCGGGGGGGTCTCCCACAGCCGGGGGGGGGGGTCCCTCATATCTGAGGGGGGGGGTGGTCCCCATACTGCCCCCCCCCCCATTGGGATGGGACACGCTGGCGGGGGGGGGCACCTCCAGGCAGGACAAGTGACACACGCACACACACCGCCCCCCCCCCGGGGGTATTTTAGGGACCCCCCCAGGGCCCCCCCGCCCTGGATCAGGGGACAAGGACCCCCTCCCCAGCAGGACAGGGCGCCCCCAGGACCCCCAAACCCCCCCCAGGACCCCCAGACGCCCCAGGACAAGACAGGGAGCCCCCCCGGGACCCCCCCCAGACAGGACAGGGACCCCCCCCAGGACCCCTAAACCCCTCCCAGACAGGACAGGGACCCCCCCAGGACCCCTAAACCCCCCCCAGACAGGACAGGGACCCCCCCAGGACCCCTAAACCCCTCCCAGACAGGACAGTGACCCCCCAGGACCCCCAAACCCCCCCAGGACCCCCAGACGCCCCAGGACAGAACAGGACCCCCCCCGGGACCCCCCCCAGACAGGACAGGGACCCCCCCCAGGACCCCTAAAAACGCCTCCCGGACAGGACAGGGGACCCCCCCAGCAGGACAAGGACCCCCCCCCAGACCCCCCAGGACAGGGCAGGGCCCCCCCAAACCCCCCCAGACAGGACAGGGACCCCCCCAGGACCCCAACTTCCCCCCCCCCAGGACCCCCCCCCAGGACAGGACAGGGACCCCCCCAGGACAGACAAGAGCCCCCCAGACCCCCCCCAGGACAGGACAGGACCCCCCAGGACCCCCCCCCGACAGGATAGGGACCCCCCCCAGGACAAGACAGGGCCCCCCCAGACCCCCCCAGCAGGACAGGGACCCCCCTAGGACAGGACAAGGCCCCCCCAAACCCCCTCAGACAGGACAGGGACCCCCCCAGGACCCCCAACCCCCCCCAGACCCCCCCAGACAAGACAGGGCCCCCCCAGGACAGGACAGGGACCCCCCCCCAGACCTCCCCAGGACAAGACAGGGGCCCCCCAACCCCTCCCAGGACAAGACAGGGCCCCCCGAGAACCCCCCGGCAGGACAGGACAGGACCCCCCAGGACCCCCCCCGACAGGATAGGGACCCCCCGCAGGACAAGACAGGCCCCCCCCAGACCCCCCCAGCAGGACAGGGACCCCCCCAGGACAGGACAAGGCCCCCCCAAACCCCCTCAGACAGGACAGGGACCCCCCCAGGACCCCCAACTCCCCCCCCAGACCCCCCAGGACAAGACAGGGCCCCCCCAGACCCCCCCAGACAGGACAGGGACCCCCCCAGGACCCCCAACCCCCCCAGGACAAGACAGGGACCTCCCAACCCCCCCCCTCCAGGACAAGATAGGGCCCCCCCAAACGCCCCCAGGACAGGACAGGGACCCCCCCAGACCCCCCAGAACAAGACAGGGCCCCCCCAATCCCCCCCCCCCAGACCCCCCAGGACAAGACAGGGACCCCCCCAGGACAGGACAAGGCCCCCCAACCCCCCCAGGACAGGACAGGGACCCCCCCAGGACTCCCAACCCCCCCAGGACAGGACAGGGACCCCCCCAACCCCCCCCCTCCAGGAGCAAAGACAGGGACCCCCCCAACCCCCCCCCCAGGACAGGACAGGGACCCCCCCAGACCCCCCAGAACAAGACAGGGCCCCCCCAAACCCCCCCAGGACAGGACAGGGACCCCCCCAGACCCCCAGCAGGACAGGACAGGGCCCCTCCAGACCCCCCACGGATGGGACAGAGACACGTCCCCCCCCCCCCCCTCCCCCAAGACCCCCCCCCCCCGGGCCCCCCCTCACCTTGCAGGTCTTGGGGGGCCGGGGGCGGGGGCTGCCCTGGGAGCTGCTCACCAGGTCCCTCCCGGGGGAGTCGGCCCGGGTGGAGTCAGGGGGGGGGGGGGGCTGTGGCAGGGGGGGGGCAGCGCCCCAGGACCCCCCCCCTCCTCCTCCTCCTCCTCCTCCTCCTCCGAGCCCACACTGTGCACCTCGATGCAGGGGCTGGGGGGGGGCAGCACCGTCACACCCCCCCCTCCCCTCCGGGATCCATTAACCCCCCAGGGCAGGCCCCCCCCCGGGATCCCCCCCCCCCCAGAGCCCCTCTGGGACCCCCAGAGCCCCCCAGGACCCCCCTTGGCCCCCCCACGCAACCCCCCCAGGACTCCCAGACAACCCCCCCCCCCCAGGACTCTCAGACCCCTATAGGACCCCCAACCCCCCCCCCAGATACCCCCCCCCCCAGGACCCCCCCCACAGGACCCCCCTGAGACCCTCAGAACCCCCCCGGGACCCCCCCCAAAACCCCCCCAAGGACCCCCAGAACCCCCCCTGGGGACCCCCCAGAGCCCCAGACCCTCCCAGGACCTCCTTGGGACCCCCAGACCCACCATAGGACCCCCAACCCCCCCCCCAGGACCCTCCCTGCAACCCCCAAGGACGCTCAGACCCCCCCCCGGGACCCCCCCAAGGACTCCCAGACCCCCCCCGCATCCCCCCAGAGCCCCTCTGGGACCCTCAAGCCCCACCCCCCCCCCCAGGACCCCCCCAGGACACCCCCCCCAGGAACCCCCCAAGGACTCCCAGACCCGCCCCCCCCCCCCCCCCAGGACCCCCCTGAGACCCCGAGACCCCCCCAGACCCCCCCAACCTCCCCCAAGACCTACTGGGACCCCCAGACCCCCCCCAGAACCACCCCAGACCCCCCCGAGGACCCCCTAGACCCCCCCAGGACCCCCCCTGGCCCCCCCCCGAGACCCTAAGACCCCCCCAAGGACACCCACACCCCCCCCCAGGACCCCCCCGGCCCCCCAGGACCCCCCCTGAGACCCCGAGACCTCCCCAGGACCCCCCCCCAGACCCCCCCAAAGGACCACCAGACCCCCCGGGACCCCCCTGAGACCCCAAGACCCCCCCCAGGACCCCCCCAAAGACGCCCGGCCCCCCCCGGGCCCCCCCACCTGGCTCCGGCGGGCAGGTCCAGCCGGCTCCGCTTGTGGGGGGGGGGGGCTCGGTGCTGCCGTTGAAGCTGGTGGAGCTGATGGCGGTGCCCCCCCCCGCCAGGTCACCGCCGTCGTCCCCCCCCTCCCCATTTTCCAGGGGCCGGGGGCTGGCGGGGGGGGGGGGGCGTTTCCCTTTCTGGGGGGGTCGTATCCAAAGTGGGCAGCGCCCCCCCCCCGCCCGAGCCCGCTCTGGGGGGGTCGAACGGGGGGATACGACCCCCGGGGAGGGGGGGGCCGGCGGCGGGGGGGGACAGGAGGGTTGCGGTGAGGGGGGGGCGACTTTGGGGGTGGCCTCGGAACCCCCCGGGGGGGGCAGGGGGAGGCCGGGGGGGTCTCGGCGGGTTCCAGGGGCAGGGGCTCGATCTCCAGCACGAAGAGCTCGGGGGGGGGGCTCCAGGCGGGGGGGGTCCTTCCTCGCCTCGCCCCCCCCCGCCCCCCCCTCCTCCTCCTCCTGCTGCCGCCGGGTCACTGTCACCCCCCCCTCGTGGCGGGGGGGACACGCGTCCCCGCGGGGGGCCCGGCTGGCCCGAGGGGGTGTCACCTGGGGGGGGGGACAAGGGGGGGGGGGTTAGAGGTGGTGACATCCCCAAGCGCTGTCACCTGGGGGGGGGGGGGATGGACACATGGGGGGGGGGGCTTTGGAGGGGTGACATCCCCAACTGGTGTCACCTGGGGGGGGGGACACTCATGGGGGGGTGGCTTTAGGTAAGTGACATCCCAAATTGGTGTCACCTGGGGGGGGGGGGACGGACATGGGGGGGGTGGCTTTAGAGGGGTGACATCCCCAAACCAGTGTCACCTGGGGGGGGCTATAGGCAAGTGACATCCCAAATTGGTGTCACCTGGGGGGGGACGGACATGGGGGGGGTGACTTTAGAGGGGTGATGTCCCCAACTGGTGTTACCTGGGGGGGGGACACTCATGGGGGGGGGTTTGGAGGGGTGACATCCCCAATCGGTGTCACCTGGGGGGGGGGACACTCATAGGGGGGGGTTTGGAGGGGTGACATCCCCAATCGGTGTCACCTGGGGGGGGGACACTCATAGGGGGGGGCTTTGGAGGGGTGACATCCCCAATCGGTGTCACCTGGGGGGGACGACACACACATGGGGGGGGCTATGGAGGGGTGACATCCCCAAACCGGTGTCACCTGGGGGGGACACACTCATGGGGGGGGGTGACTTTAGGCAAGTGACATCCCAAATTGGTGTCACCTGGGGGGGGACGGACATGGGGGGGGCTTTGGAGGGGTGACACCCCCGTGTCCCCGCCGTGGCACTACCCACCCTGGGCGGCGGCCGCCTCGCTGCCTTCCTCGCCGCGCTCCTCCTCCTCCTCCTCCTCCTCCTCCTCGGCTCTGTCCTGGCTGCCTTCGGCCTCCTCCGACTCCTCTTCCTCCTCCTCCTCCTCCTCCTCTTCCTCCTCTTCCTCCTCCTCCTCCGACTCTTCCTCCTCCTCTTCTTCCTCCCGGACGCCGGGTGTCGGGGGGGGGTTTGTCCCCTTCATCGTCACCCTCCTCCTCTTCCTCCTCCTCCTCCTCGTCCCCCCCGCCCTGGGCTGGGGGTTGGGCGGCGGGGGGGGGGCGGGGGCGGCGGGGGGGGGTGCGGGGGGGGTCCCCTGCTGCCGGGCCGCCCGCTTGCGCCCGCGCTCTTCCTCCTCGCTCTCGTCCTGCAGCTGGGCGTAGTGGGAGATGACACTGTCCAGCCGCGTCAGGGCCACCGTCCGGTTCTTCCGTAGCCTTTTGGCCAGTTCGGGGTCCACCAGGGCCGGGTCCGTCCCTGAGGAGGGGGTTGAGGGGGGGGTCGGGGTGGGGGGGGGGCAAAGAGGGGAGGGGAGTCGGGGGGGGGCGGTAGGTGGTTGATGCCATCACAAAGCCCTCCTGGTGCGGCCTCTGAGCTCCGACACCCTCCAGGAGCTCCAGCACCCCTTAACCAGCTCCCCCAGTTCCACCACCACCCTTCCAGGAGCTCCACCAGTTCCACCATCAACCCTTCCAGGAGCTCCACCAGTTCCATCATCAACCCTTCCAGGAGCTCCACCAGTTCCACCATCACCCTTCCAGGAGCTCCACCAGTTCCACCATCAACCCTTCCAGGAGCTCCACCAGTTCCACCATCAACCCTTCCAGGAGCTCCACCAGTTCCACCATCACCCTTCCAGGAGCTCCACCAGTTCCACCATCACCCTTCCAGGAGCTCCACCAGTTCCACCATCAACCCTTCCAGGAGCTCCACCAGTTCCACCATCAACCCTTCCAGGAGCTCCACCAGTTCCACCATCACCCTTCCAGGAGCTCCACCAGTTCCATCATCAACCCTTCCAGGAGCTCCACCAGTTCCACCATAAAACCTTCCAGGAGCTCCACCAGTTCCACTATAAAACCTTCCAGGAGCTCCACCAGTTCCATCATCAACCCTTCCAGGAGCTCCACCAGTTCCACCATCAAACGTTCCAAGAGCTCCACCAGTTCCACCATCAACCCTTCCAGGAGCGCCACCAGTTCCACCATCAACCCTTCCAGGAGCTCCACCAGTTCCACCATCACCCTTCCAGGAGCTCCACCAGTTCCACCATCAAACCTTCCAGGAGCTCCACCAGTTCCACCATCAACCCTTCCAGGAGCTCCACCAGTTCCACCATCACCCTTCCAGGAGCTCCACCAGTTCCACCATAAAACCTTCCAGGAGCTCCACCAGTTCCACCATCACCCTTCCAGGAGCTCCACCAGTTCCACCATCAACCCTTCCAGGAGCTCCACCAGTTTCACCATCACCCTTCCAGGAGCTCCACCAGACCCATCATCACCTTTCCAGAAACTCCAGCACCCCTCCATGAGCTCCAGCACCCTTCCAGGAGCCCCACCATCCTTCCATGAGCCCCATCACCCTTCCACGAGCCCCATCACCCTTCCATGAGCTCCACCACCCCTTTCCATAAGCTCCACCACCCTTCCAGTAGCCCCACCATCCTTCCAGAAGCTCCACCACCCTTCCATGAGCCCCACCATCCTTCCAGAAGCTCCATCACCCTTCCAGAAGCTCCATCACCCTTCCAGTAGCCCCACCACCCTTCCATGAGCTCCACCACCCTTCCATGAGCCCCACCACCCCTCTCCAGAAGCTCCACCATCCTTCCATGAGCTCCAGCAACCTTCCATGAGCTCCACTACCCTTCCAGGATCTCCATCACCCTTCCAGTAGCCCCACCACCCCTCTCCAGAAGCTCCACCACCCTTCCATGAGCTCCACCACCCTTCCAGGAGCTCCACCACCCTTTGATGAGCTCCACCACCCTTCCAGAAGCCCCACCCCCCTTTCCATGAGCCCCACCACCCTTCCATGAGCTCCACCACCCCTTTCCATGAGCTCCACCACCCTTCCATGAGCTCCACCACCCTTCCATGAGCCCCACCGCCCTTCTATGAGCTCCATCAACCTTCCAGAAGCTCCATCACCCTTCCAGGAGTCCCACCACCCTTCCAGAAGCTCCATCACCCTTCCACGAGCCCCATCACCCTTCCATGAGCCCCACAACCTTTCCAGTAGCCCCACCACCCTTCCATGAGCTCCACCACCCTTCCAGTAGCCCCACCACCCTTCCATGAGCTCCACCACCCTTCCAGGAGCTCCACCACCCTTCCAGTAGCCCCACCACCCCTCTCCAGAAGCTCCACCACCCTTCCATGAGCCCCACCACCCTTCTATGAGCTCCATCACCCTTCCATGAGCCCCACCACCCTTCCATGAGCCCCACCACCCTTCCATGAGCTCCATCAACCTTCCAGAAGCTCCATCACCCTTCCAGTAGCCCCACCACCCTTCCATGAGCTCCACCACCCTTCCAGTAGCCCCACCACCCTTCCAGTAGCCCCACCACCCTTCCATGAGCTCCACCACCCTTCCAGTAGCCCCACCACCCTTCCAGTAGCCCCACCACCCCTTTCCAATAGCCCCACCACCCTTCCAGTAGCCCCACCACCCCTTTCCAGGAGCTCCCCGCTCCCTCCAGGACCTCACCCGGCCTATACTGGTCCGTCAGGTGACTACCGAAGTTATAGACCAGGTCGAGGTGACGTCTCTCCTGCAGGCGGTTGCCCACCTCCCGGAAGGCGTCTTGGGCCATGTTCTCCATCTGTCGCCGGGCCAAGCCCAGGCTGTGGCGGGCGCTGGCTTTTTGGATGACCTTGAGGATGTCGGTGTAATCGGGAAAGGCCTCGGGGCGGTTGATGAAGCGCTCGATGCGTCGGTTGACCTCGGGGTAGCGGGTGCCGCGGTAGGGGATGCGTTGTTCGATGACACGCCCCGTCAGGTTGCTGCACTGCTTGAGTTGGCAAAGCCGCTCGAAGATCCTCATCATCTTCCTCTTCAAGCGACTCTCCTGGAGGTACGTGGAGTCCTCGCTGTCCAGTTCCGCCAGGTCCAACTCCCGTTCCTGCAACCGGCGGATCTCCCCCGTGTAGACGCGTAAGAGGTTCTCCAAATAACGGATTTGTCGCTTGGAAGCGCCGGGTGGGCGGGCGGAGGAGGAAGAAGAAGAGGAGGAAGAGGAGGAGGAGGAGGAGGAGGAGGAGGAGGCGGGGGGGGAGGCGGGGGGGGGCGCGGCGAGGAGGGCCAGCTTGCGGCGCAGGGTGTGGGCCTTGAGGACGGTGCAGAGCTCGTTGATGTAGACGTAGACCTTGTTGCGTCGGGCGCGGACGCGGTTCAGGCACCGGCTCAGAACGTTCCGGAATTCGGCCGAGGCTAAAAATTCCGGGTTGGCTTTTTGGTGACGAGCCGAAAGGAAAGGGACGACCTCGGGGTGTTCCTCCGTCAGGCGGGTGCAGAGCTCCAGGAACTGCCGGGGACACGGGGACGGGGACACGGGGACGGAGAGGGGTCGTTGGGGGGGGACAGGACAGAATGAGACCCCCCCGAGGTGACACAGGGACATCTGGGGGGGAACGGGGAGAGGACGGAGAGGGGACGGGGACACCCAGGGGGGATGGAGACCCCGAGATGACACAGGGACATCTAGGGGGGGAACGGGGAGGGGACGGAAAAGGGATGGGGACACCCAAGGAGGACACAAGAGGTGATGGAGGAGGACAGAGACCTTGAGGTGACATGGGGACATCTGGGGGGGAACGGGGAGGGATCAGAGCGGGGACAGGGACACCCAGGGGGGGATGGAGACCCCAAGGTGACATGGGGACATCTGGGGGGGGGACGGGGAGGTGACAGAGGAGGGATGGAGACCCCAAGGTGACACGGGGACATCTAGGGGGGAACAGGGAGGGGACGGAGAGAAGATGGGGACATCCAAGGAGGACACAAGAGATGATGGAGGAAGACAGAGACCTTGAGGTGACATGGGGACATCTGGGGGGGACAGGGAGGGGACGGAGCGGGGACGGGGACACCCAGGGGGGATGGAGACCCCGAGGTGACACGGGGACATCTTGGGGTGGGAACAGGGAGGGGACGGAAAAGGGATGGGGACACCCAAGGAGGACACAAGCGATGATGGACGAGGACAGAGAGCCCGAGGTGACACAGGGACATCAAGGGGGGAGACACAGGGGTGACAGAGAAGGGATGGAGACCCCGAGGTGACATGGGGACATCTGGGGGGGGACAGGGAGGGGACGGAGAGAAGACGGGGACACCCAGGAGGACACAAGAGATGATGGAGGTGGCAGAGGGACACCCAGGGGGGACACAGAGGTGACAGAGGGGGGGGTGGAGACCCCGAGGTGACACCGGGACATCTGGGGGGGGACGGGGAGGGGATGGAGACACCCAAGAGGACACAGAGGTGACAGAGGGGGGACAAGGACACCAAGGTGACATGAGGAGGTGGTGACAGAGACGTGACATGGTGACAGCAAGGTGACACGGAGACAAGAGGTACGGTGGTGACAGGAGGTGACATGGAGACAGGAGGTGACACGGTGACAAGAGATGTCAGCAGGGGACAAAGACATGGAGCTGACACGGTGGCTCCAAGGTGACACGGAGCCAAGAGGTGACAGGGAAACACCCGGGGGGGACACGGAGGTGACACGGAGATGGTGGGGGACATGGAGGTGACAGGCAGACGCCAAGGGGGACACATGGAGACGCCGAGGTGACACGCAGACAGGAGGTGACATGGAGAGAGGAGGTGACAGGGGGGGACGCCAACGGGGGACGGAGACACCGAGGTGACATTGAGGGGACACACGGAGACCGAGGTGACACGGAGACAGGTGTCCCCGAGGACATCGGGGACCCATTTTGGGGACACCTCCCCCCCCCAGACAGGGGTGAGGGTGGCACCAAGGCGGGGGGACATCCCAGGGAGGGGACACTTGAGGAGGGGACACCCCGGGGAGGGGACACCCTGGAGAGGGGACACCCTGGGGAGGGGACACTTTGGGGGGGGGACACTTGGGGGGGGACATGCCAAGGGGGCGACGCCCTGGGGAGGTGACACCCCCCAAGGAGGGGACACCCCCCAAAGAGGTGACGCCTGGGGAGGTGACACCCCCCAAGGAGGGGACACCCCAGAGGAGGGGACACTTGGGGAGGGGACATCTTGGGGAGGGGACACCCCCCAAAGAGGGGACACCCCCCAAAGAGGGGACACCCCAAGGAGCGGACACCCCAAGGAGGGGACACGAGAGGGAGGGGACATCTTGGGCAGGGGACACCCCCCAAAGAGGTGACACCCGGGGAGGTGACACCCCACGGGGAGGGGACACCCCAGAGGAGGGGACACCCCGGGGAGGGGACACGCTGGGGAGGGGACACCCCAAAGGAGGGGACACTCGGGGAGGGGACACTCGGGGGGGGGACACACAATTTGGGGGGGACACCCCAAGGAGGTGACATCCTGGGGAGGTGATATCCCTCAAGGAGGGGACACCCCAGAGAAGGGGACACCCCGGGGAGGGGACACGCTGGGGAGGGGACACCCCCCAAGGAGGGGACACCCTGGGGAGGGGACACCCCAGAGGAGGGGACACTCGGGGAGGGGACACTCGGGGGGGGGGGCTGCACTTGGAGGGGGAGGACACACACTTTGGGGGGGGGGGACACAACAATTTGGGGGGGGAAATCCCAAGGAGGTGACATCCTGGGGAGGTGACATCCCCCAAGGAGGGGAAACCCCCCAAAGAGGGGACACTTGGGGAGGGGACACCCCCCAAAGAGGTGACACCCGGGGAGGGGACATCCCGGGGAGGGGACACCCCAGAGGAGGGGACACCTTGGGGAGGGGACACTTTGGGGGGGGGGACACTTAGGGGGGGACATGCCAAGGGGGCGACACCCTGGGGAGGTGACACCCCCCAAGGAGGGGACACCCCAGAGGAGGGGACACTTGGGGAGGGGACATCTTGGGGAGGGGACATCCCCCAAAGAGGGGACACCCCAAGGAGGGGACACGAGAGGGAGGGGACACCCGGGGAGGGGACACTCGGGGGGGGGGACGACACTTGGGGGGGGGGACACACAATTTGGGGGGGACACCCCAAGGAGGGGACATCCTGGGGAGGTGACACCCCCCAAGGAGGGGACACCCCCCAAAGAGGGGACACCAGGGGAGGTGACACCCGGGGGAGGGGACACCTGGGGGGGGTGACACTTGGGGGGGGGGGGATGACACCGGGGGGGGGGGGACGCCCCGTCTCACCTCCCCGAAAAGCCGCTCATTCTCCGCCTTGTAGCCGCCCCCCCCTTTCCCCCCGCCCTGGGGGGGGCCCGGGCTGCCCGGGGGGGCCCCATTGGGCTGGGGGGGCTGGGGGGGGTCGCCGAGGTGGCGGGGGGGGGGCGCGGGGACCCCCTCGTCCTCGTCATCCAGCACGATGACGCCGCCGGCCGGGGGGGGGGGCCGCCATGGCTGGGGGGCAGCGGTGGGGGGGGGGGGCACGGGGGGGGCGCCTCAGGGCCGTGGGGGCATCCTGGGGGGGGGGCGGCCTCAGGGGGGGGGCCTGGGGGAGAGAAGGGGGGGGGGTCAGCACCCCAAAAAGCCCCCTGCACCCCCAACTCCCCCCCCCCAAGAGCACTCCAAAAAAAATGCCAAGGGGGCACCCCAAAATCCCCCCCCACCCCAACCCCCCCCCAACAGAGCACCCCAACCCCCCCCGCACCCCAAAACCCCCGACGGAGCACCCCAAACCCCCCCACACCCCAAAACCCCCCTCCCCCAAAAAAACCCCACACCTGAGCACCCCAAAACCCCCCCCGCACCCCAAAACCCCCCCCATGGAGCACCCCAAAACCCACCCTGAACCCCAAAACCCCCCCAATGGAGCACCCCGAACCCCCCCGCACCCCAAAAAACCCCCAATGGAGCACCCCAAACCCCCCCCCACCCCAACCCCCCCGACAGAGCACCCCAAACCCCCCCGTACCCCAAAACCTCCCTCCCCCCAAAAAAACCCCCACACCTGAGCACCCCAAAACCCCCCCCCGCACCCCAACCCCCCCCCAAAAACCCCAACAGAGCACCCTAAAATGCTCCCGCACCCCAAAACCCCCCCCATGGAGCACCCCAAACCCCCCCCACACCCCAAAACCCCCCTCATGGAGCACCCCAAAACCCCCCCTGAACCCCAACCCCCCCTGACAGAGCACCCCAAACCCCCCCAATGGAGCACCCCAAACCCCCCCCACCCCAACACCCCCCGACAGAGCACCCCGAACCCCCCCTGCACCCCAAAACTCCCCACCCCCCAAAAAAACCCCACCAGAGCACCCCAAACCCCCCCAACGGAGCACCCCAAAATCCCCCCCCACCCCAAAACCCCCCTGAACCCCAACCCCCCCGACAGAACACTTGAAACCCCCCCCGCACCCCAAAACCCCCCGCCCCCAAAAAACCCCACACCTGAGCACCCCAACCCCCCCCCGCACCCCAAAACCCCCCGATGGAGCACCCCAAAATCCCCCCACACCCCAACCCCCCCCAACAGAGTACCCCAAAACCCCCCCGCACCCCAACCCCCCCCACGGAGCACCCCAAAACCCCCCCACACCCCAACCCCCCCAACAGAGCACCCCAAAACCCCCCCCGCACCCCAAACCCCCCCAATGGAGCACCCCAAACCCCCCCCCCAAAAAAAACCCCAACAGAGCACCCAACCCCCCGCACCCAACCCCCCCCCGATGGAGCACCCCAAACCCCCCCTGAACCCCAACCGCCCCCACGGAGCACCCCAAAACACACCCAATGGAGCACCCCAAAAAACCCCCCCGATGGAGCACCTGAAACCCCCCCCCCCGCACCCCAACCCCCCCAGTGGAGCACCCGGAACCCCCCCCACCCCCCAAAAAAACCCCACACCTGAGCACCCCAAACCCCCCCCCCGCACCCCATAACCCCCCAAAAGAGCACCCTGAACCCCCCCGCACCCCAAAACCCCCCGCCCCCCAAACCCCCCTCCCTTCCCCCGGGTCCTGCCCCCCCCCATATTCACCCTGCCCCCCCCCGCCCCCCCATTTACCCCCTCCCCGAGGCTCAGCCCCCCCCCCCCGGTGTCGTGTCCCCCCCCCGTTCCTCACCCCCCCTCAGTGTCGTCCGTCCCCCCCCGCTGTGTCCCCCCCTCCGATTCCTTCTCACCCCCCCTCGGTGTCCCCTCCCCCCCTCCCTCCGGTGTCCCCCCCCCCGGTGTCGCACCCCCCTCCATTTCTCCCCCGCCCCCCCCCCCCCGGTGTCCCCCCCCTCAGTCCTTCCCCCCCCCCCCTCCGGTGTCCCCTCTCCTCGTTGTTGTCCCCCCCCCCCAGTGTCCCCTCCCCCCCCGTCCCCCCTCCCAGTGTCCCCTCCCCCCACCCCGGTGTCGCCCCCTTCCCGGTGTGTGTCTCCCCCCTCCATTCTCCTCCCCCACCCCCCGCGGTGTGTCCCCCCCACGACGGTGTCCCCACCCCCCCCCCCCCCCGGTGTCCCCCCTCCCGCTGTCCGTGCCCCCGTCCCCCCGTCCCCGTTTTAACCCCCACCTCCGGGCCTCCCCCCCCCCTTTCCCGGTCGCCCCCCCCCGTCCCCGTCCCTGCCCCCGCCCCCGCCCCGCCCCGCCCCGCCCCCGCCGCCGCTCACCCGCCTCCTGGGCCCGTTCCGGCGCCCGAGCGCCGCCACACCGACCGGCGGCCGCTGTCGCCCACTGCGCAGGACCGGAAGTGGGGCCCGGTCGGGCCGGGGGAAAGCGGGCGCCGCCATGACACCGTACAAGGAGAGGGCGGGGCGGCGGTGGGGCGGCCAATCAGGCGCCGCCTCACATCCGGGGAAGCGCGGCGGGCGCCGCCATGTTTGCCGCACGGAGAGGCAGCGGGAGCGGCCGGCGGCGGCGGGCACTGGGCGCCGCCATTTTGCCGCCACGGGAGCACGTCACCCCCCCCAGCCCCCCTCTCCCCCAACCCGGGAGGGGGGAAGCGGGGGCCGGGGGGAGACGGGGGGGCCGGGCCCGGTACCGGTCCATCAGCGCCGTCCCCGCCGCGGAGCTGTGAGCGGGCGGAGAGGCGGCAGTGCGCAGGCGCGCCGGCGGTCGACAAGATGGCGGCGGCAGGGTGGCGCTACGCATGCGCGGGGCTACGGCGGCCGGGAGGGGAATTGGGCGGCGCAAGGCCGGCTCCGGCTGTCGGCGCACGAGCAGCGCCGCTACGGAGCGTTAACGCACGCAGAGCGCCGTCCGTGCGCGATGACGCACGCGCAGGGCGTCCTTGCGCGGTGACGCAAGCGCAGGGCGTCGCCGCCCGGCCCTGAGGGAGCCGCCGCCATTGCAGGGCCCGAGGTCTGAGGGGAGCCCTCCCCAGCGGGATTATTAATCGTAATTAATATTAAATTGGGCAACGCAAGGGAGCGCGGGGCTCCGGAGAGGCGCTGGGCTCGCTCCCGCCCCCCACCCGCCCGTAAATCATTAAATAGGACTCAAAAATAACCACTTGTTACCTCAGGTTTTTACTCACGAAACAAGGGAGAGGGGAAGGAGCTCGGCTCCTCCTGGGCGCGGGGCGGGGGAGAGGGTTTGGGTAGGGCCCGACGCCTTCGGCTCCCCCAATTCCCAGGGAAAATGGTGAAAAAAAGGATGAGAAGCTGCTCGATTGGGGGCAAAAAATAACGTAAAGCCGTTAACGGCGCTAAAAAAAACCCATCAAATTTAATAACGTGACGCCGCGGAACAATGAAAAAAAGATAAAAGCGTAACTCACCGTGTCTATATACACATATATGTGCGTTAGGGTGGGTTTATGGATATATTT
Organism: Fratercula arctica; assembly: GCA_947846985.1. Lineage (NCBI taxonomy): Eukaryota > Metazoa > Chordata > Aves > Charadriiformes > Alcidae > Fratercula > Fratercula arctica. Next base: position 4,343,397 of record CANTUZ010000014.1, on the reverse strand, counting down.
ACTTGCATGTTCTCTTTTTTTTTCCCTATAGTCCACATTTTGAGGCCAAAAGCGGGGAAATCCTGTCAGGTTTGGGGGCGTTTGCCCCAATTAAGTGAGGAAACGGCGCTCCCTGTGCCTTAATGTAAGTCGATGGGTCCTCGGAGTAATGAATTACAAACATAATAAATAAAACACCCCGGGTGGGTATAAAACCCGCGTTAGTTGTGATTATAGAAGTGAAAGAACCCCAAAAGGGCTCGGTTTTGAAGCAAAATTCGATGTATCTTTAGCAGGGCCCCCACCCTGCCCTCTTCCCACCTCAATTTTAAAAATATCTAATTTAAGTGTTGCCAATTTGCACCCAAAAGGGGAAGAACTGAGCCAAGTGCTGACACAAACCTGCCAGAATTTAAGTTAATTGCTTGTCTCTTTTTTAATTGTTTATTTTGTTTCTATTACCCATTATCACTGTCAAGAACCCATTAATTATGGGGTTAATTATGAATACTTAGATGCGGGATTTGTTCCTAATAAAATGGGTAAATCGTTAATTTGGGGGGGGGCGGCGCCTGTTTTGGGGACAGAAATGCCCGTTTTGGGACGGATCCTACTCTAGTGCCGCTGCGCCTTTAAGGCCAACTGCGCATGACCGGAAGTGGGCTCTTACGGGCGCCGCCATGTTGCCGTACGGTGCTAAGCGCAGCGCCGCCGGGTCTCCCGTGCTGGGCGCCGCCATTTTTACCCCGATGCACGTGACCGCCGACAACCAATCAGCCCGCGGCTCTAGGAAACTCTTTATTGGGGATGGCTAAAAACTGCGAAGGGGGGCGGGACTGCGCGGGGGCTACTTCCGGTTGGCGTGGGCTGTGCCCACCACGCACTCGTTCACCTGGGGGGGGGGGGGGGGGGGGGGAATGTTTGTGGGACCCCCAAAACGGCCCTTGGACCCCCCCCTCCAAATTTCCCGCCCCCCCCCTCCAAATTTCCCATTCCCCCCCCAAAATCATCTCCCCCCCTCCAAATTTCCCGTTCCCCCCCCAAATTTCCCGTCCCCCCCCCGAATCATCTCCCCCCCCCCAAATTTCCCGTTCCCCCCCCGAATCATCTCCCCCCCCCAAATTTCCCGTTCCCCCCCCCCGAATCCTCCCCCCCCCCCCCCAAATTTCCCGTCCCCCCCCCGAATCATCTCCCCCCCCTCCAAATTTCCCGTCCCCCCCCCGAATCATCTCCCCCCCCTCCAAATTTCCCGTCCCCCCCCCGAATCATCTCCCCCCCTCCAATTTCCCGTCCCCCCCCCCGAATCATCTCCCCCCCCCAAATTTCCCGTTCCCCCCCGAATCATCTCCCCCCCCAAATTTCCCATTCCCCCCCCAAATTTCCCATTCCCCCCCCCAAACCATGTTAATGCCCCCCCCCAAAAATTTCCCCCTTCCCAAATCGACCCCAAGGTCCCCCCCCCCAAAACCCCTCCGAAAACCCGCCCCCCCCAAAAAACATGTCCCGCGACCTCCCCCCCCAAACCTGCCCCACAACACGCCCCCCCACCCCAAAACCTGTGCCCCCCCCCCACCAAAACCTGTGTCCCCCCCCCACCTTGCTGGCGAAGCGCAGGGAGTTGAGGGACTCGGAGAAGTTCTCCTCCAGGGGGGAGATGTTCACAAACATCAACCTGGGGGGGGGGGGAAGACAACGACATGGGGGTGTCGGGGGGGGGGTCCCCAAAATCCTTCCCCCCCCCAAAATTCCCCCCCCCCCAACTCACATCTTGGCGGAGCCCCCCAGGGAGTTCTGCAGCAGGTAGGTCAGCTTGCTGTTGCGATAGGGGATGTGGGGCTCCTGCGGGGACAGCCCGGGGGGGGGTCATGGGGGGGGGGGGGCCCTAAGGGACCCCCCCCCAAAAGCCAGGGCCCCCCCACAACCCCCATAACCCCCCCACAAACCCCAGAGCCTCCCCCCCCGTACCCTGTTGCAGAGGGCCATGAGCACGTGCCCCAGGGCACAGAGACTGGTGTCGATAGGGGTCCCGAGACACCCCCCCCCCCAAATCCCAGCCCCCCCCCCCCAAAACCCAGGGACCCCCCCAGATCCCAGGACCCCCCCACGACCCCCCCCCAGACCCCAAGGCCCCCCCTCGACCCCCAGGACCCCCCCGTACCTTGTTGGAGAGGGCCATGAGCATGTGCCCCAGGGCAGAAACTGGTGTCGATGGGGGTCCTGAGACCCCCCCCCCCCCCCCAAATCCCAGCCCCCCCCCCCCCCCCCAAAACCCAGGGACCCCCCCAGATCCCAGGACCCCCCCCCGATCCCTAGCCCCCCCCCCCAGACCCCCATAGACCCCCCCGTACCCTGTTGCAGAGGGCCATGAGCACGTGCCCCAGGGCACAGAGACTGGTGTAGATGGGGGTCCTGAGACACACCCCCCCCCCCCCCCAAAACCCAGGGACCCCCCCAGATCCCAGGACCCCCGCCCGGCCCCAGGGACCCCCCCGTACCTTGTTGGAGAGGGCGGTGAGGACGTGCCCCAGGGCGGAGAGGCTGGCGTTGATGGCCTGGGTCTCCCGCAGCCGCTCCCCCCGCGCCAGGGACTTCTCCAGCCGCTCGCTGCCCGCCAGGTCCACCAGGCTCAGCACCGCTGGGGGGGGGCACCCCAGAAACGGGGGGGGGGGGGGGCAAGGGGTCACCCCAAAGCCAGGGGGGAACCCCAAAGCCCGGGGGGGGGGGGGAAGCACAAAGGGAGCGACCCCAAAAGGGCTCGGTCTAAAGTGGGGGCTCTAAAACCAAGGACCCCCCAAAAGGGATCACCCCAAAAGCGGGGTCCCCCCTAAAATCCAGGGACCCAAAAATGGGGGGGGCCCCAAAAGGGATCACCCCAAAAGCGGGGTCCCAGAGGGGTCACCCCTTAAAAGCCAGGGACCCAAAAACAGGGGGGGGTGGGGGGGGGGCAAGGGGTCACCCCAAAGCCAGGGGGGAACCCCAAAGCCCGGAGGGGGGGGGAAGCACAAAGGGAGTGACCCCAAAAGAGCTCGGTCTAAAGCAGGGGCTCTAAAACCAAGGACCCCCCAAAAGTGGGGTCTCAGGGACCCAAAAATGGGGGGGACCCCAAAAGGGATCACCCCAAAACTGGGGTCCCAGGGACCCAAAACCTGGGGGGGACCCCAAAAGGAATCACCCCAAAAGCAGGGTCCCCCCTAAAACCCAGGGACCCAAAAACAGGGGGGGTGGGGCAAGGGGTCACCCCAAAGCCAGGGGGGAACCCCAAAGCCCGGGGAAGTGTCACCTATAGAGGGAGCCCTCAAACCGGGTGCCCCCAAAAGGTCACCTATAGGGGTGTCCCCAAAGTGGGTACCCCTAAATGATCCCCTATAGAGGGGACCCCCAAAGATCATCTATAGAAGGAGTCCCCAAAGTGGGTGTCCCCAAAGGGTCACCTATAGAGGAAGCCCCCCAAAAGATCACCTATAGAGATGCCCCAAAGGATCACCTATAGGGGTGTCCCCAAACCCTAAAGGATCACCTATAGAGGGGACCCTCAAAGTGGGTGTCCCCAAAGTGTCACCTATAGAGGTGTCCCCAAACCGGGTGTCCCCAAAGGGTCATGTATAGAGGGTGTCCCCAAACTGTGTACCCCTAAGGGGTCACCTATAGAGGGGGCCCCCAAAAGATCATCTATAGAAGGAGCCCCCAAACTGGGTACCCCTAAAGGGTCACCTATAGAAGGGGCCCCCAAAGTGGGTGTCCCCAAAGGGTCACCTATAGAGGGAGCCCCCCAAAAGATCACCTATAGAGATGCCCCAAAGGGTCACCTATAGGGGTGTCCCCAAACCCTAAAGGGTCACCTATAGAGGGGACCCTCAAAGTGGGTGTCCCCAAAGTGTCACCTATAGAGGGAGCCCCCAAACTGGGTGTCCCCAAAGGGTCACCTATAGAGGGTGCCCCCAAAAGATCATCTATAGAGGTGTCCCCACACTGGGTGTCCCCAAAGGGTCACCTATAGGGGTGTCCCCAAACTGGGTGTCCCTAAATGATCCCCTATAGAGGTGCCCCCAAACTGGGTGCCCCCAAAGGGTCACCTATAGAGGGAGCCCTCAAAGTGGGTGTCCCCAAAGAGTCACCTATAGAGGGAGCCCCCAAACCGGGTGTTCCCAAACTGGGTGTCCCCAAAGGGTCACCTACAGAGGGAGCCCCCAAAGGGTCACCTATAGGGGTGTCCCCAAACCCTAAAGGGTCACCTATAGAGGGTGCCCCCAAACTGGGTGTCCCTAAATGATCCCCTATAGAGGTGCCCCCAAACTGGGTGCCCCCAAAGGGTCACCTATAGAGGGAGCCCCCAAACCGGGTGCTCCCAAAGGGTCACCTATAGAGGGAGCCCCCAAACCGGGTGTCCCCAAAGGGTCACCTACAGAGGGAGCCCCCAAAGGGTCACCTATAGGGGTATCCCCAAACCCTAAAGGGTCACCTATAGAGGGTGCCCCCAAACTGGGTGCCCCCAAAGGGTCACCTATAGAGAGTGCCCCCAAAAGATCATCTATAGAGGTGTCCCCACACTGGGTGTCCCCAAAGGGTCACCTATAGGGGTGTCCCCAAACCCTAAAGGGTCACCTATAGAGGGGGCCCTCAAAGTGGGTGTCCCCAAAGTGTCACCTATAGAGGTGTCCCCAAACCAGGTGTTCCCAAAGGGTCATGTATAGAGGGTGTCCCCAAACTGTGTACCCCTAAGGGGTCAGCTATAGAGGGGGCCCCCAAAAGATCATCTATAGAAGGAGCCCCCAAACTGGGTACCCCTAAAGGGTCACCTATAGAAGGGGCCCCCAAAGTGAGTGTCCCCAAAGGGTCACCTATAGAGGGTGCCCTCAAAGTGGGTGTCCCCAAAGAGTCACCTATAGAGGGGGCCCCTAAAGGGTCACCTATAGGGGCGTCCCCAAACCCTAAAGGGTCACCTATAGAGGGTGCCCCCAAACTGGGTGTCCCTAAATGATCCCCTATAGAGGTGCCCCCAAACTGGGTGTCCCCAAAGGGTCACCTATAGAGGGAGCCCCCAAACCGGGTGCCCCCAAACCGGGTGCCCCCAAAGGGTCATGTATAGAGGGTGTCCCCAAACTGTGTACCCCTAAGGGGTCACCTATAGAGGGTGCCCCCAGAAGATCATCTATAGAGGTGTCCCCACACTGGGTGTCCCCAAAGGGTCACCTATAGAGGGGGCCCCCAAACTGGGTGCCCCCAAAACTGGGTGTCCCCAAAAAGGTCACCTATAGAGGTGCCCCCAAACTGGGTGCCCCCCAACCATCATCGTCCCCGTGTCCCCCCTCCTGTCCCCCCCCCCCAGACTCACAGGCGCAGCGCAGGCCGCGGGCCGGCTGGTGGCCGCGGATGCGGAGCTGGAAGACGCAGTGGCTACGGGAGGAGCGGTCGTTGAGAGCCGTGCGGGCCACCGCGCGCTGGCCGGCCGCCGTCCGCAGCAGCCCCAGCACCTGCCGGGGACGGGGGACACACAGAGACCCCCGTCACCCCCACAGCGCTGGGGGGGGGGGATTTGGGGGTGTCGTGGTGGGGGGGGGTTTCCTACCTCCTCCTCGGAGGTCACGGGGACGCAGCGCAGGTTGGGGACGTGCAGCTCTTCGCTGGCGGCGCTCACCCGACGGATTTCCAGGGGTTCGGCTCCTCCTTCCCCTCGTCCGGCCAGTAAATCCCGTAGGGATTCGTTATAGATCTCCAGGAAGCTGGCGCTGAAACGGTACTGCCGGCCGGAATCACCCCCCCCGCCAAAAAAAACCCCAAATATCGAATCTATATGGGGTTTTTTTGGGTTTTTTTTCTTGTTTTTTTTTTTTTTTTTTTTTTTAACTCACTTCCCAGCCTTTTTCCGCCAGTTCCTGGGCTCCCTGGAAAACCTGCCCCACAGCACGAGGGATCACCCCCCGGAGCTCCGGAGCCGTGACCCCCCCCGGCCCTTCCATGGTGTACGTCTTCCCGCTGCCCGTCTGTCCGTAGGCAAAGATGCAGACGTGGTACCCGTCCAGTGCCGACTGCCCAGGATACGGGGGGGGGGGGACGGACACACGGGTAAGAAAAGGGGGGGAATTTGAGGATTTGGGGCGGGGGGGGGGTGCAGGGGGGGGGGGGGGGAGGTTTCGGGGGTCCCGGACCTGCACCAACAGCGCGATCTCCTCGAAGATCTCCTGCTGCGTGGCGGCGGGGGGGAAGACGCGGTCGAAGCTGAAGTCGTAGCGGACGTCGCCTCGGCGCTCGCGCCCCACGTGAGACTTTTTTTTGAAGGGGGGGGCAGGAAAAAAAAAAAATATTGCCCCCTGGTTGGGCGTGGGGGGGGAAAAACCAGCTCCTGGGGGTGGGAAATGGGGAAAAACTGTCCCGGGGGGCGGGCAGAAAAGTAGCCCCGGGGGGGTGGGGGGCAAAAAAATGGCGCTGGTTGGGGTGGGGGGGGCAAAAATGACCCTCCGGGGGGGGATATTGCCCCTTGGTTGGGGGGGGGGGGGGCAAAAACCAGCTCCTGGGGGTGGGAAATGGGGAAAAACTGTCCCTGGTGGGGCAGAAAAGTAGCCCCGGGGGGGTGGGGGGGGCAAAAAATGGCCCTGGTTGGGGTGGGGGGGGCAAAAATGACCCTCTGGGGGGGGGATATTGCCCCCTGGTTGGGGGGGCAAAAACCAGCTCCTGGGGGTGGGAAATGGGGAAAAACTGTCACGGGGTGGGCAGAAAAGTAGCCCCGGGGGGGTGGGGGGGCAAAAATGACCCCCAGGGGGTGGAATGTTGCCCCCTGGGGGGGTGGGGGGCAAAAACTGGCCCCTCAGAGGGGGAAAATGGGGAAAACCTGTCCCTGGTGGGGCAGAACGGGGGGGGGGGGGCAAAAAAAAAAAAAAGAGCTTTTGCGGGGGGGTCCCCCAACCCCGTTCTCATTCCCCTCTAAAAACCCGTAAACCCCCCCCCACATTTTGCCTTTAAAAATCTCATTTTTCAGAGATTCAGCCCATGGGGGGGGGTGATGGCAGCACGGACACCCCAAATTAGGGTGGGGTTTTTTTTGCGGGGGGGGGGGGGGGGGGCACCCTAAAACACACCCCACCTCTTCCGGCCGGGAGAGCACCAGCGCCGTGTTGTCGTGGGGGGGGAAGCGGAGATGCTCCAGCCCCTTCTGCCGCTCCTCCTCCTCCGGCAGCACCGGCCGCACGCGGCAAAACACCCGAACGTTGCCCTGCGAAAAAGAAAAAACTTGGAATTTTTTGTTGGGGGGGGGGGGAAGGGATTATTTCCCCCCCCCCTCGCCCAACAAAGAGCTTCACCTTGAGCTCCTGGACGAGGTTATGGAGGTGGCGCCGCTCCATCTCCAGCCCGTGGAGTCGCTCCTGCTGCTGCTCCAGCCGCTGCTCCCGGGCGGCCGCCTGCGCCCGCAGCTCCCCCACCTGCGTCCGCAGCTCCCCGACCTGCGTCTCCGCCGCCCGCAGCCGCTCCTGGGGGGGGCAGGGGGGGCACAGACACCCCCCCGGGTTCGGGGGGGGGGACAGGACACAGCGCCTGGTTAAGGCAGGGATGGAGGGGGGCGGATATTGCCCCTGGTTGGGGGCAAAAAACAGCTCCCGGGGGTGGGAAATGGGGTAAAACTGTCCCTGGGGGGGCAGAAAAGCAGCCCCGGGGGGGGTGGGGGGGGCAAAAAATGGCCCTGGTTGGGGTGGGGGGGGCAAAAAATGACCCCCCAGGGGTGGAATATTGCCCCCTCGTTGGGGCAAAAACCAGCTCCTGGGGTGGGAAATGGGGTAAAAACTGTCCCTGGGGGGGCAGAAAAGTAGCCCTGGGGGGGGTGGGGGGGGGGCAAAAAATGGCCCTGGTTGGGGTGGGGGGGGGTGAGGGGGCAAAAATGACCCCCCAGGGGTGGAATATTGCCCCCTGGTTGGGGCAAAAACCAGCTCCTGGGGGTGGGAAATGGGGTAAAACTGTCCCTGGGGGGGCAGAAAAGTAGCCCCGGGGGGGTGGGGGGGGCAAAAAATGGCCCTGGTTGAGGGAGGGGGGGGGCCTTTGGGGCAGAAAAATAGCCTGGGGGGCAAAAAACAGCCCCTGGGGGGAGGGAAATGGGGAAAAACTGTCCCTAGCCCCGGGGGGGTGGGGGGGGCAAAAAACAGCCCTGGTTGGGATGGGGGGGGGGCCTTTGGGGCAGAAAAATAGTCTGGGGGGGCAAAAACCAGCCATTTTTGGAGAGAAAATTGGCCCTTGGTTATGGGGGGGGGGGGGCAAAAAACAGCCCCTGGGGGTGGAAAATTGGCCCCCCCCTGGGGGGGGGGGGGGGGGGGGGCAAAAACCTGTCCCTTTCGGGGCATAAAACCAGCCCGTATCATGGGGGGGGGGCAAAACCTGGCTGGGGGTGGGGGGGGCAGAAACCCAGCTCCACTGTGGGGTGCTGAGCCCCCCCCCTCTGGGCACTTTGGGTGTGAAAATGGAATAGTTGGTGCAAAATGACCTTTTTTGTCTCATTTTTTGGGGGGGGGGGGGGGAAAGGGGGAAGCGTGGCCCCCCCCCGGCACCCACCTCCTTGTCCTTCAGCGCAGCCACCAGGCCTTCGGCCTCGGCCCGGCGCCGCTCCTCCTCCTCCCGGCACCGCTGCAGCTCTGCCTCCAGGCTCCTGGGGGGGGTACACGATTGGGGGGGGGGGCACATCATCCCCCGGGGGGGGGGGAGGCCACCCCAATACCGGGGGGGCACCCCAAATTCCTGGGTGCAGGGGGGGGGGGGGCGATGGGGCACCCAGTGTTAAGGTGGGGACGGGATGAAGGGATGTCACGGCAAGGGGGGGGGACATCACGCTAAGGGAGGGTGGGACACCAAGTCTGGGGGGGGGGGCAGGCCAATTCTGGGGGGGGCACGCCAATTCCTGGGGGGGCACCCAAATACCCCGGGGGGGGGGGGCGATGGGACACCCAGTGTTAAGGTGGGGACGGGATGGAGGGACGTCACGGCAAGGGGGGGGGACATCACGCTAAGGGGGGGGACGCCAATTCTGGGGGCGGCACCCAAATTCCCCGGGGGGGGGCACCCAAATACCCTGGGGGGGGCACCCAAATACCCCGGGGGGGGGGTGATGGGACACCCAGTGTTAAGGTGGGGATGGGACAGAGGGACATCCCGCCAAGGGGGGGGGGGGACAGGACACATGTCCCGCCAAGGAGGGGGGGGGGGGGACACACCCCAAATTTCCGGGGGGGGGCAGAATGGGACACCCCACGTTAAGGCAGGGATGGAGGAATGTCACGCTAAGGGGGGGGGGGACGGACATCCCAGTTCCTGGGGGGGGGGGCGGTGTGGATGGGACATTGTGCTAAGGTTGAGGGGGGAACGAACACCCTGATTCCCGGGGGGGGACGACACACCCCAATTCCCGGAGGGGGGGGGGGGACACCCCCCAATTCTGGGGGGGGGGGGGGGGGGGGGGGGGGGGGGGCGAGACAGGGCTACCCCACGCTAAGAGGGGGGGGGACACGACATGACAGGGGACACCCTGTGCTAAGGGGGGAGGGGGTGCAGATGGGGATGTCGAGGGGGGGGGCACCCATCATGCCGGGGTTGGGGGGGGGGGGGGGGGGCTCACCCCAGGCGCAGGCTGAGCAGCGCCTCCCGCTGCTGCCCCTGCTCCAGGCGCTGCCGCAGCTCCCCCCGCTCCCGCTCCAGCCCCCCCAGCGCCGCCCGCAGCTCCCCCACCTGCCCCCGCAGGTCCCAGGGGGGGCGCTTGGCCCGGGGGGGGGGGCTCCTGCTGCCGCCGCTGCCGGGGGGGCACCTGTGGGGACAACAGCGGGGTCGGGGACACAGGGAAAGGGGGGACAGGGGACACAGGAGGGACATGGGGGGGCATCTGTAAGGATACTGGGGGGGTGGGGACATGGCGGGGGGGGGCACCTGTGAGGACACCAGGGGACACAGGGGATGTGGGGGGGTGGGGGGTGCAGGAGGGGGCACCTGTGGGGACATCGGGGGGATTGGGGACACGGGGAGGGGGGACAGGGGACACAGGAGGGATATGGGGGGTTGCGGACATGATGGGGGGGGCACCTGCGAGGACACCAGGGGACATGGGGGATGGGGGGGGCGGGGGGGGTAGGAGGGGGCACCTGTGGGGACATCGGGGTGTTGGGGACACGGGGGACATGGGAGGGAGGGGACACTTGGGGTGCAGGGGAGGGGACACTTGGGGGGCTTGGGGACATGATGGGGGGGGCCTTAGGGGACAGCAGGAGGTAGTTGGGGACATGGAGGGGGGACTTGGGGACACGGGTAGGGGGGCCCTTGGGGACACTGGGGACATGGCGGGGGGGGGACGGGGGACACACGATGACACCGGGGGGGTCGGTCACCATCACTCACCAGCCCGTGGGGGGGGCCACGGTGGCCGGTCGTGGGGCTGGGGGGGGGACAATGACAAGGGGTGACGCCAGAGCCACTGGGCTCCCAGTATGGCACTGGGACCAGTGCCCTCCACTCCAGTCGCAGTCCCCCCGTAATTCCAGTCCCTCCCCCCGATCCCAGTTCCCTCCCAGTTCCAGTTCCCCCCCCCTTAATCCCAGTGCGTTCCCCTGCGATCCCAGTTCCCCCCCCACCGTCCGACCCCAGTCCCCCATCCCAGTTCCCCCCCCCTCCACCCCAGTACCCCCAAAACCAGTTCCCCCCACTTGATCCCAGTCCGCCCTACCTCCGATCCCAGTCTCGCCCTCCACGATCCCAGTTCCGCCCCCCTCCTATCCTAATCTGCCCCACCTCCGATCCCTGTTCCCCCCTCCATTCCCAGTGTCCCCCCCCACTCCGATCCCAGTTAACCCCCCTCCATTCCCAGTGTCTCCCCCCGCTCCGATCCCAGTTAACCCCCCTCCATTCCCAGTTAACCCCCCTCCATTCCCAGGGTCCCCCCCCGCTCCGATCCCAGCTAACCCCCTCCATTCCCAGTGTCCCCCCCCCACTCCGATTCCAGTTCCCCCCGTACCTGCCCTTCCCGCCGCCCCCACACTGAGGGCCTTCAGCGGGACCCGGCCGCCGCCGCCCCTCCCCGCGGGCCGGGCCCGTTTCTGCTCGGGGGGCGCCGCCGCCGACTCCCCCTGGGTGGGGGGCCGGTCTCTTGCCGCGGGCCCCGCGCACCGGCAGCCGCGACGGAGCCGACCGGGGGCCCGGGGGCGCCGACGCGCCCCTCAGAGCCCCGCCGCGCCCCTCCACCACGGCCGCCATCTTCCCCGCGCTCCTTCAAACCGCCGGGGCGCCGCGCTCCCATTGGCCGCGCCGAGGCCCCGCCTCCCTCAGCGTCGCCTCTCCGCCAATCGCCGCTCTTCCCCCCCGCCATCGCCCAGCCAATTGGCGACGAGAGGCTGGATCACGTGGTGCCGCACCGACCGCTCCCGCCAGGCTCAACGGCCGGCGGCGTGGGGGTGTGGCTTTGCGCGGCGGGAGGGGGGGTGGCATGCGCGGCGGAGAAGGGTGGCGTGGTTTTGTGCGGCGGGGGGCGTGGCCTGGGATTGGCTGAGCTGGTGGGGAAATGGGCGGGGCCTGCGGGGGGAGGGCGGGGCCTGGAGTTGAAGGGCAGCGGCGGGGGCGGGGTGAGTCGGGGGCGTGGTCTACGGAGGGGCGTGGTCTACGGAGGGGCGTGGTCTACGGAGGGGCGTGGCCTGGGGCAGCCCCGGAGGGGGGGCCGGGGCAGTTGCGGGGGGGCAGCCCCGGGAGGGGAAGGGGGGGGGGGGGCAGCCCCGTTCCCCCTCCCCCCCCCCCCCCCGCATCCGTGCCCGGGGGGGGGGGGGTCCCCCGGGGGGTCCCCGGTGCCCGCCGTCCCTCCGCGCCCCCCCCCCCGGCCCCCCCCCCCTCCTCGCCGCCGCCGCTGCTGCTGCGATCCACGGCCCCGCGCTGCCGCCGCCGGCCCGGCCCGGCCGCTCGCCCCCCGCCAGCCGGTAAGGGGGGGGGCCGGGATCCCGGGACAACCCCCCCCCCACCTCGCCGGGACACCCCCCCGCTACGGTCCCACCCTCCCCCCCCAGCGCGGGGAGGGGTGCGACTTCCCTGGACGGGAACCCCCCCGCTGCCTGCGTGAGCCCCCCCGACCGGGACAAGCCCACGCCCCCCCCCAAACCGGGACCCCCCCCCACGACACGGGACCCCCCCCCCCCCCCCGCCCCGAAACGGGATCCCACTAAACCGGAGCCCCCCCCCCCGATATCCGGGACCCCCCCCCCCGCAAAACCGGGACACGCCCCCCAGCCTGGGACACACACACACACCCCCCCGCCCCAAACCGGGACCCCCCCCGAAACTGGGACTCCCCCCCCCGCCCAAACTGGGAGCCCCCCAAACGGGGACACGCCCCCCCCCGACTGGGACCCCCCCCCAATCCCGGACCCCCCCCCCTCCCCTAAAACGCCCCCCCCCCCAAACTGGGATCCCCCCATCCCTGTGTGACCCCCCCCCCGCGGACCAAGACACCCCCCCCCCCGCCCCCCCCCGATCGGGACCCCCCCAAACTGGGACCCCCCAAACTGGGAGCCCCCCCCAAACTGGGACCCCTCCCAAGCCCCTGCATGAGCCCCCCCAGACTGAGCCCCCCCCCCAAACTGGGAGCCCCCCCAATCCCAGAATGATCCCCCCCCCCAAACTGGGACAATCCCCCATACTGGGTAGGCCCCCCCCCAAAACTGGACCCCCCCCAAACTGAGACCCCCCCCAAGCCCCTGCGTGAGCCCCCCCAGACTGACCCCCCCCCAAACTGGGAGCCCCCCCCCAATCCCAGAATGATCCCCCCCCCCAAACTGGGACCACCCCCCAAACTGAGACCCCCCCCAAGCCCCTGCATGAGCCCCCCAGACTGAGCCCCCCCCCCAGCTGGAGCCCCCCCCCAATCCCAGAATGATCCCCCCCCCCAAACTGGGACACCCCCATACTGGGAGCCCCCACCCCCAAACTGGGACCCCCCCCAAACTGAGACCCCGCCCAAGCCCCTGCGTGAGCCCCCCCAGACTGACCCCCCCCCAAACTGGGAGCCCCCTCCCCAAACTGGGAGCCCCCCTCCAATCCCAGAATGATCCCCCCCCCCAAACTGGGACCCCCCCAAACTGGGAGCCCCCCCAAGCCCCTGCATGAGCCCCCCCAGACTGAGCCCCCTCCTAAACTGGGAGCCCCCCCCCAAACTGGGACCCCCCCCAAGCCCCTGCGTGAGCCCCCCCAGACTGACCCCCCCCAAACTGGGAGCCCCCCCCCCAATCCCAGAATGATCCCCCCCCCCCAAACTGGGAGCCCCCCTCCAAACTGGGACCCCCCCCAAGCCCCTACATGAGCCCCCCCAGACTGACACCCCCCCCCCCAAACTGGGAGCCCCCCCATTCCAGCATGACACCCCCCCCCCCCCCCCCCCCCCAAACTGGGAGCCCCCCCCAGCCCCATTCCTTGGCAGGGTGGGGGGGGGCAAGATTTCCCCCCCCCCCATCATTTTTTTGAGGGGGGGGGGGGTGTCCATTCCCCCACCTCCATTCCCCACCCCCCCCCCCCCCCCCCCAGGCACCCAGGATGTGATGGCGAGCGAGGCGGGGGCCCCCCCCAGCCGCCCCCCCCGCTGCCCCCCCCCGGCCCCCCCCCCGCTTTTGGGAGGGCCAGGACGTGTTGGCCCGCTGGACCGACGGCCTGCTCTACCTGGGCACCATCAAAAAGGTGGGTGCCCCCCCCCCCCGCCCCAAAAAAAAACCAAACCCAATTTTTTAACACCCTCCCCCCCCCCTTTTTAACCCCCCCCTTTTTATTTTGCCCCCCCCCCCAGGTGGACGCGGGGCGCCGGGGCTGCCTGGTGCAATTTGAAGATAATTCCCAATTCCTCGTCCTTTGGAAGGACATCAGCCCGGGTAAGCGCGCCCCCCCCCCAAAAAATTAATGACCCCCCCTTTAATTAGCGCACCCCCCCTTTTAATTAATGATACCCCCCCCCTTTTTTTAATTAATGACGGGTTTAGCGGCGGTGCCGGGGGAGGAGGAGTGTTGCTGCGTCTGCTCCGGCCGAGCCCTCGCCCCCGAGAACCCTCTGGTGCGCTGCGGGAAGTGCCGCCATGGTGAGTGCCCCCCTCGCCCCCCCTAAAAAATTAATAGCCCCCCTCCCCCCCCAAATTAATAGTCGCCCCCCCCCAGCCAATCCCCCCCGACCCCAAAGCCCCCGCCCCCAGAAATCACCCCTAAACACCCCCCCCGCAAAGCCACCCCCCCGCGTCAGCTCCCAGCCCCCCCTTCAGCTCTGAGCCCCCCCCAAAGCCCCCCCCAAACGCCCCCAAAATCAACCCCCAGCCCCCCCAAATACCCCAAAAGGCCCCCCCAAATCCCCCCCAGCCCCCCAAATACCCCAAAGCCCCCCCCCAGTGTCCCCCAACCCCCCCCAAATCTCCCCCCAGCCCCCCCAAATCCCCCCCAGCCCCCCAAATACCCCAAAAGCCCCCCCCAGCCTCCCCCAACCCCCCCAAATCCCCCCAAACCCCCCCAACCCCCCCCAGCCCCCCCAAGTACCCCAAAAGCCCCCCCAGCGCCCCCAAATACCCCCAGAGACCCCCCAAAGCCCCCCCAAATCCGCCAAAACCCCCCCAAGCCCCCCCCAGCCCCCCCAAATCCCCCAAAACCCCCCCAAATACCCCAAAAGGCCCCCCCAGCGTCCTCCAACCCCCCCAAACCCCCCCCAGCCCCCCAAATACCCCAAAAGCCCCCCCAACCCCCTAAATCCCCCCCAGCCCCCCCAAATACCCCAAAAGCCCCCCCAAAACCCCCCCAAGCCCCCCCAGCCCCCCAAATACCCCAAAAGCCCCCCCCCCCCCCAAATCCCCTCCCAACCCCCCCCAAACCCCCCTAGCCCCCAAATACCCCAAAAGCCCCCCCAACCCCCCCAAACGCCCCCCAGCCCCCCAAATACCCCAAAACACCCCCCCAACCCCCCCCAAATCCCCCCCAGCCCCCCAAATACCCCAAAAGCCCCCCCCAAACCCCCCCCAGCCCCCCAAATACCCCAAAAGCCCCCCCAACCCCCCCCAAATCCCCTCCCAACCCCCCCCAAGCCCCCCTCAGCCCCCCAAATACCCCAAACCCCCCCCCCCCAAATCGCTCCCCCCCCAGCCTACCACCAGCAGTGCCACCTCCCCGCTGCCCACCCGGGGCCCTGGATGTGCCGCCGCTGCGTCTTCGCCGTCGCCACCAAGGTGAGCGCCCCCCCCCCCCCCAACCCAAGGGGGTCGGTCCCCTCCCATTTTAACCCCCCACCCCAAAATTATTGTCCTTGCAGCGGGGGGGGGCGCTGAAGAAGGGCCCCCACGCCAAGGCCATGCTGAGCATGAAGCGGGTGCTGCCTTACCCCCTGAAGAGCCTGGAGTGGGACCCCCCCCACCTGGCCAACCGCCAGCAGTGCTACTGCTACTGCGGGGGGCCCGGAGAGTGAGTATAAACACCCCCCCCCCCCCGCCTTTTTTCATTTTAGGGTGCCCCCCCCCTCAAAAAAATCGTTAATTAACTAATTAACCCCCAGGTGGAACCTGAAGATGCTGCAGTGCCGGGGCTGCGCCCAGTGGTTCCATGAGGCCTGCACCCAGTGCCTCAGCAAACCCCTGCTCTACGGCGACCGGTGGGTGCCCACGGGGGGGGGTTTCGGGGGGGGGGGGGGGATATAATAATAATAAAGGGGTGCCCCCCCCACCCCTGGCTTTCTGATGGGGGGGTTTGGGGGAAAATTTGCTGTTTTTTTTGCTCAGGTTTTACGTTTTCGAGTGCTGCGTCTGCACCGGCGGGGCCGAGAGCGTGAGGCGGCTGCCGCTGCGGTGGTGAGGGGATGCGGGGGGGGGGACACACACGACAAGGGGGGGGGGCACCCCCCAAAACTGACCCCCCCCTCCAGACTGACCCCCCCCCAACTGACCCCCCCAAATTGACCCCCCAGACTGACCCCCCCGCACCCCCAAACTGACCCCCCCCCAAACTGACCCCCCCAAATTGACCCCCCAGACTGACCCCCCCCGCACCCCCAAACTGACCCCCCCCAAACTGACCCCCCCAAATTGACCCCCCCAGACTGACCCCCCCCGCACCCCCAAACTGACCCCCCCCAAACTGACCCCCCCAAATTGACCCCCCAGACTGACCCCCCCAGACTGACCCCCCCATCTTGCACCCCTTCCCACCCAAATTGACCCCCCCAGACTGACCCCCCATACTGACCCCCCCCTGCCCCCCCAAACTGACCCCCCCATACTGACCCCCCCAGACTGACCCCCCCCAACTGACCCCCCCCAGACTCCCCCATCCTGCCCCCCCCAAATTGACCCCCCCCATACTGAGCCCCCTGCACCCCCAAACTGACCCCCCCACACTGACCCCCCACACCCCCATACTGACCCCCCCAGACTGACCCCATCCTGCCCCCCCAAATTGACCCCCCAAAGTGACTCTCCATCTTGCACCCCCCACCCCCCCAAATTGACCCCCCCAGACTGACCCCCCCGCACCCCCAAACTGACCCCGCAAACTGACCCCCCCAAATTGACCCCCCCAGACTGACCCCCCCCGCACCTCCAAACTGACCCCCCAAACTGACCCCCCCAAATTGACCCCCCAGACTGACCCCCCCGCACGCCCAAACTGACCCCCCCATCCTGCCCCCCCAAATTGACCCCCATAGCCTGCCCCCCCAAATTGACCCCCATACTGACCCCCCCGCACCCCCAAACTGACCCCCCCCATCCTGCCCCCCAGAATTGCCCCCCAGCACCCCCCAAAGCCCCCCCAAATACCCCAAACCCCCCCAAAATTGCCCCTACCCCCCCCGGGCCCCCCCCATCCTGCACCCCCCCAACTTGACCCCCCCCCCATCCTGCCCCCCCCCCTCCTTGCACCCCCATCCTGCCCCCCCCAAATGCCCCCCCAATTTTTGGGGACCCCCCCCGGGAACACCCTCCCCTTTCCCCCCCCCCTTATTTTTTGGGGCCCCCCCCTTATTTTTGGGGTGCCCCCCCCAGGGTGGACATCGCTCCCCATCACCCCCCAATTTGGGGATCTCCCCCAGACCCCTCCCCTCCATCACCCCCAATTTTTGTGTCCCCCCCCGGGGCCACCCTCCCCTCTTCCCCCCCCTTTAATTTTTGGGGCCCCCCCTCATTTTCGGGGTGCCCCCCCAGGGCGTACATCGCCCTCATCACCCTTATTGGGGGATTCTTTGGGGTCTCCCCCAGAACCTTCCCCTCCATCACCCACAATTTTTGGGTGCCCCCCCGGGGCCACCCTCCCCTCTTCCCCCCCCCTTATTTTTTGGGCCCCCCCCTCATTTTTGGGCCCCCCCCCTTATTTTCGGGGTGCCCCCCCCAAGGCGTACATTGCCCACATCACCCTTATTGGGGGATTCTTTGGGGTCTCCCCCAGATCCCTCCCCCCATCACCCCCAATTTTTGGGTCCCCCCCCGGGGCCACCCCTCCCCTCTTCTCCCCCCTTTATTTTTTGGGCCCCCCCCCTTATTTTTTGGGGCCCCCCCCAGGGTGTACATCACCCCTATCACCCTTATTGGGGGATTCTTTGGGGTCTCCCCCAGAACCTTCCTCTCCATCACCCCCGAGCTTTGAGGAACCCCTGGGAACACCCTCCCCTTCCCCCCCCTTTATTTTTTGGGCCCCCCCCCTCATTTTTTGGGCCCCCCCCCCTCATTTTTCGGGGTGCCCCCCCCAGGGTGGACGTGGCCCATCTCATCCTCTACCACCTGAGCATCTGCTGCAAGAAGAAATACTTCGACCTGGAGCGGGAGATCCTGCCCTTCGCCAACGCCAACTGGGACGCGCTGCTGCTGGGGCCGGTACGGGCCCCCCCCCGCACCCCAAAACCCGGGGGGGGGGGGGGCCGGGGGGGGGGGGGGGGGTCGGGTCGTTCTCACCCCCCCTTTTCCCTCCGACCCCCCCCCCTCCCAGCTCGCCGAGACCCCCAAAGGGGAGCGCTACGGGCAGCTGCTGGGGGCTCTCAGCGCCCACAAGGACAGGTGGGTGCAGCCCAAAATAACCCCCCCTCACCCACAAACCACTCCTGACCCCCCCAAAACCACCCCCACACCCCAAAACACACCCCCCTGTGCCCCAAAAATACCCCCCCGCACCCCAAAATACCCCCCCCACATCCTAAAACATGCCCCCTCGCACCCCAAAATAACCCCCCTGCACCCCAAAATACCCCCCCCGCACCCCAAAACCCTCCTGACTCCCCCAACAACCCCCACACATCCTAAAACACGCCCCCCCGTGCCCCAAAAATACCCCCCCGCACCCCAAAATAACCCCCCTGCACCCCAAAATACCCCCCCACATCCTAAAACACGCCCCCCCCGCACCCCAAAATAACCCCCCCGCACCCCAAAATACCCCCCCACATCCTAAAACACCCCCCCCGCACCCCAAAATAACCCCCCCACACCCCAAAACCCTCCTGACCCCCCCAACAACCCCCCCACACCCCAAAACACCCCCCCGTGCCCCAAAAATACCCCCCCACACCCCAAAACACCCCCCCTGCACCCCAAAATATGCCCCCACATCCTAAAACATGCCCCCCCGCACCCCAAAAATACCCCCCGCACCCCAAAATACCCCCCCACATCCTAAAACACCCCCCCGCACCCCAAAAATACCCCCCCACCCCAAAATAACCCCCCCGCACCCACAAACCACTCCTGACCCCCCCAACAACCCCCCACACCCCAAAACACCCCCCCGTGCCCCAAAAATACCCCCCCGCACCCCAAAAATACCCCCCCACCCCAAAACCCTCCTGACCCCCCCAAAGCCCCCCCAAATTCCCCCCCCCAGGCCCCCCAACCCCCCCCCGAGCCCCAGGTTCATCTCTGACCCCCCCCAACCCCCCTAAAGCCCCCCCAAATTCTCCCCTCAGCCCCCTCCAACCCCCCCTCTCCCCCCAAAGTTCATCTCTGAGGCCCCCCCCCCGACCCCCCCAACCCACCAAAACCCCTAAATTCCCCCCCAAAGCCCCCCCAGAGCCCCCCCAACTTCCCCCCCAAGCCCCTCCAACCACCCCAAAGCCCCCCCAGATTCCCCCCCCCAGCCCCCCCAAGCCACCAAAACCCCCAAATTCCCCCCCCAACCCCCCAAAATCCCCCCCCAACCCCCCAAAACCCCCCCGGCCCCTCCTAACTACCCCAAAGCCCCCCCAAATCCCTGCCCAGACCCCCCCAAAGCCCCCCCGAAACCCCCAGAACCCCCCAAAGCCCCCAAATTCCCCCCCAAAGCCCCCCCAGAGCCCCCCCAACTACCCCAAAGCCCCCCCAAATTCCCCCGCAGCCCCCCCAACCCACCAAAACCCCCAAATTCCCCCCCAAAGCCCCCCCAGAGCCCCCCCAACTTCCCCCCCAAGCCCCCCCAGTGCCCCCCAACTACCCCAAAGCCCCCCCAAATTCCCCCCCCAGTGCCCCCCAACTACCCCAAAGCCCCCCCAAATTCCCCCCCCAGCCCCCCCAACCACCCCAAAGCCCCCCCAAATTCCGCCCCCAAAACCCCCCCAGCCCCCCCTAACCACCCCAAAGCCCCCCCAGATTCCCCCCCGACCCCCCCCAGCCCCCCCAAAACCCTCCCAAATTCCCCCCCCAACCCCCCAAAACCCCCCCAGGCCCCCCCTAACTACCCAAAGCCCCCCCAAGTCCCCCCCCAGCCCCCCCCAAAGCCCCCAACTTCCCCCCAAGCCCCCCCAGCCCCCCCTAACCACCCCAAAGCCCCCCCAAATTCCCCCCCCAGGCCCCCCCAAGCCACCAAAACCCCCAAAGCCCCTCCAGACCCCCCTCCCAAAACCCCCCCAAATTCCTTTCCCTCCCCCCTTCTTCTCCCCCCCCCCCCGCCCCCACCCCCCCTCAGGTTCATCTCGGGCCGGGAGATCAAGAAGCGCAAGGGGCTCTTCGGGCTGCACACACGGGTGCCCCCCCCGCTGCCCCCCGCTTTCCGGGGGGGGCCCCCCCCGGCCCCCCCCACCTCCGCCGCCGCCGCCCCCCCCCTGCTCACCGACAGCAGGTGAGCGGCCCCCCCCGGCCGCCCTCCGCCCGGCTAGGTAACGGCGGGGGGGGGCGGCTTTGTTGGGGGGGGGGTGGGGGGACACGACACCCCTCCCCCCCCCCCAACCCTTAAACCCCCCCCTTCCCGCGGGGGGGCCCCCCCAAAAAAAGCCGGGCAGGATATGGAGGGTCTCTTACAGCTTCCCCTCAGGGCAGGGCCGGGGGGGGGGCCCGCCGCCACCCCGCCCCCCCCGCCGCACACAGGTGAGACACCCCCCCCCTCCCCCTCAAAAAAACACCCCCATATTTTTGGGGTGCCCCCCCCCAATACACACACACACACAATTTCCCCCCCCCCCCCAGGGCCCCCCCAGCGGCTCCTACAACTTCCGACGCACTGACGCCCGCTGCCCCCCCAGGTCTGCGGGGGGGGGGGGGGGGGTTGTTCAGGGGGGGTTTTGGGGGGGGCTGGGGGATCTTCAAGGGATGGGGAATTTGGGGGCTTGTGGGTGGTTTGGGGGGGGCTCGGGGGGGGCTCTGGGAGGATTGGGGGGGGCTCTGAGCAATTTAGGGGGGTTCTGGGGGGGGTTTGGGGGGGCCGGGGGGGGGGTCTTTAATGGATGGGGGGGTTTGGGAGGGCTCTAGGAGGATCGGGGGGGCTCTGTGTGGTTTGGGGGGGCTCCAGGGGGGTTTGGGGGGGCTCCAGGGGGGTACGGGGGGGCTCTGAGCGATTTAGGGGGTCTCGGGGGGGGGTTGGGGGGGTCTGGGGGGGCTGGAGGGGTTTTGGGGGGGCTCGGAGGGGTTGGGGGGGTTTGGGGGGGGCTGTTCTTTGAGGGGGGGGCCGGCCACCCCCTCACCCCCCCCCTCGTTTTAACGCCCCCCCCCAGCACCCCCATCCGGATGTTCGCCTCCTTCCACCCCTCCGCCAACACGGCCCCCAGCCTCAGGTGGGCACTGGGAGGACTGGGATGTACTGGGAGGGCTGGGGTTCATACTGGGAAGGCTGGGGTTCATACTGGGAGGGCTGGGGCCATACTGGGGGGGATGGGGTTCATACTGGGGGGGGCTGGGGCCAACTGGGAGGGCTGGGACAGCCATACTGGGACAGCTGGAACTGTACTGGGAGGGCTGGGGGCCAAACTGGGGTGGGGGGGGGGGCCATACTGGGAGGGCTGGGGGGCTGTACTGGGAGGACTGGGGAAGATACTGGGGGGGCTGGGGCCATACTGTGAGGGCTGGGGGCCAAACTGGGAGGACTGGGGTTCATACTGGGAAGGTTGGAGCCATACTGGGAGGACTGGGGAAGATACTGGGAGGGCTGGGGCCATACTGGGAGGGCTGGGGCCATACTGGGAGCTTTGGGATTCATACTGGGAAGGTTGGAGGCCAAACTGGGGAGGCTGGAGTTCATACTGGGAGGGCTGGGGTTCATACTGGGAAGGCTGGAGCCATACTAGGAGGGCTGGGGAAGATACTGGGAGGGCTGGGGCCAAACTGGGAGGGCTGGGCCCCCCCCCAGGGCTATACGGGACCCCCCCCCCGGTCCCCTATAGCCCCCCCCTTCCCCCCCCCCAGCGCCGCCGCCAGCCCGGACCCCGAGAGCGAGAGCCCCGAGCGCCCCCCCCCGCCCCCCCCCCCGCCGCGGCCCCCCCGCCCCCCCAAACGCCGCCCCCCCGACCCCCCCCGCACCCCCCTCCCGATCCCCCCCCCGGACCCCCCCCCCACCCCCCGCGGGGGGGGCCCAGCCGGGTCCTGGCCCGGCGGGTGACGCTGGACGGCACCGTCCAGTACCTGGTGGAGTGGGGGGGGGGCGGGATGCTCTGACCCCCCCCGGGACATTTTGGGGGGGGGGGGGGGGGGGCCACCCCCACCCCCCCAAAAAAAAAATACACCCCACCCCCCCCCAGCTTTGAGCGAAACAAAGTTTATTTTTATCATTATGGAGATATTTAAGGGGCGAGGGGGGGGGGGGGGGGGGCACCCTTGGGGGGGGGGGTGTGTGGTGTGTGCCCCCCCCCACCCCCCCCCCCCCAATAAAATGGCTGAAGGGCAGCGTGGCCTCGTGCGGTTTGTGGGGGGGGGGCCGACCCCCCCCCAAAAAAAAGAAGCCCCCCCCTCAAAATAAGCTGCCCCCCCCAAAAAAAGAAGCCCCCCCCTCAAAATAAGCTGCCCCCCCCAAAAAAAGGAGCCCCACCCTCCCCCAAAATAAGCCCCCCCCCAAAATAAGCTGCCCCCCCCCCGAATTTGGCATCCCCCTGTGTGTGTGCCCCCCCCTCATTTTGGACCCCCCCCCATAGTTTTTGGGGGGGGGACGACACACGACACCCATAAATCTGCATGTGTCGTTGTCACCCCCCCCCGCAAAATCTGGGGGGAGGGGGCAATTTGGGTGTGTCCTACCCCCCCCAAATTGGGGGGGTCCCTCCCCATTTGTGGCCCCCCCCCCAGATTTAGGACCCCCCCCCCAAATTGATGTGCCCCCCCCCCCAAATTTGGGCTCCCCTTCCCAATTTACGCCCCCCCCCAATTTACATGTTCCCCCCCCCCCCATTTTCCAGGTCCTTCCCATTTTGCCCCCCCCCCATTTTTGCCCCCCCCTCAATATTTCGGGGTTCCCCCCCCTCCCAATTTGGGGCCCCCCCCTCCTTCCCACCCCCCCCCCACCCCCCCCCATTTGGGGGGGGGGGTGTCCCACTCCAACATGTCCCCATTTTTGGGGTGTCCCCCCCCACTTTGTGTCCCCCTCCCCCATTTTTGGGGTGTCCCCCCCCCACTTTGTGTCCCCCCCCCATTTTTGGGGTGTGTCCCCCCCCCCAATTTGTGTTGTGTCCCCCCCCCACTTTATGGGGGTCCCCAAACCTGGGGCTCTGTCCCCTCTGTGGGTGTCCCCAAATTTGTCTGTCATGTGTTCCCCCCCCCCCCAAAATCCTCGGGTGTCCTGGCCCCCCCCCAATTTTGGGGGGGTGTCTCCCGCCCCCCCCCCCGTTTCGGGGGGGGGCTCAGGGGGGGACGCTGTCCCCCACCCAACGCAGGTACGGGGGGTTCCCCTGTGTCACCGGCAGGGCCACCACCTCGGCCACCTCGTAGGGGTGCGCGGACCTGGGGGGGGGGACACACCGGGGGGGGGGTCAGGGTCACACTGTCACACACACCCCCCCCCCCCCCAGTGTCACCCTGTCACCCCCCCCCGGGTCTCACCGCACGAACTCGGCCAGTGCCGGGATCCTGGAGCTGCGGGTCTTGATCATCTGGGGGGAGAGGGGACACTTGGGGACATCGGGGACACCCCGGGGAGACCTTGGGGACACTTGGGGACACTTGGGGACATCGGGGACACCCCAGGGACACCCCAGGGAGACCTTGGGGACACTTGGGGACATCGGGGACACCCCGGGGACACCCCAGGGAGACCTTGGGGACACTTGGGGACATCGGGGACGCCATGGGGACACCCCGGGGACACCCCAGGGAGACCTTGGGGACACTTGGGGACATCGGGGACACCCCAGGGACACCCCAGGGAGACCTTGGGGACACTTGGGGACATCGGGGACACCCCGGGGACACCCCAGGGAGACCTTGGGGACACTTGGGGACATCAGGGGACACCATGGGGACACCTTGGGGACACATTTGGGACACCTTGGGGACACCTTGGGGACATCAGGGACACCCTGGGGACACTTGGGGACACGCTGGGGACATTGGGGACATCAGGGACACCATGGGGAGACCTTGGGGACACGCTGGGGACATTGGGGCCACCATGGGGACATCATGGGGACACTGGGGACACCATGGGGAGACCTTTGGGACACTTGGGGACATCGGGGACACCCCAGGGAGACCTTTGGGACACACTGGGGACATTGGGAACACCATGGGGACACTGGGGACACCATGGGGAGACCTTGGGGACACTTGGGGACATCGGGGATGCCATGGGGACACCCCGGGGAGACCTTGGGGACACTTGGGGACATCGGGGACACCCCGGGGACACCCCAGGGACACCCCAGGGAGACCTTTGGGACACGCTGGGGACATTGGGGACATCATGGGGACACTGGGGACACCATGGGGAGACCTTGGGGACACACTGGGGACATCGGGGATGCCATGGGGACACCCCGGGGAGACCTTGGGGACACGCTGGGGACATTGGGAACATCAGGGAGACCATGGGGACACTGGGGACACCATGGGGAGACCTTGGGGACATGCTGGGGACATCGGGGATGCCATGGGGACACCCCAGGGAGACCTTTGGGACACTTGGGGACATCGGGGACACCCTGGGGACACCCTGGGGAGACCTTGAGGACACCATGGGGACATCATGGGGACACCATGCGGAGACCTTTGGGACACGCTGGGGACATTGGGGACACCCCGGGGAGACCTTGGGGACACCATGGGGACATCAGGGACATCATGGGGAGACCTTGGGGACATGCTGGGGACATCGGGGACACCCTGGGGACACCCCGGGGACACCCCAGGGAGACCTTTGGGACATGCTGGGGACATTGGGGACACCATGGGGACATCAGGGACACCATGGGGACATCATGGGGACACTGGGGACACCCTGGGGAGACCTTGGGGACACCATGGGGACATTGGGGACATCCCTGGGACACCATGGGGACACCCCGGGGAAACCTTTGGGACACTTGGGGACATTGGGGACACCATGGGGACACCTTTGGGACACCGTGGGGACACCATGGGGACACTGTGGGGACACCCCGGGGACCATGGGGACGTCAGGGAGACCCAGGGGACATTGGGGACACCATGGGGACATTGGGGACACTTTGGGGACACTTGGGGACACTGGTGACACTCACCAGCAGGACCTCGCTGTCCTCCTCCACCTTCCCCTTCCACTCGTAGCTGCGGGGGGGGGACATTGGGGACGTGGGGGGACATCGGGGGGGCTGTCACCTCGTGTGTCCCCCTCCCCCCCCCCGATGTCCCCTGTCACCCCCGCGTGTCCCCACTCACATGGAGGTGACGTGGGGCAGGACGTTGACGCAGGCGGCCAAGCGCTTCGTCACCATGGCCCTGGGGACAGCGGGGACACCGTCACCCCCCCGCCACCCCCCCACTGTCACCCCCCCACTGTCACCCCCCTCCCAGTGCCACCCCCCCCACTGTCACCCCCCCACTGTCACCCCCCCGTGTCACCCCCCCCACTGTCACCCCCCCAGTGCCACCCCCCAGTGCCACCCCCCCCGTCACCCCCCCACTGTCACCCCCCCGTGTCACCCCCCCACTGTCACCCCCCGTCACCCCCCCCACTGTCACCCCCCCCACTGTCACGCCCCCGCCACCCCCCCCACTGTCACCCCCCACTGTCACCCCCCCGTGTCACCCCCCCCAGTGTCACCCCCCCCACTGTCACCCCCCCCGTGTCACCCTCCCCAGTGTCACCGCCCCAGTGCCACCCCCATCCCAGTGCCACCCCCCCCATTGTCACCTCCCCGTGTCAACCCCTCCCAGTGCCACCCCCCCTGCTGTCACCCCCCCACTGTCACCCCCCTGTGCCACCCCCCCAGTGTCACCCCCCCAGTGTCACCCCCCCGTCACCCCCCCACTGTCACCCCCCTCCCAGTGTCACCCCCCCAGTGTCACCCCCCCATTGTCACCCCCCCCAGTGCCACCCCCCCATTGTCACCCCCCATTGTCACCCCCCAGTGTCACCCCTGTCCCCCCCGTCCCCCCCAGGGTCCCCTGTGTCATGTCGTCCCCCCCCCCGCTGTCCCTGTCCCCTCCCTGCTGTCCCCCCCCGGGGTCCCGCTGTCCCCCCCTGGTGTCACCCCCCCAGGGCTCCCGGTGTCCCCCCCGTGTCCCCCCCCTGGTGTCCCCCCCAGTGTCCCCATGGCCCCCCCCCCCTTGTCCCCGTGTCCCCCCCTGGTGTCCCTGTGTCCCCATGTCCCCCCAGTGTCCCCATGGCCCCCCCATTCCCCCCTGTGTGTCCCCCCCCGTGTCCCCACCATTGTCCCCCCCCAGTGTCCCTGTGTCCCCGTGCCCCCCCCCGTGTGTCCCCCCTGTGTCCCCCCCAGTGTCCCCCCCCGTGTCCCCCCCTGTGTCCCCTCCATTGTCCCCCCCGTGTCCCCATGCCCCCCTGCCTTGTCCCCATGTCCCCCCCCCCGTGGTGTCCCTGTGTCCCCCCGTGTCCCCCCCCATCCCCTCCATGTCCCCCCTTGTCCCCCCCCGTGTCCCCACCATTGTCCCTCCCATGTCCCCATGTCCCCCCCCGTGTCCCCCCCTGTGTCCCCCCTGGTGTCCCCATGTCCCCTGTGTCCCTATGTGTCCCCCCCATCCCCTCCATGTCCCCCCCGTGTCCCCCCCATGCCCCCACCATTGCCCCCCCCGGTGTCCCCCCCCGTGGTGTCCCTGTGTCCCCATGTGTCCCCCCCCATCCCCTCCATGTCCCCCCCGTGTCCCCCCCCGTGTCCCCCCCCGTGTCCCCCCCATGTCCCCACTGTGTCCCCACTGTGTCCCCCCCGTGTCCCCCCCCTTGTCCCCATGTGTCCCCCCCCGTGTCCCCCCTGTGTCCCCATGTGTCCACCCCGTGTCCCCCCGTGTCCCCCCCCATGTCCCCCCCCGTGTCCCCTGTGTCCCCACCGTGCCAGCTCCTTGGCCACCGTCTCGTTGGGGCAGGTGACGAACGCGGCCGAGAGGCTGCCGGGCTGGTAGGGGTCACCGGGGTCACCGGGGTCACCGGGGTCACGGAGGTCACCGGGGTCACCGGGGTCGCGGGGGTCGCGGGGGACGTCCCCGGGGGGGGGGTGGCCCGTGGCCATGGAGAGCAGCCGCCGGCCCAGCGCCGTCAGCCGCGGCGTCACCGTCACCGTCACCGTCACCGTCACCGTCACCGTCGCCAGCGCCTGCGGGGACACCCGCCCTGTCGCGATACCCGCCACGTCCCGACACCGCGCCCCGAAAGCCGCCACGTCGTGACGCTGCCATGTCGCGACAGCCACCGCGTCGCAACACCACTGTGACACAAGCCCCGTCATGTCCCGATACGCACCCTGGCACGATACCCATGTCACGATAGCCACCACGTCACGATACCACTGTGACACAACACCCTGTCACGACACTCATGTCACGACAGCCACTATGACACGATGCCACTGTGTCACAACACCTGCCATGTCACGATACCCCCATCACGACACCTGTGTCACAATAGCCACCACATCACAATACCACCGTGTCACAAGACCCACCCTGTCGCGATACCCACCATGTCACAATGCCACATCCCAAAAGCCACCATGTCATGACACTGCCACGTCACAATAGCCACCATGTCACAATACCTGCCATGTCGCGATACCCATGTCACAAGACCCACCATGTCACAATAGCCACCAAATCACGATACCACTGTTACATAAGACCTGCCATATCATGATACCCATGTCACCATAGCCACCATGTCACGATACCACTGTGACACAAGACCTGCCATGTTGCGATACCCATGTCACAAGACCCACCACATCACGATCGCTGCCATGTCCCAATACCACGTCCCCAAAGCCACCATGGCACGACACTGCCATGTTGCGATAGCCACCGTGTCACGATATCTGCCCTGTCGCAATACCCACGTCACGACAGCCACCATGTCACGATACCACTGTGACACAAGACCCGCCCTGTCACAATACCCAGGTCGCGATAGCCGCCATGTTACAATACCCACCACGTCACGATACCCACGTCACGATACCACCATGTTGTGATACCTGCCATGTCACAACAGCCAGAGAGTTGCGACAGCCGGTGCGAGCACCGTGAAACGTCACGATAGCTGCTGTGTCATGACAGCTGCTTGCGGCGCCGCGACATCACAAATCCCGGCACGTCATGATACCCCCAGCACGTCGCGATAGCAGCCCGGAGCACCAAGAGCCCTGGTGCGCCGTGACAGCCACATGCGCCGTCGCGATAGTCACCGTGTCGCGATACCCAGGACGTCGCGATACCCACATGTCACGATACCCAGCGCTGCAACGTCTCAATCCCCACTCTGTTGCGATAGCCGGCGTATCGTGACAGCTGCACCCTGTGTCGCGATACCACGGCACACCGACACCCACAGCGGCACCGTGTCATGACGCCCACCATGTCGTGACACCTGGCCCCACACCACCAGGCCTGGCATGCCGCCATACTTCCCATTGTCGTGACATCCCCCTGTCATGATATGGCCCCTCTCTGTCACGATATGGGCCCCCTGTTGCAAGATGTCCCCTCTCTGTTGCGATATGCCCCCCCCCCCCGCGATATGTCTCCTCTCTGACGCAATATGGGGCCCCCCGTCGTGATATGCCCCCTCTCTGTCGCGATATGCCCCCCTGTTGCAAGATGTCCCTTCTCTGTCGCGATATGCCCCCCCCCCCTTGTGACATGTTTCCTCTCTGTCACAATATGGCCCCCCCCTCACGATATGTCCCTTCTCTGTCATGATATGGGCCCCCTCCGTCACGATATGTCCCCTCTCTGTCGCGATATGCCCCCCCCGGGGTGGGTACTCACAGCAAAGGCCAACTTCATGGGGGGGGGGGTGGAGCTGGCACCGTCCCCTCCTGCCGGGAGAGCGGCCGTCAGGGGACAACGCCTGCCCCACGGCGGCCCCACGGCCCCCGAACTGCCCCCCAGCCCCACGGCTGCCCCATAGCCCCACGGCTGCCCCCCGCCCCCAGCCCCAAAGCTCAGCCCCACGGCTGCCCAGCCCCACGCTGCCCCACAGCACCCCTGAGCTGCCCCCCCCAGCCCCACGCGGCCCCCCAGCCCAATGCCCCCCGCTCCACGGCTGCCCCCCGCCCCTCAGCTGCCCCAGCCCACAGCCCAGGCTGCCCCATGCGCTGCTGCCCTCCCCCCCCCCCCCGGGTGCTGCCCTCCCCCCCAGCCCCTAAACTCTCCCCCTCCCCCCCCCCCCCCAAAGTGCCCCCCAGCCCCACTTCTGGCCCCCCAGGACCCCCCCCAGCCCCAGAGACCAGCCCCCTACACTGACCCCCCACCTCCCCTATTACCCCCCCCCCCAGCCCACATACTGACCCCCCCGCACATATTGCCCCCCCCCTGCCCAAAAGTGCCCCAGGGCAGCAGGAACTGCCCCTCCCAGCCCCACAGAGGGCCCCCCAGCCCCCTGTACTGGCCCCCAGCCCCGTAGAACGCCCCCTCCCCCCCCCCAGCCCCCCACGCTGCCCCCCCCCCAGCCCTATAGAACACCCCCCAGCCCCACAGAACACCCCCCCCAGTGCCACACACCACCCCCCAGCCCCCTACATTGCCCCCCCAGCCCCATATGCTGCTCTCAGCCCCATATACCACCCCCCCAGACCCCTATACTGCCCCCCAGCCCCATATACCACCCCTCCAGCCCCCTATATTGCCTCCCACCCCATATACAGTCCCCCAGCCCCCCAAAATTGCCCCCCCCGCCCCATATATTGTCCCCCCAGCTCTACATACAGCCCCCCCAGCCCCATATACTGCCTCCCCAGCCCCATATATCGCCCCCCCCGCCCCATATACTGCCCCCCAGCCCCTTATATTGCCCCCCCAGGCCCATATAGTGCCCCCCGCCCTCCCCAGCCCCATAGAATGCCCCCCCAGCCCCACATACTGACCCCCAGCTCCCTATAGCGCTCCCCCAGCCCCATATACTGCCCCCCCAGCCCCATAGAATGCCCCCCCGCCCCATATACTGCCCCCCCCAGCCCCATATACTGAACCCCCACCCCATAGAATGCCCCCCCAGCCCCATATACAGCCCCCCCGCCCCCTATATCGCTCCCCCGCCCCATATACTGCCCCCCCCGCCCCATAGAATGTCCCCCCCAGCCCCATATGCTGTTCTCAGCCCCATATACCGCCCCCCAGCCCCATATCTCACCCCCCCGCCCCCTATTTTGCCCCCCTCCCCCTCCCCCCCGTACCCGCCGCCGCGCGCGCCGCTGGGCCGCCGCCCCCACGTGACCCGCCGGGCCCCGCCCCCTCCCCTCCACCCCCCCCCCCCCCCCCCCCCCGCCCGTCACCGCGGCCCCGCCCCTCCCCTCGCGTCAGCGCGAGGCCGGAAGCGGGGGGGGGGGGGGGAAGGGAGGGGTGGTCACGTGGGTGCGGGGGGGGGCGGGGAGTGAAAGTGAGAGTGAGTGAGAGTGAGCGCGCGGGGGGGGCACGGACCGCCCAGCGAGAACTGGGAGCGCTGGGAGGGACTGGGAGGGACTGGGACGGGGACACTGGGGGAACTGGGATGGGGACAGTGGGGACACTGGGGGAACTGGGATAGGGACACTGGGAGCACTGGGATGGGGACAGTGGGGACACTGGGGGAACTGGGATGGGGACAGTGGGGACACTGGGAGCACTGGGACGGGGACACTGGGGGGACTGGGACGGGGACACTGGGGGAACTGGGATGGGGACAGTGGGGACACTGGGAGCACTGGGACGGGGACACTGGGGGAACTGGGATGGGGACAGTGGGGACACTGGGGGGGACTGGGATGGGGACAGTGGGGGAACTGGGATGGGGACAGTGGGGACACTGGGAGCACTGGGACGGGGACACTGGGGGAACTGGGATGGGGACAGTGGGGACACTGGGGGGACTGGGACGGGGACACTGGGGGAACTGGGATGGGGACAGTGGGGACACTGGGAGCACTGGGACGGGGACACTGGGGGGAACTGGGATGGGGACAGTGGGGACACTGGGAGCACTGGGACGGGGACACTGGGGGAACTGGGATGGGGACAGTGGGGACACTGGGAGAACTGGGACGGGGACACTGGGGGAACTGGGATGGGGACAGTGGGGACACTGGGAGCACTGGGACGGGGACACTGGGGAAACTGGGATGGGGACAGTGGGGACACTGGGAGCACTGGGTCGGGGACACTGGGGGAACTGGGATGGGGACAGTGGGGACACTGGGAGCACTGGGACGGGGACACTGGGAGCACTGGGATGGGGACAGTGGGGACACTGGGATGGGGACAGTGGGGACACTGGGGGGACTGGGATGGGGACACTGGGGGAACTGGGATGGGGACAGTGGGGACACTGGGAGCACTGGGACGGGGACACTGGGAGGACTGGGATGGGGACAGTGGGGACACTGGGAGAACTGGGATGGGGACACTGGGACGGTGACACTGGGAGCACTGGGATGGGGACAGTGGGGACACTGGGAAACTGGGATGGGGACACTGGGACGGAGACACTGGGAGCACTGGGATGGGGACAGTGGGGACACTGGGAGAACTGGGATGGGGACACTGGGACGGGTACACTGGGAGCACTGGGATGGGGACAGTGGGGACACTGGGAGGACTGGGATGGGGACACTGGGAGGACTGGGATGGGGACAGTGGGGACACTGGGAGGACTCGGATGGGGACACTGGGAGCACTGGGATGGGGACAGTGGGGACACTGGGAGAACTGGGATGGGGACACTGGGACGGTGACACTGGGAGCACTGGGATGGGGACAGTGGGGACACTGGGAAACTGGGATGGGGACACTGGGACGGGGACACTGGGAGCACTGGGATGGGGACAGTGGGGACACTGGGAGGACTGGGATGGGGACACTGGGAGGACTGGGATGGGGACAGTGGGGACACTGGGAGGACTCAGATGGGGACACTGGGAGCACTGGGATGGGGACAGTGGGGACACTGGGAGAACTGGGATGGGGACACTGGGACGGGTACACTGGGAGCACTGGGATGGGGACAGTGGGGACACTGGGAGGACTGGGATGGGGACACTGGGAGGACTGGGATGGGGACAGTGGGGACACTGGGAGGACTCGGATGGGGACACTGGGAGCACTGGGATGGGGACAGTGGGGACACTGGGAGAACTGGGATGGGGACACTGGGACGGTGACACTGGGAGCACTGGGATGGGGACAGTGGGGACACTGGGAAACTGGGATGGGGACACTGGGACGGGGACACTGGGAGCACTGGGATGGGGACAGTGGGGACACTGGGAGGACTGGGATGGGGACACTGGGACGGGGACAGGGACACTGGAACACTGGGATGGGGTCACTGGGGACACTGGAAGGGACTGGGACAGGGACACTGTGGACACTGGGAGGAGTGGGATGGGGTCACTGGGAGGACTGGGAGGGGACACTGGTGGCACTGGGACGGGGATGCTGGGAGAACTGGGATGGGAACAGTGGGACAGGGACACTGGGGACACTGGGAGGGACTGGGAGCACTGGGATGGAGTCACTGGAAGGACTGGGAGGGGACATTGGTGGCACTGGGATGGGGACAATGGGATGGGGACACTGGGGGGCACTGGGAGCACTGGGACAGAAACACTGGGAGGACTGGGTTGGGGACCACTGGGGGCACTGGGAACACTGGGACAGGGACACTGGGGACACTGGTATGGGGCACCGGGAGCTCTGGGAGCAACTGGGAGGCACTGGGATGGGATGGTGGGACACTGGGAGAGCACTGGGATGGGGGACCGGGGTTACTGGGAGCACTGGGATTAGAGGACTGGGAGCACTGGGGACGCTGGGATGGGGCACTGGGAGGCACTGGAATGGGGGGCTGGGGTTACTGGGAGCACTGGGATGGGGACAGTGGGAGCACTGGAGGGGCCGGGGGACACTGGGAGGCACTGGGACAGGTACGCTTAGGGCACTGGGAGAACTGGGATGCACTGGGATGGGATGGTGGGACATTGTGAGAGCACTGGAGGGGTCGGGGGACACTGGGAGGTACTGGGATGGGGATGCTCGGGGCACTGGAAACACTGGGAGCAACTGGGAGGCACTGGGTGGGATGGTGGGACCCTGGGGGAGCACTGGGAGCACTGGGATGGGGGCACTGGGGGCACTGGGATAGAGAGACTGGGGACCCCTGTGCCACTGAGATGTGTCACTGGTGTCACTGGGGTTACTGGTGTCACTGGGGCTACTGGTGTCACCGGTGTCACTGGTGCCACTGGGGTCACTGGTGCTGCTGGGGTCACTGGGGTCACTGGGGTCACTGGTGCCACTGGGGTCATGCGGACACCGGTGTCACTGGTTCCACTGGTGATACTGGTGCCACTGAGGTCACTGGTGTCACTGGTGCCACTGGTATCACTGATGTCATTGGTGCCACAGGTGATACTGGTGCTACTGGTGTCACTGGTGCCACCGGTGCCACTGGTGTCACTGGTGCCACTGGTATCATTGGTTCCACGAGTGATACTGGTGTCACTGGGGTCACTGGGGTCACTGGGGTCACTGGTTCCACTGGGGTCACTGGTGTCACTGGTGCCACTGGGGTCACTGGGGTCACTGGTTCCACTGGGGTCACTGGTGTCACTGGTGCCACTGGGGTCACTGGGGTCACAGATGCCACTGGGGTCACTGGTTCCACTGGTGTCACAGGTGTCACTGGGGTCACTGGTGCCACTGGTTCCACTGGTGTCACTGGTTCCACTGGTGTCACTGGTGTCACTGGCGTCACCGCTCTCACCGGGGTCACCGGTACCGGGGGGGTCCCTTCCAGGCCCCACCCTCTGAGCCATCCCCCCTCCCCCCCCGGCCCCTCCCCCCCTCCCTCCTCCCCCCCGGGCCCCTCCCCCCCCGGCCCCTCCCCCTCCCCCCCTCCCTCCTCCCCCCCCCCGGCCCCTCCCCCGACGCCTGCGTCCCCCCCCCCCTCCCCCGGACGCCTGGGTCCGCCCCCTCCCCCCCCCCCGACGCCTGGGTCCCTCCCCCCCCCCGGCGCCCGGGGGCCGCAGCGCGGAGGAACCATGTCCTATGTCCCCTTCCGAGGTACCGGCACCGGGAAGGGGGGGGGGGGGGACACACACCGGGACCGGCACCGCGTGGGGGGGGGGGGGGGCGACACACCGGGAACGACAACCGGGGGGGGGTCGGGAGTGGGGGATGCTGCGAGCGGGGGCTGCCGGGACCGGGGGAGGGGGGCGGGGGGGGGGGGGGGGGGGGACACCGGGACCGGGGGAGGAGGAGGAGGAGGAGGAGGAGGATGCCGGTACCGGGGGATGGTGGTGCCGGGGGCGGGGGTCGGGCCCGGGGGAGGATGTTGGTACCCGGGGATGCCGGTACCGGGGGTCGCCGTTACCGGGGCGGGGAGGGGGGGGACGCCGGTACCCAGGGACGGTACCGTTAGCGGGGGATGCTGCTACCGGGGGAGGGGGTCGGGACCGGGGGAGGATGTCGGTACCGGGGGATGCCGTTACCCGGGGATGCCGGTACCGGGGGATACCGTTACCGGGAGATGCTGGTACTGGGAGATGCCGTTACCGGGAGATGCCGGGACCGGGAGATGCCGGGACCGGGGGAGGATGCTGGGACCGGGGGAGGATACCGGGACCGGGGGAGGGTGTCGGTACTGGGGGATGCTGGTACCCGGGGATGCTGGTACTGGGAGATGCCGTTACTGGAGGAAGATGCCGTTACCGGGGGAGGATGCCGTTACCGGGGGAGGATGCTGGTACCGGGGGCTGCCGGTACCCGGTGATGCCGTTACCAGGGGAGGGTGTCGGTACTGGGGGATGTCGGTACCTGGTGATGCTGGTACTGGGGGAGGATGCTGGTACTGGGAGATGCTGGTACCCAGTGATGCCGGTACCGGGAGATGCCGTTACTGGGGGAGGATGCTGATACCAGGGGCTGCCGGTACTGGGGGATGCCGTTACCGGGGGGATGCCAATACTGGGAGATGCTGGTACCGGGGGAGGATGCCGTTACCGGGGGGATGCTGGTACTGGGAGATGCTGGTACCCGGTGATGCCGATACTGGGGGAGGATGCTGGTACTGGGAGATGCTGGTACCGGGGGAGGATGCCGTTACCGGGGGGATGCTGGTACTGGGAGATGCTTATACTGGGGGGATGCCAGTACTGGGGGATGCTGGTACCGGGGGGAGATGCCGTTACCGGGGGGATGCCGGTACTGGGGGATGCTGGTACCCGGTGATGCCGGTACTGGGGGAGGATGCTGGTACCAGGGGATACTGGTACCCAGTGATGCCGGTACTGGGGGATACTGGTACCCGGTGATGCCGGTACTGGGGGAGGATGTTGGTACCGGTGGGTGCTGATCCTGGGGCCGGGCCTGGGGGGCTCCGGTGCTGGGGGGGGGGGGGGGGGCGGCAGGGCCAGGGGGTTCCCCAGGGACTGGCCTGACCCACTTCGGAAACGGGGCCGGGGCCGGGGGGGGGGGGGGGGGTGGGGGGGGGGGGGGGGGGCGGGGGGGGGGAGACACGGGACCTGCCCTGAGGCCCAGGGACCGAGGTGTCCATGGGGGGGGGACACCCAGGTGTCGGGGGGGGGGACAGACACATGCAGGTGTCCAGGCCTCATCCCCCCCCCCCCACGTTATGGGTGATGGGTGCCCTGAGGGATCCGGGTCGCAGGGTGGGGGGGGGGGTGTGGAGTGAGGAGGACCCAGGTGGCCGGGGGGGGGACACCCAAGTGTGCCGGGGGGGGGGATGGGGACACGACACACGACCCAGGTGTCCGGGGCCTTGTGCATTCCCCCGCCCCCCCCCCCCCCCCCGCAGCGTGGGAGGCCGAGGGACCCAGGCATCCGGGGAGGGGGGACCCAGGTGTCGGGGGGGGGGATCCCAGGCATGGGGGGGGGGGCACCCATGTATCCAGGGGGGGGACACCCAGGTATCTGGATCCCCCCCCCCCCTCCATGGCCTGCAGTTGCCGGGGCAACGCCGTGCTGCGGGATGCTCCAGCACCCATGGTGGGGGGGTGGGGGTGGAATTAAGGGGGGGGGGGGGAGCAGGCGTATGGGGGAAGGGTGGCCCAGCTGTGACCCCCCACCCCTTTCCCCCCCCCCCCTCCAGATGTGCGAGGAGCCCCCCTGGCCCGCGGGCCCTACGCCCCCTCCCCCTACGACCGCCCCCCCTGGAACCCCCGGTTCTGCATCATCTCCGGGAACCAGCTGCTGATGCTGGATGAGGAGGAGGTGAGTTGGGGGGGGGAGGGGGGGGGATATTTTGGCGGGGGGGGGGGGGGGGGGTCCACACATAGGGGTCCTCATCTGTGTGTGTGTCCCCCCCCCTCAATAGATCCACCCGTTGCTCATCCGGGACCGGCGGAGCGAGCCGTGCCGGAGCAAACTGCTGCGCCGAACCGTCAGCGTCCCGGTGGAGGGGCGGCCCCACCCCGAGCACGGTACCGGGGAGGGGGGGGGACACACACAATGATGGGGGGGGGACGGCGACACACCCCGGACACCTGGGTCCCTTTTGGGGGGGTTGGGGTGGGGGGGGGTGGAAGGGGGAGGGGGAGGGAGGAGGCTCAGCATCCCCCCCCCCCCTCCGCCTTCTATCCTCCATCCTCCTGGGAGCCATCCCATAATGCTCGCGAGAGGCGCGCATGGCTGCCCGGCAACCGTTGCTAGGGAAACCCCGCGGCGCGGGGAGGCGGCTGGTCCTACCCCCCCCCCACGCCCCCATCACCCCCCCCATCATCACCCCCATCATCACCCCCCCATCACCCCCCCATCGCCCCCCCGTCGCCCCCCCCGTCGCCCCCCCATCGCCCCCCCATCACCTCCCCCATCACCCCCCCCATTGCCCCCCCATCGCCCCCCATCACCCCCCCATCACCCCCCCCATTGCCCCCCCATCACCCCTCATCACCCCCCCCGTCATCACCCCCCCCATCGCCCCCCCATCGCCCCCCCCATCACCCCCCCATTGCCCCCCCCAACCCCCCCCCCCATCGCCCCCCCCATCACCCCCCCATTGCCCCCCCAACCCCCCCCCACCATCGCCCCCCCCATCACCCCCCCATTGCCCCCCCAGCCCCCCCCCATCAACCACCCCCATCACCCAACCCCCCCCCCCAGGGGACCCAGGTGCTTGTGTCCCCTCTGTCTCCTCCCCCCCGCCCCCCTCCGGTCCCCTCTGTCCCCCCCCCCCCCCAAGGGACCCAGGCGTCCAGGGTGTCCCCCCCTGTTGCCCCCCCCCCCCCCCCCCCCCCCCCCCGCAGGGGACCAAGTGTCCGTGTCCCCCCCCCGGGTCCCCTCTGTCCCCTCTGTGTGTCCCCCCCCCAGGGGACCCAGGTGTCCGGGGGTGGCCGCGGGGTCGGGGGGGGGGGGGGGGTTGGGGACACGGGGGGACACGGCGGCGCCCCCCCCCCCCCGCCCCCCCCGCCCCCCCCCCGCTTCCTCCGGCGGGTTAAAAAAAGCCGTTTCTGTCTCCCGGGAAAAGCGTCGCCATGGAAACGGCGGGAGCTGCCACCCCCGCCCGGCCACCACTGCCACCAGCCACTGCCACCACTGCCACCACTGCCACTGCCACCACTGCCACTGCCACCACTGTCACCACTGTCACTGCCACCACTGTCACCAGCCACTGCCACCACTGCCACCACTGTCACCACTGCCACTGTCACCACTGTCACCACTGTCACTGCCACCACTGCCACCACTGTCACTGCCACCACTGTCACCACTGCCACTGTCACCACTGTCACCACTGTCACTGCCACCACTGTCACCACTGTCACTGTCACCACTGCCACTGTCACTGCCACCAGCCACTGCCACTGCCACCACTGTCACCACTGTCACTGCCACCACTGCCACTGTCACTGCCACCATCCACTGCCACCACTGCCACCACTGTCACTGCCACCACTGTCACTCCCACCATCCACTGCCACCATCCACTGCCACCACTGCCACCACTGTCACCACTGTCACTGTCACCATCCACTGCCACCGTCCACTGCCACCACTGTCACCATCCACTGCCACCACTGTCACCAGCCAGTCACCACTGCCACCACTGTCACTGCCACCACTGTCACCATCCACTGCCACCACTGTCACCAGCCACTGTCACCACTGCCACTGCCACCACTGTCACCACTGCCACCACTGCCACCACTGTCACTGTCACCATCCACTGCCGCCACTGCCACCACTGCCACTGCCACCACTGCCACTGCCACCACTGTCACCACTGTCACTGTCACCATCCACTGCCACCATCCACTGCCACCACTGTCACCACTGTCACTGCCACCACTGTCACCACTGCCACCACTGCCACTGTCACCACTGTCACCACTGTCACTGCCACCACTGTCACCACTGCCACTGTCACCACTGCCACCACTGTCACTGCCACCACTGCCACTGTCACCAGCCACTGCCACCACTGCCACCACTGTCACCAGCCACTGTCACTGTCACCATCCACTGTCACCACTGTCACTGCCACCAGCCACTGCCACTGCCACTGCCACCACTGCCACCAGCCACTGCCACCACTGTCACCACTGTCACCATCCACTGCCACCAGCCACTGCCACCACTGTCACCACTGCCACATCCAGTCACTGTCACCACTGTCACCACTGTCACTGCCACCATCCACTGCCACCACTGTCACCACTGCCACATCCAGTCACTGTCACCACTGTCACCACTGTCACTGCCACCATCCACTGCCACCACTGTCACCACTGCCACATCCAGTCACTGCCACCACTGCCACCACTGTCACCACTGCCACTGTCACCATCCACTGTCACCACCACTGCCACTGTCACTGCCACCACTGCCACTGTCACCATCCACTGCCACCACTGTCACCACTGTCACCACTGTCACCACCACTGCCACCATCACTGTCACCACCACTGCCACCATCACTGTCACCAGCAGTGCCACCACCGCCACCAACACCAGCACAGCATGGAGGGACCAGCCATGTGCCACCCCTGCCACCACCGCTGTCACCACCAGTGTCACCATGAGTGCCACCCCCGCCGCCACCACCACCGCTGTCACCACCAGCAGCATTGTCACCGCTGCCGTCGCTGTCACCCTCCCCGCCACCATTCGTTGTCACTGCTGCCACCACCCACCGCCACCACCATCCCCACTGTGACCATTGTCACACCTCCCCGCCACCACTGCCACCACCACCAGTGCCACCACCACCACCACTGTCCCCACCACCACCATCCCCACTGTCCCCACGGCCACCGCTGTCCCCACTGCCGCCATCACCGTGGCCACCACTCAGTGTCCCCACTGCCACACTCACTGTCCCCAGTGCCACCAGTGCCACTCCTGTCACCACTGCCACCACCAGTGCCACTAGTGTCACCGTCCCCACTGGCACCGCCACCATCACCAGTGCCACTGTCCCCACTGCCACCACTGTCACCATTCCCACCACCACCACCAGTGCCACCAGTGTCACTGCCCCCTTTGCCACCAATGTCCCCACTGCCACCAGTGCCACCACCACCAGTGCCACCAGTGTCACTATCCCCACTGCCACCACCACCAGTGCCACCACAACCACCACCAGTGCCACTAGTGTCATTGTCCCCACTGCCACCACTGCCACCATGGCCACCAGTGTCACCAGTGCCACCTCCACCAGTGCCACCAGTGTCACTGTCCCCACTGCCACCATCACCACCACCACCAGTGCCACCAGTGTCACCACCGCTGCCACCACTGTCATCACTGCCACCATGGCCACCAGTGTCACCAGTGCCACCATCACCAGTGCCACCACTGTCACTGTCCCCACTTCCACCAGTGCCACCAGTGCCACTACCACCACCAGCAGTGCCACCATCACCAATGCCACCCATGTCACTGCCATTGCCACCACTGCCACCATTACCACTGTCCCCAGTGCCACCACCAACAGCGTCACCAGTGCCACCATCACCAGTGCCATTGTCCCCACTGCCACCATCACCACTGTCACCAGTGCCACCAGTGCCAATGATACTGCCACCAGTGCCACCATCACCACCACTGTCATCACTGCCACCATGACCACCAGTGCCACCAGCGCCACCACCATCAGTGCCACCAGTGTCAGTCTCCACTGTCCCCACTGCCACCACTGTCACCATCACCACCATCACCAGTGTCGCTGTCCCCGCTGCCAGCGGTGTCACTGGTGCCACCATCACCACCAGTGTCACCACGACCAGTGCCACCAGTGTCACTCTCCCCACTGCCACCACTGTCACCAGTGCCACCATCACCACCAGTGTCACCACGACCAGTGCCACCAGTGTCACTGTCCCCACTGCCACCACTGTCACCAGTGCCACCATCACCACCAGTGTCACCAGTGCCACCGCCACCAGTGTCACTGTCCCCACTGCCACCAGTGCCATCATGACCACCAGTGTCACCGTCACCACCACCACCAGTGCCACCAGTGCCACCATCATCACCATCACCAGTGTCCCCAGTGTCCCCAGTGTCACCAGTGTCCCCAGTGTCCCCAGTGCCACCACCACTGGTGCCACTGTCCCTGCTCCCCGCTCCCCCCTGTCCCCGTGGTGGCGTCACCGCGGTGTCACAGGGGGGTCGTGCCCCTCCCCCCCCCGCACCCCGTTCCCACGGGGGGGGGGGGATGGGGAGGGGCCACATCCACGTGACCCCTCGCACGGCGGCGGGGGCGTGGCCCCGTCTCCCGGGCAACGCCGGCCCCGCCCCCTCCCCCGGACCCCGCCCCACCGCGCGCGCGCCCGAAGGCGGGGGGGGGGGGGAGGGGGGCGGGGCCAGCGCGCGGGGGATGGCGGGGGGGGGAGGGAGGGTCGCGCGCGGCGGGGGCGGAGCGTGCGCGCGCGCGGGGCGGCGGCGGCGGCGGCGGGGGGCGAGTGAGCGGCGGCCGGGGGCGAGTGAGTGAGTAACGGGGCGAGTGAGCGCCGGGGGGGGGGGGGCGAGTGTGGCACGGGGGGGGAGGGGGCGAGTGTACAAAGGGGCGAGTGTGCAAAGGAGGGGGCGAGTGTGCACCGGGGGGGGGGGAGGAGCGACTGTGGCACGAGGAGGGGGGGGCGAGTGTGACAAGGGGGGGGGCGAGTGTGCAAAGGGGGGGCGAGTGTGCAAAGGGGTGAGTGTGCAAAGGGAGGGGGCGAGTGTGCAAAGGGAGGGGATGAGCGTGCACAGCCGGGGGCGAGTGTGACACGGGGGGGCGAGTGTGCAAGGCTGCGGGGGGGGGGTGTAGAGAGCGAGTGTGACACGGGGGGGGGGGCGAGTGTGCAAGGCTGCGGGGGGGCCGAGTGTGCAAGGGCCTAGGGGTGAGTGTGCGAGGATTTGGGGTGACAGGGAGCGTGTGAGGCTCCGGGGGTGAGGGGGAGCGTGCAAGGTTTGGGGGGGGGGTGAGTGTGCAAGGCCTGGGGGGGGGTGACAGGGAGCGTGCAGGGCTCACGAGGAGCGTGCAAGGCTCCGGGCCGGGGGGGGGGGGTGACAGTGAGTGTGCAAGGCTCTGGGGGTGAGTGTGCAAGGTTGGGGGGTGACAGGGAGCGTGCAAGGCTGGGGGGTGAGTGTGCAAGGGGCTAAGGGGGAGCGTGCGAGGCTCCGGGGCTGCCGGTGAGTGTGCACAGCCCAGGGGACGAGCGTGCATGGCCGGGGACGAGCGTGCGAGGCACTAGGGGTGGTTGGGAACGTGCAAAAACTCCCTCCGGGCCGTGAGCGTGCCCGGCCGGAGCGTGCATGGCTTCGCAGGTGAGCGTGCACGGCGGCGGGCGGGAGGGCGAGCGTGCACGGGGCCGAGCCTGAGCGTGCAAGGCCGGGGATTGAGCGTGCAAGGCCTGGAGGTTGAAGAGGGGGAGGGGGGGGGTGGGGGGGGAAGACCATGGCTCAGGGGTGAGTGTGAGCGTGCACGGCCCGGGGCGAGCGTGCGAGGCTCTGGGAGTGAGCGTGCGAGACCCAGGGCGAGTGTGCAAGGCTCCAGGGGTGAGTGTGCGAGACCCAGGGTGAGCGTGCAAGGCTCCAGGGGTGAGCGTGCAAGGCCGGGGGGGAGTGTGCGAGACCCAGGGTGAGCGTGCAAGGCTCCAGGGCAAGCGTGCAAGGCCGGGGGCGAGTGTGCAAGGCTTCAGGGCAAGCGTGCGAGACCCAGGGCGAGTGTGCAAGGCTCCAGGGGCGAGTGTGCAAGGCGGGGGGGGTGTGAGTGTAAGCGTGCGAGGCCCAGGCTGAGCGTGCAAGGCTCTGGGGGGGGGGCGATTGTGCAAGGCTCTGGGGGCGAGCGTGCAAAGGCTCCGTGCTGAGCGTGCAAAGCCGGGCCCGAGCGTGCCCCCAGCCCCCCCCCCCCCCCCCCGTGCCCCCAGGCCCCCCCCCAACTCCGTGTGTGTCCGTCCCCCCCCCCCGTGGCACACGCGTGTGCGAGGCGTGCGAGGATGCGGCCGGGGGCCGGTCCCCCCCCGGGCGTCCCTGGGCCTCTCGGGGGGCCCCCGGGGCGGCTTTAGGTTGCCCCCCCCCGGGGCGCCATGTGGGGCCCCCCCCAGCCCGGCCCCCCCTGGGCGCTGAGGGGCACCCTGGGGCCCCCCCCCGGCACCCGCCTCAGCCTGGAGGGCGGCAGCAGGACCGTGGCCGGTAGGAAACGGGGGGGGGGGTGGGGGGGGGGGGCTGGGGGGGGGGGGGCCGAGATGGGGGAGGGGGGGTCGGGGGGGGCTCAAGGTTAAGGATATAATGGGGGGGGGGGCAGAGTTTGGGGGACCCCAGGGCCAGGGTTAAGGATATATTGGGGGGGGGGTCAGAGATGGGGGGGGCAAAATTTTGGTGGGGGGGAGGTTAAAGGATGGGGGGGGGCAGGGTTTGGGGGGGGGTTAAGGATATATTTCGGGGGGGGGGCAGAATATGGGGGACCCCAGGGTCAGGGTTGAGGGAATGGGGGGGGGGAGGGGGTGGGGGGGGCAGAATTAGTTGGGGGGCGGGGGCAGAGTTTGGGGCACCCCAGGGCCAGGGTTAAGGGGATGTTGGGGGGGGGGGGGCAGAGTTGGGGGGGGCAGAATTTGGGGGGGGTCGAGGGGGGGGCAGGGATAAGGATATATTGGGGGGGGGGACAGAGTCTGGGGGATTTTGGGGGGGGGTAGAATTAGGGGGACCCCAAGATTGGGGGCAGAGTTGGGGGAGGGTGTCTCTCGGGGGGGGGGGCAGGGCTAAGGGGATTTTGGGGGGGGTAGAATTGGGGGGGGGGGCAGAGTCTGGGGGACCCCAGGAGGTGACAGGGATGTCCCTTATTTCCGGGGGGGGGGGGGGGATGGTGATGGGGGGGGTGACGTGTGTGACGTCGATGATGGGGGGGGGTGGGGAGGGGGGGAGGGGCAGAGGGAGGGGGGAGGGGGCACCCCGGGGGCTGCTGGGAGGTGTAAAGGGGTGGGGGGGGTGGAGACCCTCAGGACCCCCCCGACACTGGGGTGACCCCATGGCCCCCCCCGTACCCCCCCCAGGACACCTGCCCCCCCCCCCCCCCCCCCAAATCCCCCCCCCACGACGCCTTGGTCCCCTCCCCCAGATACCTGCCCCCCCCCCCCGACGCCTGGGTCCCCCCCCCCCAAATCCCCCCCGATGCCTGCGTCCCCCGTCCCCCCCCCCAGGAGGTGGAAGGGGGGGGGGATGGGGGTCCCCCCCCACCTTGTCCCCACTGTCCCCTCAGGCTCCTGTGTCCTGTCCCCCCTCCCCCCCCCCCCCCCCCAATTCCGTGTCCCCCCCCCAGATTACCACGGCGGCCGCTCCCGCAGGAAGAGTGTCCCCGGGGGGAAGCAGTACAGCATCAACATGGACGCCCCGCCCGCCCCCCCCTTCCGGCCCTCGGTGAGCACACGCCTGTCGTCATGGTTACCCTCATCCCGCACACGCGTGTCATCACGGTTACCCTCATCCCACACACACGTGTCATCATGGTTGCTATAGTCCCGCACACGCCTGTCGTCACGGTTACCCTCATCCTGCACACGTGTGTCGCCACGGTTACCTTCATCCTGTACACACCTGTTGTCATAGTTACTTTCATCCTGTACACGCCTGTTGTCACGGTTACCCTCATCCTGCACACACGTGTCGTCATGGTTGCTATAGTCCTGCACACGCCTGTTGTCATGGTTACCCTCGTCCTGCACACACCTGTCGTCATGGTTACCCTCGTCCCGCACACGTGTGTCATCACAGTTGCTATAGTCCCGCACACGCCTGTTGTCATGGTTACCCTCGTCCCGCACATGTGTGTCACCACGGTTACCCTCATCCCGCACACGCCTGTCATCATGGTTACCTTCATCCCGCACACACATGTCATCATGGTTGCTATAGTTCCGCACACGCCTGTCGTCACGGTTACCCTCATCCTGCACACGCCTGTCGCCACGGTTACCCTCATCCCGCACATGTGTGTCACCACGGTTACCTTCATCCTGCACATGCCTGTCGTCATGGTTACCCTCATCCCGCACATGCTTGTTGTCATGGTTACCCTCATCCCGCACACACGTGTCATCATGGTTGCTATAGTCCCGCACACGCCTGTTGTCATGGTTACCCTCGTCCCGCACACGCCTGTCGTCATGGTTACCTTCATCCCGCACGTGTGTGTCACCACGGTTACCTTCATCCTGCACACGCCTGTTGTCACGGTTACCCTTGTCCCGCACATGCATGTCGTCATGGTTACCTTCATCCCGCACACGCCTGTCGTCACGGTTACCCTCGTCCTGCACACGTGTGTCACCACAGTTACCTTCATCCGGCACATGCCT
The DNA here is from genome assembly GCA_947846985.1 of Fratercula arctica. Lineage (NCBI taxonomy): Eukaryota > Metazoa > Chordata > Aves > Charadriiformes > Alcidae > Fratercula > Fratercula arctica. Next base: position 4,298,846 of record CANTUZ010000014.1, on the reverse strand, counting down.
CTCGTCATGGTGATCCTCACCCCGCACACGCGTGTCATCACGATTGCTGTAGTCCCGCACATGCCTGTTGTCACAGTTACCCTTGTCCCACACACACGTGTTGTCATGGTTACTCTTGCTCCACACATACGTGTCGTCGTGGTTACCATGGTCCTGCACATGCCTGTCGTCACGATTACCCTCATCCCGCACACGCCTGTCACCACGGTTACCTCATCCTGCACACGTGTGTCGCCACGGTTACCCTCATCCTGCACACGTGTGTTGCCACGGTTACCCTCATCCTGCACACGCCTGGCGCCATGGTTACCCTTGTCCCGTACATGCCTGTTGTCATGGTTACCATGATCCTGCACACGCCTGTTGTCACGGTTACCCTCCTCCCGCACACGCCTGTCTCTGCGGTCACCCAGGTCCTGCACATGCGTGTTGTCGGGGTCGGGCTGGTCCTGCGCACGCCTGTTGCCGTGGTTACCGTGAGGCTGTGCACGCCTGTCGCCGTGGTTACCCCATCCTGCACATGCCTGTTGCCATGGTTACCCCACTCCCATGTCTCCGTGGTTACCGTGGTCCTGCACACGCATGTTGTCATGGTTACCCTGCTCCTGCACGTGTGCGTTGCCATGGTAACCATCACCCATCGCTACCCTGGTCCTGCACATGCATGTCGCCATGGTTACCCTGCTCCCATGTCGCCATGGTTACCATGGCCCTGCCCACACCTGTTGCCATGGTTACCCCGCTCCCATGTCATCACGGTCCCCCTGCCCCGCACACGTGTGTTGCCATGGTTACCCAGATCCTCCATCCCCATGGTTACCCCCCCTCCTGTTGCCATGGTAACCCCACCCTCTGCTCCCCATCGCCATGGTAACCCCGCACTGTACTACCCGTCGCCATGGTAACCCCGGGCCTGTGGTACCCACCGCTGCGGTAACCCTGGTCCTTTGCTCCCCGTTGCCATGGTAACCATGCTCCCATGCCATCGTGGTTACCCCATCCTGCACACGCACGTTGTCATGGCAACCCTGGTCATATGCTGCCCATCACCGTGGGAAACCCCAGGCCTGTGGTTCCCCGTCACCGTGGTAACCCCGGTCCTAGGCCACGTGTTGCCATGGTAACCCTGGGCCTGTGGTACCCATCGCCATGGTAACCCTGGTCCTATGCTCCCCGTTGCCATGGCAACCCCGGTGCTGCGCCACCTGTTGCCATGCTTACCCCATCCTATGCCACCCATCACCATGGTAACCTGGGGCCTGTGGTACCCGTCGCCATGGTAACCCAGTCCTATGCTCCCTGTCGCCACGGTAACGCCGGACCCGTCGTACCCGTCGCCATGGTAACCCAGTCCTATGCTCCCCGTCGCCATGGTAACCCGGGGCCTGTGGTACCCGTCGCCACGGTAACCCCGTCCTATGCTCCCCTATTGCCATGGTAACCCGGGGCCTGTGGTACCCGTTGCCACGGTAACCCAGTCCTATGCTCCCTGTCGCCATGGTAACCCGGGGCCTGTGGTACCCGTCGCCATGGTAACGCCAGCCCCGTGCTCCCCCATCGCCACCATTACCCCTTCCATCCCCATGGCCTCCGCCGTCCCCCGGGACCCCCTGCATTCCCTGGACCCCCGACCCTCCCCCGACCCCCCCGACCCCCCGGGCCCCCCCCCCCCCCCACCCCTTTCCGGCCCCCCCTCAGCCGCCTGTACCCCAGCAAGGCTTCCTGAGCCGCCGCCTGAAGAGCTCCATCAAGCGCACCAAGAGCCAGCCCAAGCTCGACCGCACCAGCAGCTTCCGGCAGATCCTGCCCCGCTTCCGCAGCGCTGACCACGACAGGTGGGGACAACGCGGGGGGGGGACACCTTGGGGACAGCCCCGGGGACGGCGGGGGGGGGGGATGCTCTGGGGGTTGGTGGAGGGTGGGGGGGGGGGGGTGACGCGGGGAAGGTCCCACCCAGGTGGCACCGAGGTGGCCGTGGTGGATGGTCCTGCCTGGTCGCTGGGTGTCCCCAAGTTGAGGATGGGGACAGTCCTGCTGCCCAGGTGACACCAGGGTGGAGGTGGGGACGGTCCTTCTGCCCAGGTGGCCCTGGGTCGGGTTTGGGGACAGTCTTGGTCTCTGGGTGTCCCCAAGTTGAGGATGGGGACGGTCCTGCCCAGGTGGCACCAGGGTGGAGATGGGGACAGTCCTGGTCTCTGTGTGACATCAAACTGGGGATGGGGACAGTCCTGCTGCTGAGGTGGCACCGGGGTGGCCATGGGGACAGTCCTGTTCCCCACGTGGCACCAGGGTGTGTGTGGGGACAGTCTTGGTCTCTGGGTGTCCCCAAGCTGGGGATGGGGATGGTCTTGCTGCCCAGGTGGCACTGGGTCGGTTTGGGGACAGTCCTGGTCGCTGGGTGTCCCCAAGTTGAGGATGGGGACAGTCCTGCCCAGGTGGCACCAGGGTGGAGATGGGGACAGTCCTGGTCTCTAGGTGACATCAAACTGGGGATGGGGACGGTCCTGCTGCTGAGGTGGCACTGGGTCGGTTTGGGGACAGTCCTGGTCTCTGGGTGTCCCCAAGCTGGGGATGGGGATGGTCCTGCTGCTGAGGTGGCACCGGGGTGGCCATGGGGACAGTCCTGGTCACTGGGTGTCCCCAAGCTGGGGATGGGGACAGTCCTGCCCAGGTGGCACCAGGGTGGCCATGGGGACAGTCCTGGTCTCTGGGTGTCCCCAAGTTGGGGATGGGGACAGTCCTGTTCCCCACGTGGCACCAGGGTGGAGGTGGGGACAGTCCTGGTCTCTGGATGTCCCCAAGCTGGGGATGGGGACAATCCTGCTGCTGAGGTGGCACTGGATCGGTTTGGGGACAGTCCTGGTCGCTGGGTGACATCAAGCTGGGGATGGGGACAGTCCTGATGCTGAGGTGGCACCGGGGTGGGGTTGGGGACAGTCCTGCTCCCCAGGTGACACCAGGTCAGGTTTGGGGACCGTCCTGTTGTGGAGGTGGCACTGGGTCAGGTTTGGGGACAGTCCTGGTCCCTGAATGTCCCCAGGCTGGGCACGGAGATGTCCCCGTTCCCCGAATGTCCCCAGACTCGGTGTGGGGGTGGCCAGTCCCCGTGTCCTCCAGCCAGAGACAGGGACAAGGTCCCCAATGTCCCCACTGTCACTGTATGGGGGCAGGTCCCCCATGTCCTTGTCCCCGTGTGGGTCAGGGCACCCCTGTCCCCATCCCCATGTGGGGCAGGTCACCAATGTCCCCGCTGTCCCCAATGTCCCCACATGGGACAGGTCTCCAGTGTCCTCAATGTCCCCATGTGGAGCACGTCCCCATGTGGGGCAGGTCCCCAGTGTCCCCAGTGTCCCCATATGGGGCAGGTCCCCAATGTCCCCCAATGTCCCCATATGGGGTAGGTCCCCAGTGTCCCCAGTGTCCCCATATGGGGCAGGTCCCCAATGTCCCCATGTGGGGCAGGTCCCCAGTGTCCCCAATGCCCCCCTGTAAGGCAGGTCCCCAGTGTCCCCAGTGTCACCATATGGGGTAGGTCCCCAATGTCCCCACTGTCCCCCTGTGTGGCAGGTCCCCAGTGTCCCCATGTGGGGCAGGTCCCCAATGTCCCCAATGTCCCCATATGGGGTAGGTCCCCAGTGTCCCCAGTGTCCCCATGTGGAGCACGTCCCCATATGGGACAGGTCCCCAATGTCCCCCAGTGTCCCCGTATGGGGCAGGTCCCCACTGTCCCCCTGTGAGGCAGTTCCCCAGTGTCCCCAGTGTCCCCATGTGGGGCAGGTCCCCAGTGTCCCCATATGGGGCAGGTCCCCAATGTCCCCCAGTGTCCCCGTATGGGGCAGGTCCCCAGTGTCCCCACTGCCCCCCTGTAAGGCAGGTCCCCAGTGTCCCCAGTGTCCCCATGTGGGGCAGGTCCCCAGTGGCACCATATGGGACATGTCCCCAGTGTCCCCCTGTGAGGCAGGTCCCCAGTGTCCCCAGTGTCCCCCTGTGAGGCAGGTCCCCAGTGTCCCCAGTGTCCCCCTGTGTGGCATGTCTCCAGTGTCCCCAGTGTCCCCATGTGGGGCAGGTCATGTCGTGTCCCCCCCCCTCCAGCGAGGCGGGTCCCTGCTGTGCCTTGGGGACAGGTTGGGGACCGGGTGGTGGCCGGTGGCGGGCGGTGCCGTTTATAGCCGGAGCCGGTGGGTGGGAGCCGGGCGCGGGATCCGGGCTGGCACCCGGCCCGGTGTCACCGTCACCGTCACCGTCACCAGCGCCGACGATGGGGTACGGTCCCCTGTCCCCGGGGAGGATGGCGGGGGGGGGGGGGCGCTGGGGGAGGTGGGGGTGTCCCATGTCCTCGGTGTCCCCTTGGGATGTCCCCAGGGAGATGGTCCCCAGGGGATGGGGTCTCCTGTCCCCATGTCCCCAAGGGGGTTCCTTGTCCCCAAGGGAGTCCCTTGTCCCCTGGGATGTCCCTTGTCCCCAAGACATGGTTCCCAGGGGATGGGGTCTCCTGTCCCCATGTCCCCCGGGGATGTCCCCAAGGGGGTCCCTTGTCCCCAGGGGGATCCCTTGTCCCCTGAGATGTCCCTTGTCCCCAGGGGATGGGTTGTCCTGTCCCCATGTCCCCCGGGGATGTCCCCAAGGGGGTCCCTTGTCCCTTTCCCGGAGGGACACAGGTCCTCAGTGCTCCAGGCGTCCCTTGTCTCTGGAGGGGGTGGGGTGGGGGGGTGTCCCTTGTCCCCTTAACGTAGTGGTCCCCAAGGGGAGGCGTGATGTCCCTTGTCCCCAAGGAGTGTCCCTGAGGTGTCCCCTGTCCCCAGCAGCATCCCTTGTCCCCTACCCACCATGGGTCCCTTGGAGGGGGAGGTCCGTTGTCCCCTGCCCTAGGAATGTCCCCTGGGGGGGGGAGTGTCCCTTGTCCCCAGAGGGATGCCCTGGGGGGGGGGGGGTGTGTGTGTCCCTTCTCCCTTGGGATGTGCCTTGTCCCCAGGGATGCCCTGGGGGTGTCCCTTGGGATGTCCCCTGGTGGGGGGGGGGATGTCCCTTGTCCCCAGAGGGACGCCCTGGGGGGGGGTGTCCCTTCTCCCTTGGAATGTCCCCTGAGGGGGGTGTCCCTTGTCCCTTGTCCCCACGGGGGGGGGGGGGGCGGGGTGCCCCCTCGCCGGGGTATTTTTAGCCGCGCCGCCCCCGGTGGCGGTGACACGGCGGCGGTGACACGGTGGCAGTGACGGCAGCCGGGAGCGGTGGCCGTGGGGACGGGGGGGGACGGGGGGGGGGGGAGGGGACACGGATGGCGGGGGGGGGACGACACACACACGACGACAGGAGGTGGCGGGGCCGCTGCTTACGCAGCCCCGGGGACAAATATAGCGCCCGGGGGCGGCTTCACCTGCGGCAGCTGCGGGGGGGCGGGCGGGGGGGGGGGGGGGGGGCCCGGACGCCTGGGTACCCCCGGTATGGGGGGGGGAGACCTGGGTCCCCCCTGTTTTGGGGGGGTTGGATGCCTGGGTACCCCCGATTTGGGGGGGGGGGGGCTGGATGTATGGACCCCCCCTTGCCTGGGGGGGGGGGCTGGATTCCTGAGTCCCCCCAGTTTTGGGGGGGTTGGATGCCTGGGTACCCCCGACTTTGGGGGGGGCTGGATGCCTGATTCCCCCTGGTTTGGGGGGGGGACCTGGACTCCTGGGGTCCCCCCCATGTCTGGGGGTGGTGTGGGGGGCTGGACACCAGGGTCCCCTCTGTTTTCGGGGGGGGGCCGGGGGGGGGCAGCCACTTGGTACCCGCTTGGAGGTGACACCCAGAGTCTCGCCCGGCTCCTTTTCAGCTCGGGGTTGGGGGGGGGGGAGGGTTCCCCGGATGCCTGGGTCCCCCCGGGGAGGTGACATTGAGGCTTTGGGGTGGGGGGGGTCGCTCCTGGGTTCCCCCCCGACTATGTCCGTGTCCCCCTCCCCCCCCCCCCGCCCCCCCCCCCCCCGGCCCTGACTCTGTCTCTCTCTGTCCGTCCCGGCGCTGCCGACGCGTCCCCAGGTCCCGCGCGGATGCCCCAGGTACCCCCTCGCCACCGTCACCACCCCCCCCCCCCCAAGCTGGCATGCCACCACCACCACCACCACCACCCTGGGCACCTCCTCAACAACCCCCCCCAACCCCCCCCCCCCAAAAACCCTGACAACCCCCCCCCGAGCGTCCCCCCGCCCGCATCCCCGCAGGGCCCGGCTGATGCAGAGCTTCAAGGAGTCGCACTCCCACGAGTCCCTGCTGAGCCCCAGCAGCGCGGCCGAGGCGCTGGAGCTCAACCTGGATGAAGACTCCATCATCAAGGCGGTCCACAGCAGCATCCTGGGCCAGGAGTTCTGCTTCGAGGTACGGGCCGGACCTTCTCGTCACCCTCCCACCCCCGGCCATCGCTGCGGTGGCTCGTCACCGTTGGTCATTACCCACCCGCAGGTGACCACGGCCTCGGGGACCAAATGTTTCGCCTGCCGTTCGGCCGCCGAGAGGGACAAGTGGATCGAGAACCTGCAGAGGGCGGTGAAGCCCAACAAGGTGAGGAGGGGATCAGAGGGGGTGGGGATGGGGGGGGTCAACTGGTGGGGCTGGAGATGGTCAAGTGGTTGGGATGGTCAGCTGGTGGGGATGAAGATGGTCAAGTGCTGGGGATGGAGATGGTCAAGTGGTGGGGATGGGGATGGTCAGCTGGTGGGGATGGGGGTGGTCAAGTGGTGGGGCTGGAGATGATCAAGTGGTTGGGCTGGTCAGCTGGTGGGGACGGAGATGGTCAAGCGGTGGGGATGGTCAACTGGTGGGGATGGGGATGGTCAAGTAGTGGGGATGGGGATGGTCAAGTGGTGGGGGTGGTCAGCTGGTATGGATGGGAGTGGTCAGCTGGTTGAGATGGTCAACTGGTGGGGATGGTCAAGTGGTGGGGATGGTCAAGTGGTTGGGATGGTCAAGTGGTGGGGATGGGGGTAGCCAGCTGGTGGGGACAGGGATGGTCAGCTGGTGGGGATGGTCAGCTGGTGTGGATGGAGATAGTCAAGTGATAGGGATGGGGGTGGTTAACTGGTGGGGATGGGGAGGGTCAACTGGTACAGATGGGTATGGTCATCTGGTAGGGATGGTCAACTAGTATGAGTGGGGATGGTCAACTGGTAGGGATGGGGATGGTTAACTGGTAGAGATGGGGATGGTCAACTGTTGGGGGTGAGGATGGTCAGCTGGTGGGTATCATCAACTGGTGGGCATAGGGATGGTCACTAGTGGGGATGAAGTGGTCATCTGGTGGGGGTGGAGATGGCCAGCTGGTGGGGATGGATGTCCCCATGCGTCGCCTTGGCCCTTGGGGTCACCATGCCCTGGGGTCGCTGGTTCTGGTGGCTGGGGTTGTCCCCTGGGGTCACCCCTGCCCCAAGGTCACTGTCCCCGTCTGCCCCCACCCCCAGCTCTCCCTGTCCCTGTCTGTCCCACCACCCTGGGCCCCTCCGTGCCCCACGTCCTCACCCCCAGCTGGCCCCGTGTCCCCTGCTGACCTCTTTCCCTCCCACCCCTCCGCAGGACAACAGCCGGCGGGTGGACAATGTCCTGAAGCTGTGGGTGATCGAGGCGCGAGACCTTCCCCCCAAGAAACGCTACTACTGCGAGCTGTGTCTGGACGACATGCTCTACGCCCGCACCACCAGCAAGGCCCGCACCGACAACGTCTTCTGGGGAGAACACTTTGAGTTCAACAACCTGCCGTCCGTCCGCACCATCCGCCTGCACCTCTACAAGGACACCGACAAGAAACGCAAGAAGGACAAGAGTAACTACGTGGGGATGGTGAGCATCCCCATCGCCAGCGTCACCGGCCGGCACTTCGCCGAGCAGTGGTACCCGCTCAGCCAACCCAGCGGCAGCAAGAGCAAGGCCGGTTGTCCCGCTCTCCGCGTCAAGAGCCGCTTCCAGACCATGAGCATCCTCCCCATGGAGCTCTACAAGGAGTTCGCCGAGTACGTCACCAACAATTACCGGATGCTCTGCGCCGTCTTGGAGCCCGTGCTCAGCGTCAAGAGCAAGGAGGAGGTGGCCTGCGCGTTGGTGCACATCCTGCAGAGCACCGGCAAGGCTAAGGTGGGGGGGGGCGCTGGGGGGTGGGGAGGGGTGGGGTGGAGGGTTGAGGCGGGAGGGAGGATGGATGATGGATGGGTGGATAGATGATGGACAGATGCAGGATGGATGGATGATGGACAGACAGGATGGATGGATGGATGATGGATGGAAGGATGGATGATGGACAGATGCAGGATGGATGGATGGATGGATGATGGATGATGGACAGATACAGGATGGGTGGATGGAAGGATGGATGATGGATGATGGACAGATGCAGGATGGATGGATGGATGATGGACAGACAGGATGGATGGATGGATGGATGATGGATGGAAGGATGGATGATGGACAGATGCAGGATGGATGGATGGAAGGATGCATAATGTATGGAAGGATGGATGATGGATGATGGACAGATGCAGGATGGATGGATGATGGATGGAAGGATGGATGATGGACAGATGCAGGATGAATGGAAGATGGATGGAGGATGGATGGACAGACGGGTGGTAGATGGAAGGTTGGATGGTGGATTGAAGATGGATGGATGGATGGATGGATGGATGGATGGATGGACGGACGGATGGACAAATGCAGGATGGATGGAAGATGGATGGAAGGATGGATGATGGGCAGATGCAGGATGGATGGAAGGATGGATGGAAGGATGGATGGACAGATACAGGATGGATGGATGATGGATGATGGATGATGGATGATGGACAGATACAGGATGGATGGATGATGGATGGAAGGATGGATGATGGACAGATGCAGGATGAATGGAAGGATGGATGGAAGGATGGATGGACAGACAGATGGGTGGTAGATGGAAGGTTGGATGGTGGATTGAGGATGGATGGATGGATGGACGGATGGACAAATGCAGGATGGATGGAAGATGGATGGATGATGGACAGATGCAGCATGGATGGATGGAAGGATGGATGATGGATGATGGACAGATGCAGGATGGATGGATGATGGATGGAAGGATGGATGATAGATGATGGACAGATGCAGGATGGATGGAAGATGGATGGAGGATGGATGGACAGACAGATGGGTGGTAGATGGAAGGTTGGATGGTGGATTGAGGATGGATGGATGGATGGACGGATGGACAAATGCAGGATGGATGGATGATGGATGGAAGGATGGATGACGGGCAGATGCAGGATGGATGGAAGATGGATGGAAGGATGGATGATGGGCAGATGCAGGATGGATGGAAGGATGGATGATGGATGATGGATGATGGACAGATACAGGATGGATGGATGATGGATGGAAGGATGGATGACGGGCAGATGCAGGATGGATGGAAGATGGATGGAGGATGGATGGACAGACAGATGGGTGGTAGATGGAAGGTTGGATGGTGGATTGAGGATGGATGGATGGACGGATGGACAAATGCAGGATGGATGGAAGATGGATGGATGGAAGGAGGATGGATCAATGGATGGATGGAGCAAGACGGGCAGACAGATGGGAGATGAGTAGAAAGGAAGGATGGATGGAGGGTTGGAGAGAGGGATGGATGGATGGATGGATGGATGGATGGATGGATGGATGGAGGACAGATGGAGAAAGGTTGGAGGACAGATGGATGGATGGATGGATGGATGGATGGATGGATGGATGGATGGAGGGTGGGTGGAGCAGGATGGACAGACAGATGGGGGATGGATGGAGGACTGAGGATGGATGGAGGACAGATGGAGGACACATGGGGGATGGATAGAAGACAGAAACATGGATGGTGGAGGGAGGGGTGGAAGACAATGGGCAGACAGATGGGGGTTGGATGAAGGATGAGTGGATGGAGAAGGGATAGAGGACAGACACGGATGGATGGATGGATGGATGGATGGATGGATGGATGGATGGATGGATGGAAGGAAGGAAGGACAGACAGAAGATGGCAGGAGGACACAAGGATGGACGGAGGGTGGGCTGGGCCAGCCTGTCCAGGCTGCTGGGGCGCAGGCAGGCGTTGGGCTGCCCTGACGGCCGTGGGCAGGACTTCCTGTCGGACATGGCCATGACGGAGGTGGATCGCTTCATGGACCGGGAGCACCTGATCTTCCGGGAAAACACCCTCGCCACGAAAGCCATAGAGGAGTACCTGAAACTCATCGGCCAGAAATACCTCAAGGATGCCATTGGTGAGCTCCACCGGTGCAGGGGGTGGGTGGTGGGGATGCCCATCATGGCCAGGGGTCCCTGCCATGGTCATGTCCCCATTGACACGGCTGTGGGATGGTGGGTGGTCCCCACACATGGCCATGTCCTCATTGGTATGGCCGTGGAATGGTTGGGTGGTCGTTTCTCACGGCCACGTCCCCATTAGGGTACAACTGGGGGGTTCTCAGTCCCTTGCTCATAGGCAGGTCATCATGGGCGTGGCCATGGGATGGTTGGGTGGTCCTTTCTCATCGCCGTGTCTCCTTTGGTGTGGCCATGGGATGGTTGGGTGGTCCCTTCTCATCGCCGTGTCTCCTTTGGCGTGGCTGTGGGATGGTTGGGTGGTCTGTTCTCATGGCTGCATCCCCATTGGCATCGCCATGGGATGTTGGGTGGTCCCTTCTTCTGGCCATGGGACAGTTAGGTGGTCCCCTCTCATGGCTGGGTCCCTGTTGCTGTGATCATGGGATGGTTGGGTGGTCCCTTATGATCATGTCCCTGTTGGCGTGGCCAGGAGATGGCTGGGTGGTCCCTTCTCATGGCCACATCTCCATTGGGGTGATCTGGCCAGGGGACAGTTGGGTGGTCTCCAGCCCCTCTTCATTTCCAGGTCATGAGACGGTCGGGTGGTCCCTTCTCATGGCCATGACCCCATGAAGCCAGCCTGTCTGTGGGACACCGGGGTGGTCCCTGGTCCCCTCTGATGTCCCCGTCCCCATGCAGGCGAGTTCATCCGGGCGCTGTATGAGTCGGAGGAGAACTGCGAGGTTGACCCCATGAAGTGCTCGGCCTCCACCTTGGCTGACCACCAGGCCAACCTCCGCATGTGCTGCGAGCTCGCCCTCTGCAAGGTGGTCAACTCGCACTGGTGAGTCCTCAGGGCTGGGGACATCCCCCGGCGTCCCCACCGCGGGTCCCTGACTGTGTGTCCCATCCACCCTCCCCACGCAGCGTGTTCCCACGGGAGCTGAAGGAGGTCTTCGCCTCGTGGCGGCTGCGATGTGCCGAGCGGGGCCGCGAGGACATCGCTGACCGGTTGATCAGCGCCTCGCTCTTCCTGCGGTTCCTCTGCCCCGCCGTGATGTCCCCCAGCCTCTTCGGCCTCATGCAGGAGTACCCCGACGAGCAGACCGCCCGCACCCTCACCCTCATCGCCAAGGTCATCCAGAACCTGGCCAACTTCACCAAGTGAGCGCCCAGCGTGGAGGAGGGAGGGGGGAGTGGTGGATGATGGTGGTCAAGTGGAGGGAGGGAGGACTCAGGTGGGCTGGGAGGAGAATGGAGGGACGGCGGAGGGAAGGTGGATCTCTAGGTCTATGGGGTGGATGGAGCTTTGATGGATGGGTGGATTCATGGGTGGATGGAATGGAGTTGGACGGGTGAGTTAGTGGATGGACAGAGGATGGATAGATGGACAGAAGGTGGATGGATGAGTTGATGGACAGAAGGTGGATGGATGAGCTGATGGACAGAAGGTGGATAGATGGACAGAAGGTGGATGGATGAGCTGATGGACAGAAGGTGGATAGATGGACAGAAGGTGGATGGATGAGCTGATGGACAGAAGGTGGATAGATGGACAGAAGGTGGATGGATGAGTTGATGGACAGAAGGTGGATGGATGAGTTGATGGACAGAAGGTGGTCAGATGGACAGAAGGTGGATGGATGAGCTGATGGATGATGGGTGGAAGATGGATGAACGAGTTGACATAGAGGAGTTGGAAGGAAGATGGACAGGTGGAGATAAGATGGATGAGAGAGTTGGTAGATGATGGGTGTAAGATGGACAGAGGAGTTGATGGATGATGGACAGAAGACGGAGGGATGAGTTGATGAATGGACAGAAGACAGAGTAGATGGATGAGCTGGCAGATGGACAGAAGATGGAGGGCTGAGTTGATGGGGGACAGAAGATGGATAGCTAGGAAATGGATGGATGAGTTGGTGGAGGAGCGCAGAAGATGACGAGATGAACAGAAGACGGATGAGTTGATGGCTGACGCGTGGAAGACGAGTGAGTTGAGGAGGAGGTGAGGTGGTGGATGGCGGGAAGAAGGATGAACAGAAGATGGCTGGCTGGAGGAAGGTGGAAGGATGGGTTGATAGGTAGAAGATGGTTGGAGGAGCTGGGTGGCCAGAACACGGACAGATGAGTCGGATGGATGAGTTTGGTGGGCAGCAGGAGGGATGGATGGATTTATGGACGGATGGATTTACGGATGGATGGATATGGATGGAAGGGCGACGGATGCATGGATGGGCTGGCGGATAGATGAACGGAGAACGAAGGGACGGCAGAGCTGGACGAAGGCCAGACGTGGCTTCACGAAGGGACATCTGGAAGCTGGAGGGACGGAAGGGACGGAGGGTGGCAGACGAGGCTGGTGGGGGGACGGGGGGGACAACAGCCATTGAGGGGCCCAGCACAGGCCCCGCTGAGCGCCCGCCTGCAGATTTGGCAGCAAGGAGGAGTACATGGCCTTCATGAACGAGTTCCTGGAGCTGGAGTGGACCAGCATGCAGCAGTTCCTCTACGAGATCTCCAACCTGGACACCCTCACCAACAGCACCAGCTTCGAGGGCTACATCGACCTGGGCCGTGAGCTCTCCACCCTGCACGCCCTCCTCTGGGAGGTCATGTCCCAGCTCAGCAAGGTACCCCGCTCACCTGGGACCCCCGCCGTAAGGGTGTCACCTGGACAGCCGGGTCCTCTCCTGGGTGGTGATCAGGAGCTTGGATGCCTAGGTTCTCCCCCAGGGGTGCTTTTGGGGTTCTGGGTGCCCCTGGAGGGGCATTTTGGGGTCTCATCCACCCCTGCCTCCCAAAGGGAGGTCATTGGGGTCCCAGTCACCTGTGTCCCACCACGGGAGGTCATTGGGGTCCCATCCACCCAGGTCCCACCATGGGAGGTCGTTGGGGTCCCAGCCCCTCGTGTCCCACCATGGGAGGTCATTGGGGCCCCAGCCCCCCATGTGCCACCATGGGAGGTCATTGGGGTCCCATCCACCCAGGTCCCACCATGGGAGGTCATTGGGGTCCCAGCCCCTTGTGTCCCACCATGGGAAGTCATTGGGGTCCCATCCACTCCTGGCCCCAAGGGGAGGTCATTAAAGTCCCAGCCCCTCATGTCCCACCACGGGAGGTCATTGGGGTCCCAGCCCCTCACATTCCACCATGGGAGGTTACTGGGGTGCCGGGGGTTGGGGTGGGGACGCGTGGCTGACCTGCCCCCCAGGAGGCCCTGCTGAAGCTGGGCCCGCTGCCCCGGCTGCTGACGGACATCAGCGTGGCCCTGCGCAACCCCCACCTGCAGCGGCAGCCGAGCCAGGGGGAGCGGCTGCCCCCCAAGGGGCTGGTGCTGCGGGGGCCCTCAGCCGACCTCCAGCCCTACCTCGTCCGCGACCTCAACAGGTGGGAACCCCTGAGAACCTCCCCTGTGTCCCCCTGCATCCCTGTGGTACCTCCATGCTCATGGCACCTCCACATCCTTGTGGTACCTCCACATCCCCATGGTACCTCCACATCCTGCCCCAGATCCTCCCCACTGTCTCTCCCCATGTCACTGTAATGTCCCCCCATGTCACCCCGGTTGCCCCTGGTGTCACCTGGGGTGTCTCCCCACTCCCTGTGAGTTCCTCTCGTCATCTGCTCTCTGCCCTTGCAGCTCCGTTGACCTCCAGTCCTACATGGTGCGGGGCCTCAACAGGTGGGTGACAGGGACAAGGATGGGGATGACACGAGGACGATGATGGGATGGGGACAGTGATGGAATGGGGACAGTGAGGGGATGGGGATAGGGATGGGGTGGGGATAGGGATGGGATTGGGATGAGGATGAGGATGGTGAGGGAGATGGGTTGGGATGGGGATGGAATGGGATTGAGGATGGAGATGGAGATGGTGAGGGAGATGGAGATGGGGATGGAGATGGGGATGGGGAGGGAAATGGGGATGGAGATGGGGAGGGAAATGGGGATGGGGATGGAGATGGAGATGGGGATGGACATGGGGAAGGAGATGGGAATGGGGATGGGGATGGAGATGGAGATGGGAATGGGGATGGAGATGGGGATGGAGATGGGGAAGGAGATGGAGATGGTGAGGGAGACGGAGATGGGGATGGAGATGGGGATGGGATGGAGCTGGGGATGGGGACGTGGCTGAGGCCAACGTGGGGACCTCGCCGGAGGTCCCATCTCCCCCTTAACCTCCGTCCCCCCCCAGCTCCATGGAGGTGCCCCGCCTGCCCTCCCCGCCGCAGGAGAAGGGGCCGCAGGAGGTGCTGGTCCTGAGCCGTCCCCCCCTGGCCCGCTCCTCCCCCGCCTACTGCACCAGCAGCTCCGACCTGACGGAGCCCGAGGGGGGCCGGGGGGCCCTGGGTGTGGGCAAGAGTGTCTCCATGCTGGACCTTCAAGATGGCCGCGTTGACAGCATCCCTAGTTTGCCCGCCGAGCTGCTCGCCGCCGGTGGCCCGGCCCCAGGGGGGGCCGGAGGGGGGCTGCGTCCCGGCCGCCTCTCCCAGGGCAGCGCCTCCAGCTTGGCCCCCCCTCGCCTGGGGGTACCCGAGCCGGGGGGGCCGCAGTTGCGGGTCCCCCTCTCCTTCCAGAACCCCCTTTTTCATTTGGCAGCCGACGGACCCTTGCGGGGACCCGAGCCGGGGGGTGAGGGGCCCTTCGCCCCCCCCCTGCACGGGTACAGCAAGAGCGAGGAGCTGGCGGCTCCCCCCCCCAAGCACATCACCCACAGCCACAGCTACAGCGACGAGTTCGCCCGGCCCGGGGGGGACTTCAGCCGGCGGCAGCTCTCCCTGCAGGACAGCCTGGCCCCCCCCCAGATCACCATCGGAGCCCCCCCGCCCCCCACCCCTCGGGGGGCTCGGGCGGGGAAAGGTGGGGGGCCGGGGCCGGCGG
This sequence comes from Fratercula arctica, assembly GCA_947846985.1. NCBI lineage: Eukaryota > Metazoa > Chordata > Aves > Charadriiformes > Alcidae > Fratercula > Fratercula arctica. The sequence goes on along the minus strand of CANTUZ010000014.1, from coordinate 4,283,671 downwards.
CCCTGGGGGTCCCCTCCAAACCGCGGCCGGCCAGCGGGAACCTTTTGGCGTCCCCCGAACCGTCCTACGGACCCCCCCGCTCCCGGCAGCCCTCCCTGGCCAAGGAGGCCTCGGTGGCCGGGATGAAGCCACCGGTCACCAAGCAGGTGGGGGGGGACATGGGGGACACGGTGGGGGTGGGGGCCACGGGGGACATGGGGGCTATGGGGGACATGGAGGATATGGGGGGCCATGGGGGCCATGGAGGACATGGGGGACATGGGGGACATGGCAGCTATGAGGGACATGGAGGATATGGGGGGCCATGGGCGACATGGAGGACATGGGGGACGTGGGGGCTGTGGGGGACATGGAGGATACGGGGGCCATGGGGCACGGTGGGGATGGAGGGATGTGGTGGGCATGGAGGACATGGGGGACATGGTGGGGATGGGGGACATGGTGGTGACATGGGGGCTATGGGTGACATGGAGGGTATGGGGGGCCATGGGGCATGGTGGGGGTGGAGGACGTGGGGACATGGTGGGGATGGGGGGGCATGGTGGGGACATGGGGACTATGGAGGACATGAAGGATATGGGGGACATTGGGGACGAAAGGGAACATGGGGACATGGAGGGACACAGAGGGACATGGGGATATAGGGAACATGGTGGGGATGGGGGGATGCGGTAGAGATGGAGGACATTGGGGACGTGGAGATATGGGGGAACATGAGGGACGTGGGGGACATGGTGGGGATGGGGACACAGAGGGACACGGGTGACATGGGGCGTGGTTGGGATGGAGGGACATGGGGGGAACATGCAGGACATGGGGCCGTGGCAGAGATGGGTGGACACGGTAGGACATGGGGACGTGGTGGGGCACAGGTCACAGTGGGGACACACCGTGGGGACTAGAGGGACCAAGCCCGTGTCCTCGTGTCCCCCCCCAAGGCCTCGCAGACGCCGTCGACGCTGAACCCGGTGATGCCGGCGGCAGAGCGCACGGTGGCCTGGGTGTCCAACATGCCGCACCTCTCGGCCGACATCGAGAGCTCCCACATCGAGCGCGAGGAGTACAAGCTGAAGGAGTACTCCAAGTCCATGGACGAGAGCCGGCTGGACCGGGTAGGGAACACCAACGGATCCCGACCTCCGGGCTCTGGGGGGACAGGGGACCCGGGGACCCAGGTGGCCAAGCCCCAGGAGATGACCTTGATGGACCCCAGGTCCCAGGAGATGATCTTGATGGACCCAAGTGTCCAGGTCCCAGGAGATGACTCTGACAGACCCAAGTGTCCAGGTTCCAGGAGATGATCCTGATGGACCCCAGGACCCAGGAGATGATCCTGATGGACCCAAATGTCCAAGCCCCAGGAGATGACCGTGATAGGCCCCAGGTCCCAGGGACCCAAATGACCAGGTCCCAGGAGATGACCTTGATGGACCCCAGGTCCCAGGAGATGACCCTGATTGAACCAAATGTCCAAGCCCCAGGAGATGACCGTGATAGACCCCAGGTCTCAGGGACCCAAGTGTCCAGGTCCCAGGAGATGACCTTGATGGACCCCGGGTCCCAGGAACCGAGGTGTTCGGGCCCCAGGAAATGATCTTGATTGACCCAGGTGTTCAGGCCCCAGGAGATGACTTTGATGGACCCCAGGTCCTGAGGACTCAGGTGTCCAGGCCCCAGGAGATGACCCTGATGGACTCCAGGTCCCAGGGGATCCTGGGATCCAGGATCCAGGTTTCCAGGTCCCAGGTGCCTCTGGTGAACCCAGATCCTGGGGACCCAGGCGTCCAGGCGCCAGGAGATGACCTTGATGGACCAAGAATCTCAGCCATCCAGGTCACAGGAGATGACCCTGATAGACCCAGGTCCTGAGGACCCAGGTGTCTGGGCCCCATCAGATGACCTTGATGGACCCAGGTCCTGAGGACCCAAGTGTCCAGGCCCCAGGAGATGACCTTGATGGACCCAGGTGTCCAGGCACCACTTGTGGTGGAAACTAAGGTGTTCAGGCATCACCATGGTAGGGACCCAGATGTTCAGTCATGACCATGGTGGCACCTACGTGTCTGGGCATCACCATTGGGGGGAACCTAGATGTCCAGGAGTCACCACGGTGGGAAGCCAGGTGTTCAGGTGTCACCGCTGGGGGGGACCCGGGCGTCAGGTGGCGGTGGGGCGGGGGAGATGGCGCCGTCCCCCCTGCAGTGTGGGTTGTGTCAGGTGAAGGAGTACGAGGAGGAGATCCACTCGCTGAAGGAGCGGCTGCACATGTCCAACCGCAAGCTGGAGGAGTACGAGCGGCGCCTGGTGTCGCAGGAGGAGCAGACGAGCCGCATCCTGCTGCAGTACCAGCACCGCCTGGAGCAGAGCGAGAAGCGCCTGCGGCAGCAGCAGGCGGAGAAGGACTCCCAGATCAAGAGCATCATCGGCAGGTGAGGGAGGGACCCGGCCCCGGGGACAGCAAGGGGACACCGGGGACGCTGGGGGGATGGGAGGTGTGCGGTGGGAGTCGGGGGTGGAGGGATGTGGTGGGGCACGGAGGGATGTGGGGGATATGGGGGCACAGAGGGACATGAGGGACATAGATGGACATGGAGGACATGGGGACACAGAGGGACATGGGGACATAGAAGGACATGAGGGACATGGGGACACAGAGGGACATGGGGACATAGAAGGACATGGGGACATTGAGGAACATGGAGGACATGGAGACACAGAGGGACTTGGAGACACAGAAGGACATGGGGACACAGGGACATGGGGACACAGAAGGACATGAGGGACATAGATGGACATGGAGGACATGGGGGCACGGAGGGACATGAGGGACATAGATGGACATGGAGGACATGGGGACACAGAGGGACATGGGGACATAGAAGGACATGGAGGACATGGGGACACAGAGGGACATGGGGACATAGAAGGACATGAGGGACATCGTGGGACATGGAGGACATGGGGACACAGGGACATGGGGACACAGAAGGACATGAGGGACATCGTGGGACATGGGGGACATGGGGACACAGAGGGACATGGGGACACAGAAGAACATGAAAGACACGGAAGGACATGGGGACATAGAAGGACTTGGAGTCAATAGATTGATATGAAGGATCTGGTGATGGAGAGGGACATGGGGACACAGAAGGACATGGGGACATAGTGGGTCATGGAGGACATGGGGACACAGAAGGACATGGGGACACAGTAGGACATGGGGACATAGATGGACATGGGAATGCAGAGGGACATGGTGACATTGAGGAACACGGAGGACATGGAGACACACAGAGGGACATGGGGACACAGAAGGACATGAGGGACATTGTGGGACATGGAGGACATGGGGACACAGAGGGACATGGGGACACAGAAGGACATGGGGATAGAGGGACGTGGAAGATACGGGGACATGGGGGACAGAGAGGGAGACAGGGGACATGGGGACGCAGAGGGACATGGGGATGCAGAGGGACATGGGGACACAGAAGGACATGGGGACACAGGGGGACATGGGGGATACCTGGACATGGCAGGACATGGGGGTGTCCCCTCGTGTCCCTGCATGTCCCCAGGGTGGCTGGCCTGTCCCCACCATGTCCCTGTGCGTCCCCAGGGTGTCCCTGGGGGGTGGCAGCGTGACCCTGGGGATGTCCCTGGGGTGTCCCCACGTGTCCTTGGGGTGGGTGGCAGTGAGTCCCAAGGTGGGTGTCCCCAGGGGGTGTCCCCGGTGCTGGCAGCATGTCCCTTGGGGGGGGTGTCCCCATCCCCATGGTGGCCCTTGGGTCATAGCGTGTCCCCAGGGGGGTGTCCCTGTCCCATGGGGATGTCCCCGGGGTGTCCCTGGGGGCTGTCCCCGTGTCCCTGGGTGTCCCTGGGGTTGGCAGCATGTCCCAAGGTGGGTGTCCCCGGGGTGTCCCCATGAACCGAGGTGTCTCTGGGGGTGTCCCTTGTTCCCGGGGTGTCCCTGGAGTGTCCCTGGTTGTCCCTGGTGGTGGCAGTGTGTCCCTGGGGGACGTCCCCAGGGGTGTCCCCATGAGCCAGAGTGTTTCCCGTGGTGTCCCTGGGGGTGTCCCGGGGTGTCCTTGTGTCCCAGACGTGTCCCTGGGTGTCCCTGGGGGATGTTGGGGTGTCCCCAGGGCTGTCCCCATGACCTGGGGTGTCCCCAGGGTGTCCCTGGGGGTTGTCCCCATGCCCTTGGGGTGTCCCCAGGGTGTCCCTGGGGGGTGTCCCCATGACCTGGGATGGCCCTGGGGGTTGTCCCCATGCCCTTGGGGTGTCCCCAGGGTGTCCCTGGGGGGTGTCCCCATGACCTGGGGTGTCCCTAGGGTTGTCCCCATGCCCTTGGGGTGTCCCCAGGGTGTCCCTGGGGGTGTCCCCATGACCTGGGGTGTCCCTAGGGTTGTCCCCATGCCCTTGGGGTGTCCCCAGGGTGTCCCTGGGGGGTGTCCCCATGACCTGGGGTGTCCCTAGGGTTGTCCCCATGCCCTTGGGCTGTCCCCAGGGTGTCCCTGGGGGGGATGTCCCCATGACCCTGGTGAAGCCTGTCCCCCCCAGGTGGTGTCCCCATGACATGACTCCATGACAGAGCCACCCTGGGAGGGGACATGACCCCATGACATGTCCCCATGTCCAGGGGTGGCAGTGTGACCCCAAGGGGAGTCCCCAGGGGTGTCCCCATGCCCTTGTGGTGTCCCCAGGGTGTCCCTGGAGGTTGTCCCCATGATCTGAGATGGCCCTGGGGGGTGTCGCCATGCCCTTGGAGTGTCCCTGGAGGTTGTCCTCATGATCTGGGATGGCCCTGGGGGGTGTCCCCATGCCCTTGGGATGTGCCCAGGGTGTCCCGGGGGGTGTCCCCATGACCTGAGGTGTCCCTGGGATTGTCCCCATGCCCTTGGGGTGTCCCCAGGGTGTCCCTGGAGGTTGTCCGCATGATCTGGGATGGCCCTGGGGGTTGTCCCCATGCCCTTATGATGTCCCCAGGGTGTCCCTGGGGGGTGTCCCCATGACCTGGGGTGTCCCTGGGGGTGTCCCCATGCCCTTGGGATGTCCCCAGAGTGTCCCTGGTGGGGGGGTGTCCCCATGACCCGAGGTGTCCCCTGGGTTGGTGGGGGGGGGGAGGGGTTGTCCCGATGACCCCGGTGAAGCCCGGCTGCCCCCGGGTGGTGTCCCCAGGGGCGTCCCCGGGGGTGGCTGCGGGACCCCGGGGGGTGTCCCCGTGTCCCCCGGGGTGCCCCCCCGGGGGTGGCAGCGTGACCCCGGTGAAGCCTGGCCCCGCAGGCTGATGCTGGTGGAGCAGGAGCTGCGCAGGGATCACTTGGGCGCCCACGACCCCCCCGAGGGCCGGCGGCGGCTGCTCGACGCTCAGGTGGAAATTACAATGTCATTGCTCTGCTCCGTGTGACATCGGCCATCCCACGCCGCGCTGGGGGCGGGGCCCGGGGCGGGGGGGGGGGGAACGACACACCTGGGGGCACCCATGGGTGGGGGTGGGGGCACCCAGGGGTGGGCTGTGGGCACCCCAAGGAAGGGTATGGGCACCCCAAGGTGGGGTTATTGGGGGTCTGTAGGTGCCCACGGAGGGGGTATGGGCACCCTGGTGGGGAGATGGACATCCCTGGGGGGGGGGAGATGGGAGCACCCATGGGTGGGCTATGGGCACCCCAAGGTGGGGGTTTATTGGCATCCTGATGGGGGGGGGACTGGGGGCACCCATGGGTGGGGTTGGGGGCACCCCAAGGAAGGGTATGGGCACCCCAAGGTGGGGTATTGGGGTCTGTGGGCGCCCATGGGTGGGGGTATGGACGCCCCAAGGGGGGGGGGTTTATTGGCATCCTGATGGGGGGGACTGGGGGCACCCATGGGTGGGGTTGGGGGCACCCATGGGTGGGGTATGGGCACCCCAAGGTGGGTTATTGGGGGTCTGGGGGCATCCATGGGTGGGGGTATGGACGCCCCAAGGGGGGGTTATTGGCATCCTCATGGTGGGGGGGGGGGACGGGACGAACTGGGGGCACCCATGGGTGGGGGTATGGGCCCCCAAGGTGGGGTTATTGGGGGTCTGTGGGCGTCCATGGGTGGGGTATGGGCACCCCAAGGTGGGGGTTTATTGGCATCCTGACGGGGGGGGACTGGGGGCACCCATGGGTGGGGGTACCCCAAGGGGGGGATATTGGGGTCTGGGGGCACCCATGGGTGGGGGTATGGGTACCCATGGTGGGGATGTGGACATCCCAGAGGGGGGGGAGATGGGAGTATGGGCACACATGGTGGGGGGGGGGGTACGGGCACCCATGGGTGGGGTACGGACACCCCACGGGGGGTTACTGGGGGGCTGGGGACACCCATGGGGGGGGATATGGACATCCCTTGGGGGGGGAGATGGACATCCCTGGGGGGGGGGGAGATGGGAGCACCCATGGGTGTGGGGGGTATGGATACCCCAAGGTGGGGTATTGGGGGGTCTGTGGCTGCCCATGGGGGGGTATGACCATCCCTGGTTGGGGGGGGAGATGGGAGCACCCATGGGTGGGGGTATGGGCACCCATTGGGGGTATTGGGGGGGGGGGGCATGGACACCCCTGGGTGGGGGTGGGCACCCCGGGGGGGTTATTGACATCCCTTGGGGGGTGGGGGGGGGGATACTGGGGGGCTATGGGCAGCCTTGGGGGGATTATTGGTGCCCCTCAGGGGGGTATTGGCATCTGGGGGGGGATACAGGGGGCACCCCGGGGGGTGGGGGGGGGGGCGGGTAGTGACTTATGGGGGGGGGGGGGGGGGGGGAGGGCTATGGTCACCTATGGGGGATATAAGGGGACAGGGCCATCCCTAGAGGGGACAAGGGGTTGGCTGGGGCGGGGGGGGAGGGTGGGACATGGTGGCCCCTTGGGGGGGGGGGGGGGGTTGGTCACCGCTGGGGGGGGCACAAAGGGACAGAGCCATCCCTGGGGCGGGGGGGGACATGGGGACCCATAGAGGGGTGTAGGCGGCAGGGCCACCCCGGGGGGGGGGGACAGGAGGGGACCCCTGGGGTGGATACAGTCACCCCTGGGGGGACATAGGAAGCCTGGAGGGGGGGACACAGCCACCCCTGGGGGGGGACAGGGACACCCCCAGAGGGGACCTGGTGACCCCCAGGGGGATGTGGGGGGGACAGGGCCACCCCCATGGGGGACAGGGCCACCCCCGGGGGGGCATGGTTCCCCCTGGGGGGAGGACAGGGCCATCCCCAGTGGGGACAAGGCCACCTCTGGGGGCGACATGGGCACCCCTCTGGGGGACAGGGCCACTCCCGGGGGTGCAGAGTCACCCCTGGGTGGGGACAGAGCCACCCCTGGGGGGGGACACGGTCACCCCCCGGGGGGAGGCAGGGCCACCCCTGTGGGGACAAAGTGACCCCCAGGGCGGACAGGGCCACCCCTGGGGGGTCCCAGAGCCACCCTAGTGGGGACAGGGCCACCCCTGGGGGGACACGGTCACCCCTGGGGGGGGAGGACAGGGTCACCTCCAGGGAGGACCTTGAGGGACATGGTGGGGGGGGGGGTGACAGAGCCACACATTCCCCCCCCCCCCCCCCCAGCCTAGGGACAGGGCCACCAGCGTGTCCCCAAGGCCACCTTCCCCCCCACCAAGTGACGGAGCCGGTGACGGACCCCCTCCTTGGGTTGGGGGTCACCCCCCTGCCACCTCAGGGCCACCCCCCCCCCCCCCCCCCCCGCCAAGGCCACCATGGGGACACGGCGTGTCCTTGAGCCCCCCCCCCCCAACTCAACCACCCCACATCCCCCCGCGGGGACGAGCGTGTCCCCCCGCGGTGGCCCTGACCCCCGTGTCTCTCTTCGTCCTAGCTGTCCGTCAGGTAGCGCGGGCCAGCCCTGCCATTGTCACGGGACCCTCGGCCTCCGGTGACACGCCAGGTGGGTCCTCCCGTCCCCGTCCCTGTCCCCGTCCCCGTCCCCCCGGTAGTGCCCAGGGGACATCAGGGAACCCTTGGGGACACCATGCTGGCGTGTCCCCCATGTTCCTCCTGGGCCCTCATGTCCCTCAGGGACACTGAGAACCCTTGGGGACATGGATCCAGGATGTCCCCAAGACCTCCTTGTGTCCCCGTGTCCCTCATGGACATTGGGAACCCTTGAGGACATGGACCTTGGGTGGCCCTCTTGTGTCCCCCAGGGACACTGGGACCCCTTGGGGACATGGATCCACGTGTCCCCATGTCCCTTCCGTGTCCCTCAGGGACACTGGGACCCCTTGGGGACATGGATCCACGTGTCCCCATGTCCCTTCCGTGTCCCTCAGGGACACTGGGACCCCTTGGGGACATGGATCCACGTGTCCCCATGTCCCTTCCGTGTCCCTCAGGAACACTGGGACCCCCTGGGGACATGGATCCAGGTGTCCCCATGTCCCTTCCGTGTCCCTCAGGGACACTGGGATCCCTTGGGGACATGGATCCAGGCTGTCTCCACATCCCCCTTGTGTCCCCATGTCCCCCAGGGACACTGAGGACCCTTAGGGACACACAATGCTGGGGTGTCCCCATGTCCTCTGGACACCAGGAACCCTTGGGGACACAGATCTAGGGTGACCTATGTCCTTGTGTCCCCATGGGACACTGGGAAACCCTTAAGGACATGGATCTGAGGTGTCCCCTCATTCCCCAGGGACACTGGGAAGCCCCTGGGGACATGGATCCATGGTGTCCCCATGACCCTCATGTGTCCTCATGTCCCCCAGGGACACTGGGAACCCTTAGGGACACAGATCCAAAGTGTCCTCCTGTCCCCAGGACAGTGGGAACCTTTGGGGACATGGATCCAGGGTGATCCCATGTCCCTCGTGTACCTCCATGTCCCCCTGGGGACCCTGGGAAACCCCTAGGACATGAATCCATGTGTCCCCATGTCCCCCAGGGACAGTGGGAACCCCTGGGGACACAAGGCTGGGGTGTCCCCATGTCTTCAGGACACTGGGAACCCTTGGGGACATGGGTCTAGGTTCACCTATGTCCTTCTTGTGTCCCCATGTCCCCTGAGGGACACTGGGGAACCCAAGAGGACACAGATCCAGGTGTCCCCATGGTCCCTTTTGTGTCTCCATGTTTCCCTGGGGACACTGGGAGCCCTCGGGGACACGGATTTCACATGTCCTCATGTCCCCAGGACACTGGGGAACCCCTGGGGACATGGATGTTGGCATGTCCCCATGTCACTCTTGTGTCCCTGTGTCCCCTAGGGACATTTGGAACCCTTGGGGACATGGATCCAGGGTGTTCCCAGGTCTCGCTTGTGGCCCCATGTCACTCGCAAGGACACTGGGGACCCTTGGGGACATGGATCTAGATGTCCCCATGTCCCTCTTGTGTCCCCATGTCCCTCAGGGACACTGAGGACCCTTGGGGACATGGATCCAGGGTGTTCCCATGTCCTTCTCTTGTCCCTCTCTCCCCCTGGGGACAGGTCCCCCAGGTGTCCCCATGGCCCGCCTGTGTCCTGGTGGGACCTTGTCCCCTCCCTGCCATCCCCCATCCCAATCCGTCCCAGAGGACGTGGATTTGGGATGTCCCCATGTCCCATGTACCCCCAGCACCCCTGTGACATGGATCCAGTGTGTCCCTGTCCCTGCCCTGTCGTGGCCAGGACACGCCACGGGGACGTCCTGGTGCCCCTCCTGATGTCCCTTATGCCCTGTCTGTCCCAGGGGACATGGATCCAGACTGTCCCCACGTCCCCCACGGACACTGGGGACCCTTGGGGACATGGACCCAAGGTGTCCCCATGTCCTCCAGGGACACTGGGAACCCTTGGGGACATGGATCCATATGTCCCCATGTCCCTTCTGTGTCCCCCATGGACACTGGGAACCCCTGGGGACATGGATCCTGGTGTCCCCATGTCCCTCAGGAACACTAGGAACCCTTGGGGACATGGATGCAGGGTGTCCCCATGTCCCCTCTGTGTCCCCATGTCCCTCAGAGAACCCTTGGGGACATGCATCCTTGTGTCCCCATGTCCCTCTTCTGTCCCCATGTCCCTCAGGAACACTAGGAACCCCTGGGGACATGGATCCTGGTGTCCCCATGTCCCTCAGGAACACTAGGAACCCTTGGGGACATGGATGCAGGGTGTCCCCATATCCCTTCTGTGTCCCCATGTCCCTCAGGGAACCCTTGGGGACATGCATCCTTGTGTCCCCATGTCCCTCTTTTGTGTCCCCATGTCCCCCATGGACACTGGGAATCCCTGGGGACATGGATCCAGGTGTCCCCATGTCCCTTCTGTGTCCCCATGTGCCTCAGGGAACCCTTGGGGACATGGATCCAGGGTGTCCCCCTGTCCCTCTTCTGTCCCCATGTCCCTCAGGGACACTGGGAACCCTTGGAGATGTGGATCTGGGGTGTCCCCATGTCCCTCTCATGTCCCCATGTCCCCCTTTGGGACATGGATCTGGGGCATCCCCATGTCCCCTTGGGGCCACCAAGGAGCCCTTGGTGGCCACGGCTCTGGGCTGTCCCTGTCCTGCTTATGTCCCCCATGGGGGGTGACAACAGCGGGGACAAGAGTGTCACCGTCCCCTCTGGGGGTGGCTGGGGGTGGGTTTTGGGGGGGGGGGGGGGGGGGGCCACCCACCGTCCCCCAGCGCTGGCGCCCGCCGTCACCCGCCTCGTCTCCATCCTCGTGTCTCGTGTCCGTCCCCATCTCACCTCACCTGGGCTTGGGGGGCGGGGGGGGGGGGGGTGACACGCGCGTCCCTGTGCCATGTCCTGTCCGGGGGGGTGTGTGTGTGTGTCACTGGGATGGGGACGTTTTTTGGGGGGGGGGGGTGGGGGGGGGGGGGGGGTGTCCTGCCAGCGCCGGAGGGTCCCACGGAGCCACCGCAGGTGAGTGACACGCCGTGTCGGGGTGGGGGTGCGGGGGGGTGGCATGGGATGGGGGGGGGGTGGGGGGGGGGAAGGAGGGGGGTGGTTTGGGGACACTTGGGGGGGACACTTGGGTGGGGGTGGGGGGGACGGGGGGGGTGAATGAGCCCCCTCGGTGCCTTGCAGGAGAGGCAGCTTTCCGCCGTGGGTGCAGCAGACCCGGGTGTGAGCTGGGCCGGGGGGGTCCCCGGGCGGCCCCCGCCTCCGCCCCCGCCACCCCCGATCACGGCCAACGGCGAGCTGCGCGGCCCCGCTGCTGAGCACTAGCCCCCGCCCCGGGGGCCCCCCGGGACCCCCCCCAACCCCCCGCCCCGGGGCTGGCGGCGGCCCCCGGAGACCCCCGGGGAAGAGGAGGAGGAGGAGGAGGAGGAGGAGGAGGAGGGGGGAGGGGGGGGGGAAACCCCACCCCCTCTCCCTCCCACCCCGGCCTCGTGCGACACGGGGAGCCCCTCGTGCGAGGGGAGAGGGGGAGGCCTCGTGCGCCAGCTCCTCGTGCGATGGCTCCTCGTGCGCCGGCTCCTCCTCGTGCAAGGGCTCCTCGTGTGACAGGAGCGGGGGCAGCATCGTGCGCCGGCTCCTCGTGCGACAGGAGCCAGGAGGCCTCGGGCAGCAGCTCCTCCTCGTGCAAGGGCTCCTCATGTGACAGGAGCAGGGCAGCATCGTGCAAGGGCTCTTCATGCAATGGCTCCTCGTGCAACAGGAGCAAGAAGGTCTCGTGCAAGGGCTCCTCGTGCGATAGGAGCAGGGGAGGCCTCATGCAAGGGCATCTTGTGCACCAGCACCTCGTGCAACGGGAGCAGGGAGGCCTCGTGCGACAGCTCCTCGTGCGACGGCATCTCAGGCAAGGGGAGCGGGGCAGCCTCGTGCAACAGCACCTCGTGCGACGGGAACAAGGAGGCCTCGTGCACCGGCTCCTCGTGCACCGGGACAAGGGGTGGCCTCGTACATCGTCTCCTCGTGCATCGGGTCCTCGTGCAATGGGGGCGGGGAGGCTTCCGTGCACCGGCTCCTCGTGCAACAGCTCCTCGTGCACCGGGACTGGGGCGACCTTGTGCACTGGGAGCGGGACGGCCTCGTGCATCATCTCCTCGTGCACCGGGACTCAGGGGGGGGAAGGGGGGGGGGGGGGGGGGGGAGGGGAAGACATCCCCCTCGTGCATCAGGATCATGGTGGCCTCGTGCAAGGGGATGGGGGGCGGCCTCGTGCGACGGCTTCTTGTGCTCCAGGAGCGGGCATCCCTCGTGCGGCACCTCCCCGTGCACCAGGACCCGACTTCCCCTTGGCATCACCTCCCCGTGCACCAGGACCAGGCCAGCCCCCCCTCCCCCCCTTTTTTTCCTCGTGCATCACCCTCCTTGCACCAGGACCGGACCTTCCCCCTCCTGCATCAGCTCCTCGTGCATCACCACCCCTCGTGCACCAGCCTCCCCCGTGCACCAGCACCGGACCTTCCCCTCGTGCATCACCTTCCCCCCCCCCCCCCCCCAAAACGTGCACCGGCCTCGTCGTGCACCGGCACCAGACCCCCCCCCCAGCCTCGTGCATCGCCTCCCTCGTGCACCAGGACCGTGCAACACCTCCCCGTGCAACAGCACCCCCCTATACAACCCACAACCCCCCCCTTTTTTTTTTTTTGTCCGTCCCCCCCCCCCCCCTTTTCTCTCTTCCTCGTGCATCGTCTCTCGTGCATCGCACACCCACCCCGTGCACCGGGAGCCACAGGACACCCCCTGTGCGTCCAGCTCCGTCGTGCAACGGCCTCGCCGGGCACCGCCATCGGGGCATCACCGTGCACCAAGACCCGGGGGGGGGGTGGTGGTGGGGGGTGTCATCGTGCATCGGGGTGTCACCATGCACCAGGATCGGGGGGGGGGGTCACCGTGCGTCGGGAGCGGGACGTCCCCGTGCACCATCAGCCTCGTGCACCAGGACCCACGGGAAGAGGCATCTCCGTGCACCATCATCCTCGTGCGACAGCATCGGGGGGTCCCTGTGCACCAGGGCTGGGGGGGGGGTGTCCCCGTGCACCATCATCCTTGTGCGACAGCATCGGGGGGTCCCTGTGCACCAGGGCTGGGGGGGGGGTGTCCCCTGTGCACCATCATCCTCGTGCGACAGCATCGGGGGGGTCCCCGTGCACCACTGGCCTCGTGCAATGGCACCAGGGTGTCCCCGTGCACCAGGACCGGGGTGTCCCTTGTCGTCCACCCCCCCAGCCCCCCCCCCCCCCCGTGCCCCCCCCCGGGATGGGGCCACCTCGTGCATCGTGTCCCCCCTCCCCGCCATATGCCACCGGCCCCGGCCTTACACCCGCAGCCCCCCCCCCCTCCATGGGACACCGGGGGGGGGGGGGGGGCCCTTGTGCATCATCCCGGCACCATCCCCCCGTGCATCGGGACCCCCCCCAAAATGCACCGGACTCCCCATTCATCGCCCCCCCCCCCCCCATTACATCGGGACCCCCCCAATGCATCGGGACTCCCCCCATTCACCGGGACCCCCCAATGCACCAGGACACCCCCCCCCCCCGCCCCCCGCACCGGGACCCCCCAAATGCACCAGGACCCCCCGCCAATGCACTGGGCCCCCCCCCCCCCCGAAATGCACCCAGTGCACCGGGACCCCCCAAATGCACCGGGACCCCCCCCCCGGTGCCCCCCCCTCCCCCGCACCAGGCCCCCCTGCTTCACCGGCCCCCCCCCCCCTCAGTTCAGCGGCCCCCGGTGCCCCCGGTGCCCGGCCCGGGCCCGCCGCAGCCCCGACAATCCGCAGCCCGCGGGCGGCCCCAGGGCGGGTCTGGGCTGGCTCCAACCCCCGCCGGGGCCGCCGCTGCCCGCGGAGCCTTTAATAAACTCGGATCGGTCTTGTAGCCCCGCCTATCGGGGGGGTGGGGCCAAGGCGGGGTGGCCAATGGCGGGGCGGGGTGGGCGGGGCCTGGGGACGGAGGGGACGGGGGTTGGTTGGGCTGCAGGGGCAGGGGTTTGGGGGGGCGGGGGGTGGGAGGGGGCGTGGCTTAGGAGGAGCCTAGTGTGGGAGGGGCGGGGCTGGGGATGGGCGGGGCAACAGCGGGAGGGGGCGGGGCCTGGGGAGGGAGGGGGCGGGGGTTGGTTGGGCTACAGGGGCGGGGCTTGGGAGGGGGCGTGGCTTAGGAGAGGGCGGGTGGTTGGAGGGGAGGGGCTTGGGGGGCGGGGGCTGGACCACTGAAAGAGTGGGCGGGGCCTGGGGAAGGAGGGGGCGGGGGTTGGTTGGGCTTTAGGGGCGTGGCTTAGGAGGGGCGGGGTTCGGGAGGGGGCGGGGCTTCCGGGGTGTGGGGCGGGGTTTGGCAAAGATTTGGGAAGGGGCGGGGCTGGGGCGGGAGTGGAGGGGCCGGGGAAAGAGGGGGCGGGGCCTGGTTGGGGAGATGAGGGGCGTGGCCTTCGGGGTAGGGGCGTGGCTTAAGGTGGGTGTGGCTTAGGGGGCGGGGCTTTCGGGGGCGGGGTTTAGCAAAGGCAAAGTTTAGTGAGGGGGCGTGGCTTAGAAGGGGCGTGGCTTCCGGGACTAGGTGGGTCCTGCAGATTTAAGGGGACGTGGCCTGGTTGCTATGGAGGCGTGGCTTAGGAGGGGCGTGGCTTCCCGGGGGGGTGGGGCAGGTATGAACAAAGGGGGGGTGGGAAGAGGCGGGGCTTCCTGTGGTTCCGGGGGGAGGGGCTTGGGAGGGGGCGGGGCTCCGCGGGGGTGGGTGTCACGGGGCTGGTTGGGCTTTGGAGGGGGCGTGGTTTGGAGGGGGCGGGGCATCAGAGGGGCGGGGCTTGTGAGCGGGCGCGGGGGGAGGTGGGTGTCGGAGGGGGCGGGGCTTCCCCGGACACGTCACGGCTCTGCCCAGCGGGAGGGGGCGGGGCTTTCCGGTGACGTCACCGCTCGGAGGCGCCGCGGCCCTGGGGTGAGCGCGGGGCGCGCGGACACGTGACGGGACCGGGGGGGGGGGTTCGGTGGGTCCCGGGGGTTTTGGGGGTCCCGAGAGGGGGGTCCGGGGGGGGGGGGGGGGGGGGCGGTTCTCGGTCCGTGGGGCCCGCGGGGGCCGGGGGCGGCCATGGGGCGAACTGGAGGAAGGGGGTGGCGGGGCTTGGGGGGGGGGGGGGCGGTGTCAGCGAGGCGGCCCCGGGGCTATAGGAGCCCCCCCCCGGGGCAACGGGGCACCCCAAGGGGCAAGAGGGTGTCCGGGGGGGGGGGGGGGACACCACAGGGCACCCCCCGGGGCAGTAGAACTGTTCATGGGGCATCCGAGCACCCAAGGGGGGGCGGGGGGGGGGGGGCAAGAGGGTGCCCAAGGGGGCAAGAAGGCCATCCAGGTGGGCAACTCAGCGCGCCATAGGGGTTCCAAATTGCCCCGGGGGCAACTGGGTGTCCGAGGGGGCAACAGGCCACCTGAAGGGGCAACCCAAAGGGCAGTAGAACTGTTCGTGGGGCAACCGGGCACCCAAGGGGTGGGGGACAGAGCACCCCATGGGACAAACCAGGCAACCAGGTGGGCAACTTGGCACCCCAGGGGGCAGGAGAACGGTTAATGGGGCAACAGAGGGTGCCATGGGGCAACTGGGCACCCAAGAGGGCAGCCCGTGGGGCATCGGAACACTCTGTGGGTGGGACAACAGGCTGGCCAAGGGGACAACAGGGCACCCATGTGGGCAATAGGGCACCTGAGGGGGCAACTGGGCAACCCATGGGGCAACCCGTGGTCATTAGAAAGTTCAAGGGCCAACAGGGCATCCCATGGGGCAACAAGACACCCTGTGGGGCAAGAAGGTGCCTGAGAGGGCAACAGGGCACCCAAGTGGGCAACAGGGCAACCAAAGGGGACCCTAAATCACTCCATGGGGCAGTAGAACAGTTCATGGGGCATCAGGGTGCCCAAGGGGCAACAGGGCACCCAAGGGGGCCCTAAAGCACCCCGTGGGTCAGTAGAACGTTCATGGGGCAACAGAACACCCCATGGGGCAACAGGGTGCCCAAGAGGCAACATGGCACCCAAGAGGGCCCTAAAGCACCCCATGGGTCAGTAGAACATGGGGCAACAAGGCACCCCATGGGGCAACAGGATGCCCAAAGGGGCAACTGGGTACCCAAAAGGGCAAGTGGCCGCCCCTGCCCCATGTGACAGCCGTGTCCCCGCAGGCTCGTGGCGGGGAGGATGGCGGCGGAGGGGGGCCGGGTGCAGATCTCCTTCCCCCAGCATGCGGCGGCGCTGCTGGACTCCCTCAACCGCCTGCGGCTGGAGGGGAAGTTCTGTGACGTGGCCGTCCACGTGGGCGGCCGCATCTTCCCGGCCCACAAGAGCGTCCTGGCCGCCGCGTCCCCCTTCTTCCACGACAAGCTGCTGCTGCAGGATGGGGGGCGCCTGCTGCTGCCCCCCGCCATCGACCCCGACGCCTTCGAGGGGCTCCTGCACCTCATCTACTCCGGGCGGTTGACGTTGCTGTTGGAGGCCCTGCCCGGTCATCTCTTGGTGGCCAGCGGTCTCCAGATGTGGCACGTGGTGGACCAGTGCTCAGAGATCCTGAGGGAGTTGGAGGGGGGACCCTGCCGGTGGGCTGGGCGGGGCAGCGAGACGACATCGTCATTGTCATCAAGCAGCCGCGGCGGTGAGGGGGCATCATCATGGACCAACCGTGGTGGAGATGGGGCTTCGTCATCATCCTGGACCAACCGTGGTGGAGATGGGGCTTCATGTGCCAGCCACGGTGGAGATGGAGGATCGTCGTGGACCACCCGTGGTGGTGATGGGTCTTCATGTGCCAGCCATGGTGGAGATGGAGGATCGTCGTGGACCACCCGTGGTGGAGATGGGTCATCATGTCCCACCCGCGGAGGGGACGGAGCGTCATCGTGGCCCAACCGTGGTGGAGATGGGTCTTCATCCTCCTCGTGGACCACGCGCGGGGGCGACGGCTCATCGTGTCCCACCCGCGGTGGTGATGGAGCATCCTCATGGTCCACCCGTGGTGGCGATGGCTCTTCGTCATCGGCATGGCCCGTGCGTGGTGGCGATGGCTCTTCATGGGCCACCTGCGGCAGTGACGCAGCAATGCCATCTTTCACCAAGGAGGGGGGCGAGGAGGTCCTCAAAATCCGTGTGGCCACTGATGTGGCGCCAGCAGCCACATCGTCCCTGAGCTCCCTCCTGAAGGACACCGGCGAGGAGGTCCTCAAGATCTGCGTGGAGGAGGACGAGGAGGAAGAAGAAGAGGAGGAGGAAGAGGGCGGCCACCGCCGCCGCCACCACCCCACCGACGCCCTCCAGATTGTGCTGGAGGAGGATGAGGAGGAAGACGGGGCCCCCGGAGACACCCACGAGCCCCCCAAGATCTTCTACATCAAGCAAGAGGCGGGCGACGGCACCGCCGTTGAGGACCTCCTGCCGGCGGCGGAGTTGGCCGGGGGCTTCGCCCCGGCGGAGGTGAGCTACGTCATCCCGGCCAGCGGCGGCGGGACGGTGGTAACAACGGGCGGCGCGCTGGTGACAAGCGGCGGGGCGGCCGTCTTCCCTCAGCCGTCTTGGAAACCGGTGGACCTTCATGGGAATGAGATCCTGGGCCGGGGCCAAGCTCTTCACGCCCCGGTGAAGTTGGGAGCGGCTCCCGACGGCAAACGTTTCGGTTGCCTGTGCGGCAAACGCTTCGCCGTCAAACCCAAGCGGGACCGGCACATCATGTTGACCTTCAGCCTGCGGCCCTTCGCCTGCGCCGCCTGCCACAAGCGCTTCAAGCTGAAGCACCACCTGACGGAGCACATGAAGACCCACGACGGGGCCGGCAGGGCCTGCGAGCGCTGCGGTCGCCGCTTCCGCCTGCGCAGCGGCCTGGACAAACACCGGCCCCTCTGCCAGGGGGCTCGGTGGGGAGGGGGGTGCTGGGCCTGCGACTGAGGGGGACGCGGGGGAAGGGGGATGGAGGGAGGGGGGGGGGTCCCAGTTCAGGGCTCCGGTCCCACCTCAGGGCTCCAGTTACAGTTCAAGGCTCTATTCCCAGTTCAGGGCTCTGGTCCCAGTTCAGGGCTCTGGTACCAGTTCGGGGCTCCGGTCCCAGTTCAAGGCTCTATGCCCAGTTCAGGCACTGATCCCAGTTCAGGGCTCCGGTCCCAGTTCAAGGCTCTATTCCCAGTTCAGGCTCCAGACCCAGTTCAAGGCTCTATTCCCAGTTCAGGCACTGGTCCCAGTTCAGGGCTCCAGTCCCAGTTTAGGACTCTGGTCCCAGTTCACTTCTCTGGTCCCAGTTCAGGCTCCAGACCCAGTTTAGGACTCTGGTCCCAGTTCACTTCTCTGGTCCCAGTTCAGGCTCCAGACCCAGTTCAGGCTCTGGTCCCAGTTCAAGGCTCTGGTCCCAGTTCAGGCACTGGTCCCAGTTCAGGCTCCAGTCCCGGTTTAGAGCTCTGGTCCCAGTTCACTTCTCTGGTCCCAGTTCAGGCACTGGTCCCAGTTGAGACCTCGCACTGGTTTGGGGATGCAGCCCCATCCCAACTCAGGAATCTCTCACCATTTAGGGCCACTTCCCAGTTCAGGCCCTATACTGGTCTGGGGCCAGCCCCCACTTCAGGCCCTGTACTGGTGAGGGGCCAGCTCCCAGTTCAGATCAGCCCCCAGTTCACACTCTGTACTGGTCAGCGGTCAGCTCCCAGTTCAGACCAGCTCCCAGTTCAGGTCCTGTACTGGTCAGGGGATAGCTCCCAGTACAGGCCAGCTCCCAGTTCAGGCCCCATACTGGTCTGGGCCCAGCTCCCAGTTCAGGCCCTGTACTGGTTTGCGCCCAGCTCCCAGTTCAGGCCCCATACTGGTCTGGGGCTAGCCCCCACTTCAGGCCCTGTACTGGTTTGCGCCCAGCTCCCAGTTCAGGCCCCATACTGGTCTGGGCCCAGCTCCCAGTTCAGGCCAGCTCCCAGTTCAGGCCCTATACTGGTCTGGGCCCAGCTCCCAGTTCAGGCCCTGTACTGGTTTGGGCCCAGCTCCCAGTTCAGGCCCCATACTGGTCTGGGCCCAGCTCCCAGTTCAGGCCCTGTACTGGTTTGGGCCCAGCTCCCAGTTCAGGCCCTGTACTGGTCTGGGCCCAGCTCCCAGTTCAGGCCCTGTACTGGTCAGGGGCTATCTCCCAGTTCAGGACAGCCCCCAGTTCAGGCCCCGCACTGGTCTGGGCCCAGCTCCCAGTTTGGGTTCCGGTCACCGCTCTCGTCTCCGTTCCGCCTCCAGTGCAGCACCGGCCAATCAGCGCACGCAGAGCGGGAGCGCGACAGCCAATAGCGGCGCGGGGAGGGGAGGGAGGGGGACGGCCGTTGCCATGGGGATCGCGCCGCGGCCCGGCTGGGTCACCCTGGCGACGCGTGACCATGGCAACGGGAGCGGCGCCCCCGGGTCCCGCTGCCCGCCCGCAGCCACCCCCGGGACACCCCTGTCCCCATGGCGGACCCCCATGTCCCAACAGGGGTCCCAATGTCACACCCCACCCCTCCCGGGGGCACCCCTGTCCCCATGGGGGTCCCAATGTGCCCCTCCAGGGACACCCCTGTCCCCACTGGGGGTCCCAATGTTTCCCCCAGCCCCTCCCGCGGACTACCCTGTCCCCATAGAGGACCCCAATGTCCCCACAGGGGTCCCAATGTCCCCCCCCCCCTCTCCTGGGGACACCCCTGTCCTAATGGTGGTCCCAATGTCCCCCCCCCCCATCCCGGGGACACCCCTGTCCCCATGGGGGATGCAGTGTCCCCCCCCAGGATCCTCTTGTCCTTCCTGGGGATGCCCCCCCCATACCGTGGGGACACTCGTGTCCACAAGTGCCACCCCCAACAGGACACGTCGATGCCACCAGCGATGTCACCCCATGAGCTTTAATGGGCTGAAATGGTGCGAAAAAGGGGCGAAAGTGAAAAAAAAGAAATAAAATAAAGTGTTGGGTCACCAGGATGGAAAGAACCAGTAAGTGACTGGGACAAACTGGGATGGTGCTGCCACCCAGGAGGTGACACGGGGTGACACGGTGGGTCCCACCAGTGCTGGACTGGGCCATACTGGGATGGCACTGCCACCTCTGTATGGGGTGACGCAGTGGGATGTGGGGGTCCCACCAGTGCGATACTGGGATTGTGCTGTCACCGATGAGGTGACACAGAAGGACACGGGGTCCCACCAGTGCCAGTGGAGGTGACGTGGGGTCCTACCACTCCTGGACTGAGCCAAACTGGGATGGCACCCATGGGGTGACGCGGGGGTCCCACCAGTACTGAACTGTCACCCCGGTTGGCACTGTCACCTGGGAGGTGATACAGGGTACCACCAGTGTGGGACTGGATCAAACTGGGAGGGCACTGTCATCTACAGGGTGACACATAGGGATGCGGGGTCACACCAGTGCCAGACTGGGCCCAACTGGAATAGCACTGCCCCCTGGGAGGTGACACGGGGTGATGTGGGGTCCTACCGGTCCTGGACTGGTCCAAAGTGGGATGAGACTGTCACCCCTGGGGTAACGTGGGGGTCCCACCAGTGCCAAACTGGGATGGTACTGTCATCTACGGGGTGATACATGGGGACATGGAGTCCCACCAGTGCCAAACTGGGATGATGCTACCACCTATGGGGTGACATGGGGGTCCCACCAGTGCCAAACTGGTCCCCATTCCTGGATACACCCTACTACCACCTACACCAAAGGTGCATGCATTGTGGGCAGGAGGACACCTTGGTTCCTGCTGCCGCACTGGTGGGTTCTGGGTACTTTGGGTCTCCGTGTCCACATCACGGTGGAGGTCACCAGCTGGGACGTGATGGACTAATTGGGTTTCCTTAATTACCCATCAAGATTTCCACGAGGGAATGCCAGCTCTCCCCACGGCGGGGTTAGGGCTGTCCATCGCGTGAAGGTTCTGGCCTTTTTAGATGTTCTCCACATCTTCTCTGGTGGTGACACCTCCTGGGAACGCTCGCTGCCCCTTTCTAAGTGGAGACTTCCCGAAGGATGAAGGTTCAAGGCCAGCTTTCCCCTTGGTCATCCAGGAGGTTAACGCTTCCTAGGGGGAGAAAGAAGAAGACCAAGGTCTTGGGTTGCATGCAAACCTCGGGAGAGTCATCTCAATCCCACCATTCCCCATTTTCCTTTCCCTCAAAAACGGGTTTTCCCACCCAAGGATGGGGTTTGATTCCTCGCCTGGATGCCTGGAGGTGCTCAAAGCATCCTGCTGGTGTTGGGTCACCACATGGATCTCTTCATAGTGGAGCACCCATGGGATTCTGCCATGAGTTCAACGCTCATCCCATAAGTTCCTCCCCTAATTAGCATCATCGTTTCAACATTTGAGTTGCTTAATCAACCCCTTCCAGCTTCCCACCTTCCTCAGAGCTCGGGAGGGTTTCAAAGTCCACTTAACTCCACGCTCAGGACACCGTTCCTCTCCTATTCTGTTTTTGAAAGGTGACCCATTATCTCTCACGACGTTGGGTGCTCACCAAACCACTGCTTTGACCCCCGCCGCGGTGCCTGGAAGGTCAAACGTTACCCAAACTCGTTAGTTTTTCAACTCCGGTCATAAATTTCCATCCTTCAGAAGAGGAGATTGAGTCAATTTACCAACGGTCTCAAAGGACTTTCCCTTTCCCCACCTGGTCGACTTCTGAGAACTCCTCCTACCATTACCATATCCACGAGCTGGTGGGACTGGTTGTTGCGTAGAGCTTGGCCAACCTGGTCTTGCTGCATGATGATCCAGGTCACCGTCCGTCCCCCCCACCATTCACGGAGCCATTCAACCATCCCGTACTCAAAGTACAAGAAAAACCTGCCAGGTTTCTACAGGTGGTCGCCCATATTGGTCCATTAGGCCACCCGCGTGGTGTTTTTCCGGCATGTGGCTCCATGCCCTGGAGCAGTAGGATGGGAGATGGTCATCTGCTCCATTTTCTTCTCCATACATCTCCGCTCCCCATCCGCCGGTTGCATTTTGCCCAATGTCCTTGCCATTGTGTTGCACCAGCCCATCCATACATGGTCCATCATTTCTAAGAGCTAACACCACGTCCTAGAGCTCTGCTGGTTGAGCAGAACCTACTCGCTCCACCACCACAAGTCCATCAACTACAGACCCGTCAGCAGCCGGTCCTTGCCATTCACCCAACGTTTTATGAGCACTCCCACCAGCCAGGCACCATCTGGTTGGTGGGGATCAAGTTCAGGAGCATCCTGGGTAGGAGAACATGGAGGCTCCATGTGTTCAGCGGCCATTCCTATGTGCTCTACAGCTTCAGCAACTTTATTCTCCTTGGTCAAGCCACCTGAGATGGATGTACAGTCCCACCTCTGGACAGTGGTCTCAGGTGCTACACCTAAAGGTGGTGGTTGACCACCAAGAAGAGGTTTAAGAAGAGGTATTGCCACGTGGAACGTTAAAACTTCTTCCCCGAGTTGAGGGTTTGGTTGCTCCCAACCGTCGGACGCTGCTAGAACCTCTTCAGAGGTTGAGGAACCGTGCCGAGCACTCTGCCATGAGTTGGAGCTCCTTGGAGCCGAGAGGTCCTTGTTGACATAGTCCCGCCAATATCCCACCTCTCCCAACCTGGATACGCGGGAAGAGGGGCTGCAAAGGGTGGAAGGGTCCCAATGATTGATTCATAATCTCCTTTAGGAGCTCCAGGACCTCTTCACGTGGTGGAGTCCATCCCCAGACCGCATTTTCTCGAGTAAGTTCTGGAGCGGTCACGTTATTCTATGAAGTCCTGGAAGACATGTCCTCCAAAATCCTAAAGTCCCTGTCACAGCACCCAACGCCCTTTAGTTTTGGGAATGGGCAACTCGTGGATTTCTTGGAGGACCTCAGCAGGAGCCGTTCTCCTCCCATGTGTCCACCCGACACCCCAGAATGTCACTCCCCAGCCGGGTCCTTCTTTCCTTCCTTCCTCTACGTCAATTAATGGCGGGTGCGGTAGAATCACCTCCCACCGCCCGTTCCACAGCGCTGGGCGTCCGCCTACTAAAACATCATCTAGATGTTAACCTCCCCTCGCCATCAGGTTCCTTTACTGGTCAGACTGGGAGGGGGATGAGACTTGAGAACTTCCTCCCAGCTCTTTTATTAATGATTAACATCGGAAGGTTAATTTGGACCGTGAAATATTAACGAGTTTGTGGGGTAGAGGAGCAGCGGTTGGGAACTCCGCAGGTGACCTTGTCTCCCATCGGTATTTGGGGTCCTGCGTCAACGGTGACAATCATTAACCACGGCCACCAGCTCAGGACTCGGATCCCCAGCGGTGGGAGTGGCAGCCGCCAGCACTTCCCACGCTGGTTTCCCATCAATTCCCAGTTTAGGTTTAGTGCAGACGGAGCCGGGTCTATCCCCGAGCTCATCCTCTGGCTCCCGTCGTTATCCTCGGAAACCCGACGGCGTCAGCGCCGTCTCCTGACACAGGTCCCACAAGCACCAGCACGAGAAGGTAACGAGAACCCAGCCAGTAGAGTTGGGAGCTCGTTGAACCCTTCTCCAAACACATTTCCCGTCATCTCCGTGAGCGTTTCCCGCTTTTCTCCTTGTATTTTGCACGGAGACAGACCGTCTCTTTTTAATTCCATTTATTTTAGCGAAGGTTCTCACCCGGTTTTTATCCCGTGGGGTGCAGAGTGGGAAATCAGAGAACCGTTCTGGTTGGAAAAGACCTTTAAGATCATCAAATCCAACCGTTAAAGCCACCAGCGGATGCTGAAGGACCGGAAAACTAATCCCATTCTTGGAAAATAATCCTATTCTTGGAAAACATGCTTGGAAAATAACACCATTGAAGCCTGTTTCAACGGCTAAATCGAACGATTTCTCAGCTCCGAGTTCAATCACCCGCGACGGGTGGGATGCAGAGCGTGTCCCCAGCCCAAATCCGTCCCGGATTGGGAATATTTGGCCCCCTGGTATCCAATATTCCCAGAGTCGATGGTGACGATGGAGGTCCAACGAGGCAAGGTGGAGGTGGTTGGCTCCGGCCGTCCAGTTCCGTGCCAGCCCCTCCACGGGCGTTTCCCCCAGGTCACCTCGGCGTCTCTCCTCCAGATTAATTAATTGGAGATGAGTTTTGGGTGCACTCTGTTCTCCAGCCTTAATTACTGCTGCCAAGAGGGTTTATCCTCGTTAATTATCCTCGTTACCGCCCGCTCGTTTCCAGATATCCCACCCATCGTCATCCTCGGCACAAGGAACTTGAACCGGGTCTAAAGCAGCTTCCGACCATCTTCTGCGCTCTTCATCTTCAGCAACTCTCCGGGGCTGAAGTTTTGACTTGAGCAATCTATTTTGCATTTCTAATTGCTTCCTCATCTTCCTCACCCTCGTCTTCCTCGCCCAACCCCGCGTCTTCCTCTTCCCTGCCCAACCTCATGACTTCCTCTCCCTCTCCCAACCCTACATCTTTGTCTGACAACCCATCTTCCTCTCCCAACCCGTCTTCCTCTTCCTCTCCCAACCCATCTTCCTCTTCCTCTCCCAACCTGTCTTCCTCTTCCAACCCCACGTCTTCCTCTTCTTGTCCTAACCCCGCGTCTTCCTCTCCCTCTCCCAACCCATCGTCTTCTTCCTCTCCCAACCCCATGTCTTCCTCTCCCTCTCCCAACCCCACGTCTTCCTCTTCTTGTCCCAACCCCGCATCTTCCTCTCCCTCTCCCAACCCTGCGTCTTCCTCGCCCAACCCGTCTTCCTCTTCCTCTCCCAACCCCACGTCTTCCTCTCCCTCACCCAACCCCACGTCTTCCTCTCCCTCACCCAACCCGTCTTCCTCTCCCTCGCCCAACCCGTCTTCCTCTTCCTCTGCCAACCTGTCTTCCTCTTCCTCTGCCAACCCGTCTTCCTCTCCCAACCCCACGTCTTCCTCTCCCTCTCCCAACACCACGTCTTCCTCTTCCTCTCCCAACCCCATGTCTTCCTCTCCCTCTCCCAACCCTGCGTCTTCCTCTCCCAACCCCACATCTTCCTCTCCCTCGCCCAACCCGTCTTCCTCTTCCTCTCCCAACCCCACCTCTTCCTCCCCCTCGCCCAACCCTATGTCTTCCTCTCCCAACCCCATGTCTTCCTCTTCTTCTCCCAACCCTACGTCTTCCTCTCCCAACTCATCAATCGCATCCCTCGCTGCTCCAGGACACACAGCACCTTCTACTTTTCCCTTCTCTAACCCACACGAAGCTCGTCATTCACCACATTCCTGACAAATATTACCCAGATCTGTCCGGTGGCTCTCCATCCAGGTCAAATCCCGCTTGGAATTTCACCATCCCTAATTATAAAGCTAATTAAATCCTCTTCCTTAAATTTTTCTCACGGTGGTTGATGCTCAACGTCTGGTTTTTCGCCCTTTGCCGTGGCACGGACACGCACAACAATCTCCGCTCACACCAAAGCGGTCGCCTCGACGTGTCCAGGAGAGCTTCCGCTTGTGACATCACTAACATGTCACAGTCCATTCACATCTCTCAAAATACGCTGTCAATTAAACTTTAGGAGCTCGTTAAGAAATCTAACGAACCAAGAAGGGCTCGACCCCCCCATGCACGGAGTTGTGTATCACCTGAATTCGCTTATTCACCGCTCAAATTGTGAAATTTCATCACTTCGAGCTCGTTAATTCGTTAATTTGTGCATTTATGAACAAAACGAACTGCCCAGGCGGTGATGCAAGCGCTCATCCTTCCTCCGGCGCGGAGCTGGTGTCCCCCACGTCCCCTCTGTGTCCCTCGGGACACGCGGCACGAGCTGTGTTAGCCATAACCTGAGCGGGAGCCGAGTGACATCTGGGAAGCGACACGTGGGTCTCACCAGTGCCAGACTGGGCCAAACTGGTCCCCTCCCTACTGGTTGGGGTGGTGGGGGGGTGACTCACCCGGATGCCTGGGTCTGCAGGTGGGTCGGGGGGGTCCCCACTGTCACTGCTGTCCCCATCGTCCCCGAGGATGGCGGCGCCCAGGGCCTGCAGCTGTGTCACGAGGGAGCCCAGCGCCACTGGGGGGACACAGGGGACATTTAGGGCTTGGGGGGACACTGGGGACACAGGGAGACATTTAGGGCTGGGGGGGGAACATTGAGGGGACATTGGAGAAGGCATTGGGGACATGGGGGGAGACATTGGGGGGCACTCAATGGTCTCAGGGGACACGGAAGGGGACACTGGGGGGACATGAGGACACTGGGGGGGACATCCACAGGTGCCACACAGGCTGAACCTACCTCTGCCAGGGGGGTGCCCCATCCTGTCGTCGTGGAGGGTGGCCTGGGGGGTGACACGAGGGGTGACACAGGGACAGCAGCCACCCCTGTCCCTGAGTGCCCCCCCCCGCCCAGCCCGGTGTCCCCCCTTATCACCTCCTCCCTGTGTCCCCTCTTGTCACCCCTTCCTCGTGCCACCTCCCCATGGCTCCAGATGCCCCATGTCCCTTCTCTGTGTCCCCCACATCCCCACCCATGTCCCCAGATCCCCTCACCTCGTCCCGCGTCACCTCGTCCTTTGTCACCGGGCTGTGTGTCACCTCCTCAGCCACCCCCAAGGACACCGCTGCGGGGACAGGGACAGGCCGCGGTGAAGACACAGCAGCCACCGCTCACCCATAGGGGCACAGGGTGGCACTGGGTCCCCATGGTGTCCCCAGTGTGTCCCCTGGCACCTGCCTGGTGTCCCCTCAGCGATGTCCCCTGCCTGGTGTCCTCTCCACCGAGGGTGTCCCCAGTGTGTCCCCACTTACCGCTGTGTCGGACACCAGCCATCGTCCCCGCAAGCAGACGGGTGCTGCCTGTCACCTTGGCCACCAGGCTGGGGACAGAGTCACCATGTCACCCCCAGCCCCACAGGTGTGTCAGGGCCAGCGGGGACGGGACAGTGCCACCGTGTCACCCTTGGGGTCCCCAAGAGCGGGGATAGGGTCCTCTGCCACCCCTGGGGTCCTAAAGTCACTCCCAAGGTCCAATGTCCCCTCCGGTGTCCCCATGCCACCCTTGGGGTCCCAGTGTCACCCATGGAGTCCCCTGCCACCCTCAGGGTCCCCTGGTGTCCCTCAACACCCCCAAAGTGGACCCAGGCGTCCGGGCCCCTCCCCCATCACTCACTCGTCCCCCGCTGGGTCCTGCTGCCACTGTGGCTGGTCCAAGGCCACCGCTGGAGCCACCAGCCCTGGGGACAGGGAACAGAGTGACACCGGGGTCACCAGCCCTGGGGATAGGGTGAGTCCAGGGCCACCTCCACTGCGGAGGTGGGGTGACAGTGGCATCGGGGACACCCTGTTCCCGTCCTCACGCCTGTCCTGTCCTGTCCCCATCCCCACGTCCCCATCCCCGTCCCTGTGTCCCCATGTCCCCCTCCCTGCCTCTGTGCCCCCTGTCCCCCTCCCAGTCCCCATGTCCCTCTCCCTGTCCCCATGTCCCCATGTCCCCCTCCCTGCCTGTGTGCCCCCTGTCCCCCTCCCAGTCCCCATGTCCCTCTCCCTGTCCCTGTGTCCTCATGTCCCCCTCCCTGCCTCTGTGCCCCCTGTCCCCCTCCCAGTCCCCATGTCCCTCTCCCTGTCCCTGTGTCCTCATGTCCCCCTCCCTGCCTCTGTGCCCCCTGTCCCCCTCCCAGTCCCCATGTCCCTCTCCCTGTCCCCGTGTCCCCCTCCCTGCCTCTGTGCCCCCTGTCCCCCTCCCAGTCCCCATGTCCCTCTCCCTGTCCCTGTGTCCCCATCCTCTCCCTGCCCCCATGCCCCGTGTCCCATCCTCATATCCCCCTCCCCGTGTCCCCCTCCTTTCCCTGTCCCCATGTCCCTGTCCCCCTCCCAACCGGTGCCCCCTGTCCCCACATCTCCCTCCCCGTGTCCCCGTACCCTGGAGGACGCGGAGCCGCCGTCCTGCCCGGCGCAGGCGGGCGCTGAGGGTGACCATGGTGCTGGTGGCTGCTGCCACCTCGGCCTCGCGTGCTGTCACCACCCTGGCCAGCCTGGGGGAGATGGGGGAGGGACACCAGAACAAGGGGACGATGACAAGGGGACAGGGGTGAAACGGGGATGGGGAACACAAAGGGACAGGGAGGGACACAGGGACAGGAGCAGCGGGGACATGTGGGGACAGGGACACTGGTGACCTCTGGTGTCCCCATCCTGGTCCCCTCCCAGTATCCCCCAGATGCCCCTCAGTTCCTTCCCAGTTCCCCCTCAGTGTCCCCAGTACCTCCCAGTGTCCTCCCAGTCCCCACCCAGCTTAGGCCCAGCTCCCCCCCAGTCCCTCTCAGTGCTCCGCCAGTTGTCCCCCAGTTCTTCCCAGTGTTCCCCGTCCCTCCAGTTCCTCCCAGTGCCCTCCCAGTACCTGGCTGCCGCCCGGGCCAGTCCCCTCAGTGCCTCCTCAGCTGCCTCTGCTCGTCCCCGCTGCCGTGTCACCTCCTGCGCCAGGCGCTGGGACAAGTGCCACCACGTCCCCAACCTGGCCCCAGGCCCTCCCGTGCCCCCAGCATGTCCCCACTCCAGACCACCTCCCTGACCAGGCACTGGGACACGGCCAACCGCTCACCAATGTCCCCAACGTGTCCCCAACCCCTTCCCAAGTGGCCCCCATGATGTCGCCAATGTGTCTCCACGTCCCCAAGCCATCCCTGTGTCCCCACTGTGTCCCCAACATATCCCCAGCATGGCCTGGACATGTCTCTCTGTGTCCCCAGCATGTCCCCACATTGCCATCATGTCCCCGGCGTCCTCAGTGTCCCCCCCCTTTCCCAGGCACGACCTCATCAGGTCCTTGTGTCCCCAGCAGGTCCCCACATGCCCCTCCCCCATGTCCCTAGCAGGTCCCCATGTCCCCAGCATGTCCCCATATGTTCCGTGCGTGTCCCCCCATGTACCCAAACAGGTCCCCTTTTACCCCATGCATGTCCCCAGCATGTCCCCATGTGTCCCCAGCAGGTTCCCATGTCCCCAGCCTGTCCCCATACATCCCATGCATGTCCCCCTTTGTCCCTAGCATGTCCTTAGCAGGTCCTCCCCCCCCCCAGCAGGTCCCCATATGTCCCCCACTTGTCCCCCACATCCCCACCAGGTCCCCAGTGGGTCCCTATATGTCCCCCACTCGTCCCCCACGTCCCCACCAGGTCCCCAGCAGGTCCCTATATGTCCCACACTTGTCCCCCACGTCCCCACCAGGTCCCTGTACGTCCCACGTGTCCTCCCTGTGTCCCTGCTGACCTCGGTGTCCCGACGCTGCAGCTCGGCGGTGGCCGCCCTCTCGCGCAGGCTCAGCTCCAGCCGCGTCACCCGGCGGGTCCCCGCTGCCACCGCTGTCCCCAGCGTCCCCACCTGAGGAACCCAGGCATCCAGGAGGGACCCAGGCACCCGGGAGCCCCCCCCCAGGGGGAAACAGGTGACCCTTGGAAGGGACCCAGGCGTCAGGGCAACCCCTAACCCCCCCCTAGATAGCACCCAGGCATCTGGGTGTCCCCCAGCCCCCCAAGACAGGACCCAGACACCCCATGGGAGGGAACCATGAGTCTGGGTGCCCCCCAGTCCCCTCAGATGAGACTCAGGAACAGCCCCTCCCCCGCCTTTTGGAGGGATTCAGGCGTCCAGGCACCCCCCCCTAGATAGGACCCAGGCATCGGAGTGCCCCCCAACTCCCCAGTATGGGACCCAGGCACCCCACGGGAGGGACCCAGGCATCTAGGTGTCCCCCAGGCCCCCCCCACGGGACCCAGGCACCCCACGGGAGGGACCCAGGACTCTGGATGCCCCTCTAGCCCCCCCCATGGGACTCAGGAACCCCCTCCCCGGGAGGGACCCAGGCATCGAGGCACCCCCTAACCCCCCTCTAGATAGGACCCAGGCAGCTGTGTGTCCCCCAGCCCCCCAGATGGGACCCAGGCACCCCACGGGAGGGACCCAGGACTCTGGATGGCCCCCTAGCCCCCCCCATGGGACTAAGGAACCCCCTCCCCAGGAGGGACCCAGGCATCCAGGCACCCCCTAACCCCCCCCTAGATAGGACCCAGGCAGCTGGGTGTCCCCCAGCCCCCCAGACGGGACCCAGGCACCCCACGGGAGGGACTCAGGACTCTGGATGCTCCCCAATCCTGCTAGATGGGACCCAGGCACCCCATGGGAGGGACCCAAGAGTCCGGGTGCCCCTTCAGGAGGGAACCAGGAGTCCAGGTGCCCCCCAACTCCCCTCCATGGGGCTCAGGAACCCCCTCCCCAGGAGGGACCCAGGCATCCAGGCACCCCCTAACCCCCCTCTAGATAGGATCCAGGCATCGGAGTGCCCCCCAACTCCCCAGTATGGGACCCAGGCACCCCACGGGAGGGACCCAGGACTCGGGATGCCCCCCTAGCCCCCGCCCAAGGGACTCAGGAACCCCACCTTGGGAAGGACCCAGGTGTACAGGCACCCTCTAACCCCCCCCTAGATAGGATCCAGGCATCGGAGTGCCCCACAACCCCCCAAGATGGGACCCAGGCACCCCATGGGGGGGACCTAGGACTCTGGGTGCCCCCCAATCCCCCCACATGGGACCCAAGAACTGCCCCCAGGGAGGGACCCAGGAGTCTGGATGCCCCCCAGGTGGGACTCAGGAACACCCCCAGATGGGACCCGGGCACCCACCTGTGCCCGCAGCACCCGCTGTGCCTCCTCCTGCACCCGCAGCTGCACCAGGAGGGCAAAGACCTTCTCCCGCCAGCGCCCCAGGAGCCTCTGCAGCCTTGGGGGGGCCACCGCCACGGGGACCTCGGGGGGGGGTAGCTGGGGGGTGAGAGGGGGAGGTATGGGTATCCCAGGGCACCCAGACTTCCCCCAAGCACCCAGAGACACCCCAAAGCCACCCCCCCCCCAGCCCCCCAACACACCCATGTCTATGCCAGGGGCACCCAAGACCCCCTCAACACCCCAGAACCTCCTCGTTGCACATCACTGATCAGTGTCCCCGTCCCCATCCCAAAAGCCCCCCCCAGTGGCACCTTATGGCAGCCCAGAGGTGTCCCTACACCCCCCTCAGGGCACCCTAGCCCCCCCGCCCCCCCCCCCAGCACCCTATGTCACCCCATTGTGCCTCCAGACCCCCCCTGTGGCATCCCAGGCCCCCCCTCAGCAACCCAAAAGCTGCCCCCAGGGAGACCCTGTGGCCCCCCCAGACCAACCCCTGAGGACCTCTGCCCACCCCCCCCCCCAGCACTCCAGAGACCCCCTCAGGACCCCCTGTGGCACCCAGGGGCCCCCCCCCATTGCCCCCCAGGGGCACCTCACAACACCCAAGGGCTCCCCCAGCCCCCCAAGAATGCCCCCAGTAGCACCCTATGGCACCCCAGGGGAGCCCCAAACCCCCCCAAAGCACCCCAGGCCCACCCCAGCACCCCCCTGGCCCCCACCCAGAGCACCCCAGGACCCTCCCATTGCCCCCCAGGGTTCCCCTGGCACCCAAAGGGCCCCTCGCAGCACCCCAAAGATCCCCCTAGGGGCACCCTATGCCCCCCCTGTCCCCCAAAAACCCCTCCGGGGGCACCCCGTGGCCCCACCTCGCGGCCCAGCTCTCGCTCCTGCAGGGTCAGAATGTGGCCAAGGGCGCTGAGCCGGGCCTGGAGCAGCACCTGGGCCTGGCACTGGGGGGAACGGGGACAGTGTGGGGACAGTGGGACACTCTGGGGACACTGCACCCTGGGGACATACTGGGGAGAGGGGATGTGGGGACACCATGGGGACAGGGGGACACCATGGGGACACCAAAGAGACATAGGAACATCCTGGGGACACTGAGTATTGGGATACCATGGGGACAGGGAGCATAGCGTCACCCTGGGGACAGGGAGCACGGGTACAACATGAGGACAAGGTGACATCCTGGGGACAGGGGGACACCATGGGCACATCCTGGAAACATTGGATATTGGGACGCTGTGGAGACAGAGGACATGGAGACACCCCAGGGACAGAGGAACACCCTGGCGACACCAGAGGGATATGGGGACATCCCAGGGACACTGTGGGGACAGGGCACAGGGCCACTGTGTCACCCTGCCATGGGGACACCCTGGGGACAGGGGAACACCACAGGGACACCAGAGGGGCACGGAGACATGGGGACACCCTGGGCACAGGGTATAGGGCCACCACATCACATTCTGGGCACATGAGGACACCCTGAGGACACCAGGGGAACAGGGCACATGGAGACATGCTGGGGACACTGTGGGGGCAGAAGACATGGCCACCGTGTCACTCCCACTACAGGGACACCCAGGGGACTCCAGAAGGGCAGGGGAGCAGGGGACATGGGGACATCCTGGGGACACTGTGGGGACAGGGGACACGACCACTGTCCCCCCTCACCATGGGGACACCATCAGGACAGGGCCAACATGTCCCTCCCACCATCGGGACGCCCTGGGGACAGGGCCACCGTGTCCCCAAGGGGAGGGGACACAGCTCCCAGGGGATCCAGGCGCCGGGGCTCACCTCCTCCAGGGGCTGCTCCCCATCAGGCTCCGCCCCCTGGGCCTGGCCACGCCCCCTCACAGCATCAAGCTCCGCCTCCAAGGCTTGGCTCCGCCCCTTCTCAGCCTCAAGCTCCACCTCCAGGAACCGACCACGCCCCTTCTCAGCCTCAAGCTCCACCTCCAGGGCTTGACTCCGCCTCCTCTCAGCATCAAGCTCCGCCTCTAAGGCATGGCCACGCCTCCTCACAGCCTCAAGCTCCGCCTCCAAATCGTGTCTCCGCCCCTTCTCAGTTTCAAGCTCCGCCTCCACGGGCCTGCCAAAGGGGGCCTCAGTGTCCAGGCTCCGGGGGTTACTGGGAGGGTTACTGGGAGCACTGGGAGAGTTAGTAGGGGATTACCAGGAGCACTGGAGGGGGAAACTGAGGGATTACAGGGAGCACCGAGGGTCACTGGGAGGGTTAGTGGGGGATTACTGCAAACACCGGGGCGTACTGGGAACATTGAGAGGTTACTGGGAGGTTCAGTGGGAGATTACTGGGAGCACTGGAGGGGGAAACTGGGGGATTACAGGGAGCACTGGGGGTCACTGGGAGCACTGGGAGGGTTAGTGGGGGATTACTGCAAACACTGGGGCGTACTGGGAACATTGAGAGGTTACTGGGAGCACTGGGAGGTTTAGTGGGAGATTACTGGGAACACCAGCGGGTTACTGGGAGCACTGGAGGGGGAAACTGGGGGAATACAGGGAGCACTGGGGGTTTGCTGGGATGGCTACTGGCAGCACTGAGGGACACTGGGAACATTGGGGGGTTACTGGGAGCAGTGGAGGGGAACAACTGGGGGATTAGAGGGAGCACTGGGTGTTACTGGGAGGGTTATCAGGAACACTGGGGGGGCTATTGGGAGGTTACTGGGAGCACCGGGGGTGGTTACTGGACAACTACTGGGAATACGAAAGCACAGTAAGAGCAATTAGGGAGTACACAGGGGGCAACTGGGAGGATTACTGGGAGCACTGGGCAGGGGGGTAACTGGGAGGTTACTGGGAGCACTGGGAACCCTTACCTGGTGCTGGGGCCGTGGGGGCGGAGCATGAAGTGCGATGGGGGGACGAGGCCCCGCAGACCTGGGGGGGGACAGGAGGGACCCAGATGTCGGGGGGGGTCACTCAGGCGTCCTGGGCAGGGGACAGGGGACAAGAGGGACCCAGGTGTCCTGGGGGGGGACACAGGTGTCCTGGGGGGGGGGGACAGGGAACAACAGGGACCCAGGTGTCCTGGGGGGGACACACAGGTGTCCCGGGGGGGGACAGGGGACAAGAGGGACCCAGGCATCCGGGGGGGGGACACAGGTGTCCCGGGGGGGGGGGGACAGGGGACAAGAGGGACCCAGATGTCCTGGGGGGGGGGACACAGGTGTCCGGGGGGGGGGGGACAGGGGACAAGAGGGACCCAGGCATCCGGGGGGGGGACAGGTGTCCTGGGGGGGGGGGACACAGATGTCCGGGGCTCACCAGTGCCCGGTGGCTCTGGGTGACTCTCGGCCATTGGTGGCACCTTTGGGGGGGGACACACAACTCCCAGTAAGTCCCAGTAACCCCACTCATGGTCCCAGTAACTCCCAGTAGCCCTCTATCCCCAGTCTCAGTACCTCCCAGTAACCCCCACTGAAGGCCTGCTCCCCCCTACACGGTCCCAGTAAGCTCCCCAGTAACTCCCAGTACCCCTCTACCCCCCAGCCCCAGTAACTCCCAGTACTCCTCTATCCCAGTACCTCCCAGTAACCCCCAGTGAAGGCCTGCTCTCCCCTACACGGTCCCAATAAGCCCCCCAGCCCCAGTAACTCCCAGTACTCCTCTATCCCAGTACCTCCCAGTAACCCCCAGTGAAGGCCCGCTCCCCCCTACATGGTCCCAGTAAGCCTCCCAGTAACTCCCAGTACTCCTCTATCCCAGTGCATCCCAGTAACCCTCAGTGAGGGCTTGCTCCCCTTACACACAGTCCCAGTACCTCCCCCCCAGCCCCAATGACTCCCAGTAACAACCAGTGACTCCCAGTAACAACCAGTGACTCCCAGTTCAATCTGCCATGGCCCCAGTGACTCCCAGCCCTACCCCCCCACACTCCCAGTAACCCCCCTGCAGCCCCAGTACCCCCCAGTAACCCCCAGTGAGGGCCTGCTCCCTCTTACGCACAGTCCAGTAACTCCCAGTAACTGTCCGCTCATATTCCCAGTGACTCCCCGTTCTGCCACACACATTCCCAGTGGCTCCCAGTATCTCCCCATTCCCACCCTGGAGGTCTCAGGGGCTCCCAGTGGCTCCCAGTAACCAGCCCCTCATATTCCCAGTGACTCCCAGTTCCCCCAGCGGCTCCCAGTAACCAGCCCCTCATATTCCCAGTGACTCCCAGTTCCCCCAGCGGCTCCCAGTAACCAGCCCCTCATATTCCCAGTGACTCCCAGTTCCCCCAGCGGCTCCCAGTAACCAGCCCCTCATATTCCAGTGACTCCCAGTTCCCCAGCGGCTCCCAGTAACCAGCCCCTCATATTCCCAGTGACTCCCAGTTCCCCCAGCGGCTCCCAGTAACCAGCCCTCATATTCCCAGTGACTCCCAGTTCCCCAGCGGCTCCCCAGTAAACCAGCCCCTCATATTCCCAGTGACTCCCAGTTCCCCCAGCGGCTCCCAGTAACCAGCCCCTCATATTCCCAGTGACTCCCAGTTCCCCCAGCGGCTCCCAGTAACCAGCCCCTCATATTCCCAGTGACTCCCAGTTCCCCCAGCGGCTCCCAGTAACCAGCCCCTCATATTCCCAGTGACTCCCAGCTCCCCCAGCGGCTCCCAGTAACCAGCCCCTATCAATTCACCAGTGACCTCCCAGTTCCCCCCAGCGGCTCCCAGTAACCAGGCCCTCATATTCAGTGACTCCCAGTTCCCCCAGCGGCTCTCCCAGTAACCAGCCCCTCATATTCCCAGTGACTCCCAGTTCCCCCAGCGTGCTCCCAGTACCAGCCCCTCATATTCCCAAGTGAGCTCCCAGTTCCACCCAGCGGGCTCACAGTAACCAGCCCTCTCATATTCCCAGTGACTCCCAGCTCCCCCAGTGGCTCCCAGTAACCAGCCCCTCATATTCCCAGTGACTCCCAGCTCCCCCAGTGGCTCCCAGTAACCAGCCCCTCATATTCCCAGTGACTCCCAGTTCCCCCCACACGTTCCCAGTGGCTCCCAGTAACTCCCAGTTGCCCCCCATCTCCCCCTCTCCCCAATTCCAGGGGCTCCCAGTAACTCCCAGTTCCTCCCCCCGTCCCCAGTCCTTCCCAGTACCCCCACACTGATGCTCCCAGTACCTCCCAGTATACCCAGTACCCCCCCCGTCCCCCCTCACGACCGCGCGGAGCACGCCGGGAACGCGCCGCCGCCGCCGCTCTTCCCGCTCCGCTCGGCGCAGCCAATCAGCGCGCGGGGCCGAGAGAAGAGCCCGCCCCCCTCGCCCCGGCCGCCGTAGAGCGGCAGCCAGTGAGAAGCGGTAACACAAAAGTCCCGCCTCCCCGCTGTCCAATGGGAGACCGCGCCTGGGCGTGGAGACGCTGCGGAGAGCGCGGTGGCTCGTCCCGCCCCCCTGCGGGGGCTCCGCCAATCCGGGCGCGAGGGGCGGGGCCTGGGGTAGAGCTGGCGCCTGGGGGGGTAAATTTGAGCCGTGAGGGGCAAATCTGGGGCCTGGGGGTGTAAATCACGTCCTGAGGGTGTAAATCGGGGGCTGAGGGAGTAAATCAGGGCCTGAGGTGGTAAATCAGGGTCCTGGAGGTGTAAATCAGTGTCTGAGAGGGTAAATCAGGGCCCTGGAGGTGTAAATGAGGGTCCTGGAGCAGTAAATCAGGGCCCTGGAGGTGTAAATGAGGGTCCTGGAGCAGTAAATCAGGG
Source organism: Fratercula arctica (assembly GCA_947846985.1). NCBI lineage: Eukaryota > Metazoa > Chordata > Aves > Charadriiformes > Alcidae > Fratercula > Fratercula arctica. The sequence goes on along the minus strand of CANTUZ010000014.1, from coordinate 4,247,407 downwards.
CCCTGGAGGTGTAAATGAGGGTCCTGGAGCAGTAAATCAGGGCCCTGGAGGTGTAAATGAGGGTCCTGGAGCAGTAAATCAGGGCCCTGGAAGCATAAATCAGTGTCTGATGGGGTAAACCAGAGCCCTGGAGGAGTAAATCTGATCCGTGGAGGTGTAAATCCGGGTCTGAGGGGGCAAATCAGGGTCCTGGAGGAGTAAATCTGGGTCTGAGGGGGTAAGTCAGGGCCCTGGAGGTGTAAATGAGGGTCCTGGCGGTGTAAATGCGGGTCCTGGAGGTGTAAATCGGGGCCTGAGGGGGTAAATCAGGGCCTTGAGGGGGCAAATATGAGCCCTGAGGGGGTAAATCGGGGGCCTTGGGGTGTCAATGAGGGCCCCAGAGGTGTAAATGTGGGCCCCGAGGGTGTAAATCGGGGCCCTGGGGGTAAACGGGGGTCCGAGGGGCGGCAGGACCATGAACGCCTGGGTCCCTCCTGTCTCCCCGGACGCCTGGGTCCCGTGGGAGCGGCAGTGACGTAGGTGCCACCGGCCGTGGGGACCGTCCCCGAGGGACACAGGGAGGTAGGTGCTGGCAGGGAGGGGGGCCATACCCGGGTGCCTGGGGGGCTTGCGGGGGGGGGGACACCCCCCAGGGGTGGGAGGGGGTGCCGGGGTTGGCGGGGGGGAAGGGCAGGCGGAGGCCTGGGTCCCTCGGTGGCTGCGGAAAGGGAAGTGGCGGGGTTCCTCACGGCGGCAATGGTGGCCGCGCCCAGACGCCTGGGTCCCTTGTGGCACCGATGGCTGGGTCCCGCTTCTAGGGGTGCGCGTGTGTGTCCCCAGCCAGGACACCCGGCGCCCTTGGAGGGGGTCCCATCCCTGGACACCTGGGTCCCCGCCCGGATACCTGGGTCCCAGCCCCAAATGCCCGGGTCCTTCTTATCTCCATTATGGGCTTGGGAAGGGGTCCCCCCTAGGACACCTGGGTCCCCACCCAAACACCTGGGTCCCCCCCAGGACGCCTGGGTCCCATCCCCAAATGCCCGGGTCCTTCTTATCTCCATTACGGGCTTGGGGAGGGGTCCCCACCCCTGACACCTGGGTCCCCACCCAAACACCTGGGTCCCCAGGGAGGGCTCCCTGCCCGGACACCTGGGTCCCCATCCCTGACACCTGGGTCCCATCCCCAAATGCCTGGGTCCCTCTTATCTCCATTACGGGCTTGGGGAGGGGTCCCCACCCCTGACACCTGGGTCCCCACCCAAACACCTGGGTCCCCCCCAGGACACCTGGGTCCCCAGGGAGGACTCCCTGCCTGGACACCTGGGTCCCCACCCCTGACACCTGGGTCCCATCCCCAAATGCCTGGGTCCCTCTTATCTCCATTACAGGCTTGGGGAGGGGTCCCCACCCAAACACCTGGGTCCCCACCCCCGACACCTGGGTCCCCACCCAAACACCTTGGTCCCATCCCTGGACGCCTGGGTCCCCCCCAGGACGCCTGGGTCCCATCCCCAAATGCCTGGGTCCCTCTTATCTCCATTATGGGCTTGGGGAGGGGTCCCCACCCCTGACACCTGGGTCCCCACCCAAACACCTTGGTCCCATCCCTGGACACCTGGGTCCCCACCTGGACACCTGGGTCCCATCCCCAAATGCCCGGGTCCCTCTTATCTCCATTACAGGCTTGGGGAGGGGTCCCCACCCCTGACACCTGGGTCCCCACCTGGACACCTGGGTCCCCAGGGAGGACTCCCTGCCCGGACATCTGGGTCCCCACCCCTGACACCTTGGTCCCACCCCCAAATGCCTGGGTCCCTCTTATCTCCATTACAGGCTTGGGGAGGGGTCCCCACCCAAACACCTGGGTCCCCACCCAAACACCTTGGTCCCATCCCTGGACACCTGGGTCCCCGCCCGGACACCTGGGTCCCATCCCCAAATGCCTGGGTCCCTCTTATCTCCATTATGGGCTTGGGGAGGGGTCACCACCCCGAACACCTGGGTCCCCACCCTGACACCTGGGTCTCCACCCGGACACCTGGGTCCCCCGCAGGATGTCCTCTCCTCCGCTGTCCCCGGCGGTGGCCTCGGCGGCGGTGGCCTCCAGGCAGGCGCTGCGGGCGCTGGCGGGGCTGGCGGAGGCGCTGGGGACGCCGGGGACGGTGGTGACGGCGGCGCTGGCAGAGGCGGAGGCGGCGCTGGCGGAGGCGGAGGCGGCGCTGAAGGGGCTGGAAGCGGCGTTGGGGGCGGCGATGGCGGCGGTGGCGGAGATGGCGACGCCGACGCCGGGGCTCGACGCCGAAGGTCTTTACCGGGCGCTGGCGGCAACCACCAATGCCAGCGCCGACGAGCTGGAGCGGGAGCTGCGCCGCAACCGCCGGCGCCGCTGGGGTCTGTGGCTGGTCCGGACCATCACCCTGGTGCTGATGCTTCTCTGCGCTCCCCTGCGTGAGTACAGACCAGTATAGACCAGAATGGACCAGTTCAGGCCAGTAGGGAGCCCTACGGATCCACTTGGACCAGTAATACCAGTAGAGAACCCTACAGACCAGTAGGGAGCCCTACAGACCAGCAGAGACTCCCCTATCCATACCACTGTCCTGACCAGTATAGACAAGAACAGACCAGTTCAGACCAGCAGGGAGCCCTGCGGATCCGCTTGGACCAGTAATACCAGTAGAGAACCCTACAGACCAGTAGGGAGCCCTGCGGATCCGCTTGGACCAGTAATACCAGTAGAGAACCCTACAGACCAGTAGGGAGCCCTACAGACCAGCAGAGACTCCCCTATCCATACCATTGTCCTGACCAGTATAGACAAGAATGGACCGGTTCAGACCAGTAGGGAGCCCTACGGATCCGCTTGGACCAGTAATACCAGTAGAGAACCCTACAGACCAGTAGGGAGCCCTGCGGATCCGCTTGGACCAGTAATACCAGTAGAGAACCCTACAAACCAGTAGGGAGCCCTACAGACCAGCAGAGACTCTCCTATCCATACCACTGTCCTGACCAGTATAGACAAGAATGGACCAGTTCAGACCAGTAGGGAGCCCTGCAGATCCGCTTGGACCAGTAATACCAGTAGAGAACCCTACAGACCAGTAGGGAGCCCTACAGACCAGCAGAGACTCCCCTATCCATACCACTGTCCTGACCAGTATAGACAAGAATGGACCAGTTCAGACCAGTAGGGAGCCCTACGGATCCGCTTGGACCAGTAATACCAGTAGAGAACCCTACAGACCAGTAGGGAGCCCTGCGGATCCGCTTGGACCAGTAATACCAGTAGAGAACCCTACAGACCAGTAGGGAGCCCTGCGGATCCGCTTGGACCAGTAATACCAGTAGAGAACCCTACAGACCAGTAGGGAGCCCTACAGACCGATAGAGACTTTCCCCTGCCCGGACCAGTAGGGACCAGTTTAGACCAGTAGGGAGCCCTATGGATCTGCTTGGACCAGTAATGCTGGTAGAGAACCTTACAGACCAGTACAGACCAGTGGGAAGCTCTACAGACCAGTAGAGACTTTCCCCTGCCCAGTCTAGTAGAGACCAGTTTAGACCAGTAGGGAGCCCTACCGATCTACTTGGACCAGTAAGACCAGTAGAGAACGCTACAGACCAGTACAGACCAGTGGGAAGCTCTACAGACCAGTAGAGACTTTCTCTAGCCCTGCCCAGTATAGACCAGAATGGACCATTTCAGACCGCTAAGAATCAGTGTACACCAGTAGGGACCAGTACAGACCAGTACACGACCCCTACAGGCCAGTACAAACTTTCCCATAGTCTGACCACCATAGACCAGTATGGACCAGTAGGGACCTTTACAGACCAATGTGGAACAGTATGATCCTGTAGGGATCACTGTAGACCAGCAGGGACCAGTTCAGACCAGTAAGGACCAGTAGGGAGCCCTACCAGTAGAGGACCCTACAGACCAGTAGGAACTACCCTGCTCTGACCACTATAGACCCGCCTGGACCTATATGGGCTGCCAAGGACCTCCACAGACCAGTTCAAACCAGTATATACTAGTAGGGACCAGTAGGAGCCACCGTACACCAGTAGGGACCAGTAAAGACCAGTTGGATGTCCTACAGACCAGTGTAGACCAGCGTAGAGCTTCCCCTCAACTGCTATGGACTGGGGGACACTGGGAGGAGACTGGGGACATCCAGAGGGAATGGGGGACACCAGGAGGGGATGGGGACACTGGGAGGGGACTGGGGACACTGGGACAAGGCTGGGGACACTGGGATGGGACTGGGGACATTGGGAGGGGACTGGGGATGTTGGGAGGGGACACCGGGAGGGGAGAGGGGACACTGGGAAGGGACTGGGGACACTGGGAGGGGACACCGGGAGGGGAGAGGGGACACTGGGATGGGACTGGGGATGTTGGGAGGGGACACCGGGAGGGGAGAGGGGACACTGGGAAGGGACTGGGGACATTGGGAGGGGACTGGGGACATCCAGAGGGAATGGGGGACACTGGGATGGGACTGGGGACATTGGGAGGGGACTGGGGATGTTGGGAGGGGACACTGGAAGGGGAGAGGGGACACTGGGACAAGACTGGGGACACGGACGGGACTGGGGACACTGGGATGGGACTGGGGACGTTGGGAGGGGACTGGGGACATTGGGAGGGGAGAGGGGACACTGGGAAGGGACTGGGGACATTGGGAGGGGACACCAGGAGGGGATGGGGACACTGGGACAAGGCTGGGGACACTGGGATGGGACTGGGGACATTGGGAGGGGACTGGGGATGTTGGGAGGGGACACCAGGAGGGGAGAGGGGACACTGGGACAAGACTGGGGACACGGACGGGACTGGGGACACTGGGATGGGACTGGGGATGTTGGGAGGGGACTGGGGACATTGGGAGGGGACAGGGGACACTGGGAGGGGACAGGGGACGCTGGGAGGGGAGAGGGGACACTGGGATGGGACTGGGGACGTTGGGAGGGGACTGGGGACATCGGGAGGGGACTGGGGACACTGGAACAAGGCTGGGGACATTGGGAGGGGACAGGGGACACTGGGAGGGGACAGGGGACACTGGGAAGGGACTGGGGACATTGGGAGGGGAGAGGGGACACTGGGAAGGGACTGGGGACATTGGGAGGGGACACTGGGAGGGGAGAGGGGACGCTGGGACAAGACTGGGGACACGGACGGGACTGGGGACACTGGGATGGGACCGGGGACACCAGGTGATGTCCCTGTCCCCCCGATGTCCCCGCAGTGTCCCTGGACGTGGTGCGGGAGGCGCTGGGGGTGACACAGGAGAGCCACCTCGTCCCCTCCCTGGCCGCCGTCGCCCTGGTCTGCCAGGTGGCCCTGTGGGGCGCGGGGACATCCAGGCGTCACTTGGCCACCGCCGTCAGCCACCTGCGTCACCAAGCCCACCGCTACCGCCGCCTGGCCCGGGACACCGCCGCTGCCACCGCTGCCACCACTGAGGCCACCAAGGCCATCGCCGATGCCAATGTCACCCTGGGGGTGCTGGAGGAGGTGACCGGTCACCTGAGGACCCTGGTGGACGCTGTCACCCAGGACCTGGAGATGGGTCAAGGCTTCCCTGCCAGCGCCCGGGCCCTGGGGGACGCCGTGGTGGCCTTGGGGACAACCATGGGGGACAAGGAGGGGATGGAGAGGTTGGCCCAGGCGCTGGAGGCTCTGCCGGGGGACGAGTAGGGACAAGGATGGGGACACCGGGAGGGTCCTGCTCATCCTGGGGACACCCCGATGTCCCCTGTCCCATCTGGGGACACCTGGAGGTCCCTCCTTGTTCTGGGGACACCAGAATGTCCCCTGCCCCATCTGGGGACATCTGGAGGGTCCTCCTCCACCTGGGGACATCCCAATGTCCCCTGTCCCATCTGGGGACACCTGGAGGGTCCTCCTCGTCCAGGGGACACCCGGATGTCCCCTGTCCCATCTGGGGACATCTGGAGGGTCCTCCTCCACCTGGGGACATCCCAATGTCCCCTGTCCCATCTGGGGACACCTGGAGGTCCCTCCTTGTTCTGGGGACACCAGAATGTCCCCTGTCCCACCTGGTGACACCAAGAGGGTCCTCCTCGTCCAGGGGACATCCCGATGTCCCCTGTCCCATCTGGGGACACCTGGAGGGTCCTCCTCGTCCAGGGGACACCCGGATGTCCCCTGTCCCATCTGGGGACATCTGGAGGGTCCTCCTCCACCTGGGGACATCCCAATGTCCCCTGTCCCATCTGGGGACACCTGGAGGTCCCTCCTTGTTCTGGGGACACCAGGGTGTCCCCTTTGTGGTCCAAGGACACGAGGGATGGGTTGGTGACACTGTCCCCTGTCCCCCCAATAAACCTCAGGGACACGCCGAGCCCCCGACCTGTCACTGGGGTTGGGGACACGGCAGGGACATGGGGACGCCAGGACAAGGGGACATCCCCACCCCCTTCAGAGGACACCAGGAGGAGGGATGTCCCCAAGCCATCCCCGTCAAAGGGCTCAGGACTGTCCCCAGCGTCCCCAGGGGTGCCCGGCTGGATGTCCCCAGGCCATGGGGGACATGGTGGGGACACACCAGGGGATGCTGGGGATAGCATTTTGGGGACACTGGGGACATCATTGTGGCCATGATGGGGACATGCTGAGGGCCAGCACTGGGGACATCACTGGGGCTGTGCTGGGGACATCTTTGAGGCCACCTTGGCCACAGCATTGGGGACACCCCAGGGACATCACCAGCTGGGGGCACGCTGGGGCCGCCATTGAGGACACATTGGGGACACTGAGGCCACCACTGGGGTCAGCGCCGGGGACATGTTGGGGACACCAGGGGACACAGGGAGGACATTGGACATTGCAGGTGGCCGTGTTGGGACCCCACTGGGGACACTGGGGGGAGGGCATGTGGTCCATGGGGCTGCACTGGGGACAGTGGGGGACATCAGGGGCTGGGGGACCCTCTTGGGGACATCGGGGGACACCGAGGACTGTGGGTGGCTGTGCTGGGGCCCCACTGGGGACATCAGGGGGGACATCAGAGGCCGTGGGGTCCCATTAGGGGACACTGGGGGGCCGTGGGGTCCCGCTGGGGACATTGGGGGCTGTGGGGTCCCGTTGGGGACATGGAGGGGGACACATCGGGGGGGTGGGTGGCCGCGCTGGGGTCACGGGGTGGGTGACGTCCCCGCTGGCGGCGTCCCCTCGCCCAGCCCCCGCCGGCCCAGCCCTGGGACTTTGTCCGGCCACCGCCGCCGCCACGTTCCGGCCCTGCGTGTCCCACTCCGCGTCCCCTCCGTGTCCCCAACGCTGCCACCACCTATGGAGACCCCCGAGGCCACTGGGGCCATCGTCCCCTCCGAGGTGGGACAAATCTCGGCGCTGGATGGCCGGGGTGGGGGAGGGGACAGGGCAGAGAGGTGGCAGGGGGGTGGCAGAGGGGACAGGGTGGCAGGGGGGACAGGGGGTGGCAGGGGGTGGCAGAGGGGACAGGGGGTGGCAGGGGGGTGACAGAGGGGACAGGGGGTGGCAGGGGGGACAGGGGGTGGCAGGGGGTGGCAGAGGGGACAGGGGGTGGCAGGGGGGGTGACAGAGGGTGGCAGGGAGTGACAGGGGGGATGGGGACAGGGGGTGGCAGGGGGGTGACAGAGGGGACGGGGTGGTGGGGGGGACAGGGGGTGGCAGGGGGTGGCAGAGGGGACAGGAGGTGGCAGGGGGGACAGGGGGTGGCAGGGGGGTGGTGGAGAGGGGAGATGGGGACAGGAGGTGGCAAGGGGGTGGCAGAGGGGACGGGGTGGTGGGGGGGACAGGGGGTGGCAGGGGGTGGCAGAGGGGACGGGGTGGCAATGGGTGACGGGGGGGGATGGGGACAGGGGGTGGCAGGGAGTGGCAGAGGGGACAGGAGGTGGCAGGGAGTGACAGGGGGGACAGGAGGTGGCAGGGGGATGGGGACAGGGGGTGGCAGGGGGGTGGCAGAGGGGACGGGGTGGCAATGGGTGATGGGGGGGATGGGGACAGGGGTGGCAGGGGGTGACAGAGGGGACAGGGGGTGGCAGGGGGTGGCAGGGGGGTAGCGGAGAGGGGAGATGGGGACAGGAGGTGGCAGGGGGTGACAGAGGGGACGGGATGGCAATGGGTGATGGGGGGGGATGGGGACAGGGGTGGCAGGGGGTGACAGAGGGGACGGGGTGGCAGAGGGGGCAGGGGGTGACGGGGGGGGATGGGGACAGGGGGTGGCAGAGGGGACGGGGTGGCAGGGGGGGACAGGGGGGTGGCAGGGGGGTGACAGAGGGTGGCAGGGGGTGACAGGGGGGATGGGGGGTGGCAGGGGGTGGCAGGGGGGTGACAGAGGGTGGCAGGGGGTGACAGGGGGGACAGGGGGTGGCAGGGAGTGGCAGAGGGGACAGGAGGTGGCAGGGGGCAGGGGGTGACAGGGCAGGGGGATGGGGACAGGAGGTGGCAGGGGGTGACAGGGGGGATGGGGACAGGAGGTGGCAGGGGGTGGCAGAGGGGACAGGGGGTGGCAGGGGGTGGCAGAGGGGATGGGGTGGCAGGGGGGTAGCGGAGAGGGGAGATGGGGACAGGAGGTGGCAAGGGGGTGGCAGAGGGGACGGGGTGGTGGGGGGGACAGGGGGTGGCAGGGGGTGGCAGAGGGGACGGGGTGGCAATGGGTGACGGGGGAGGATGGGGACAGGGGGTGGCAGGGAGTGGCATAGGGGACAGGAGGTGGCAGTGGGTGACAGGGGGGATGGGGACAGGAGGTGGCAGGGGGGTGGCAGAGGGGACAGGGTGGCAGGGGGGACAGGGGGTGGCAGGGGGGATGGGGACAGGGGGTGGCAGGGGGGTGACAGAGGGTGGCAGGGGGTGACAGGGGGGATGGGGACAGGGGTGGCAGGGGGGTGGCAGAGGGGACGGGGGGTGGCAGGGGGGTGGCAGAGGGGACAGGGAGTGGCAGAGGGGATGGGGTGGCAAGGGGTGACAGGGGGGATGGGGACAGGAGGTGGCAGGGGGGTGGCAGAGGGGACAGGGGGTGGCGGGGGGGTGACAAGGTGATGGGGACAGGGGGACAGTTGGGGACAGGGAATGGGGTGGCAGGGGGTGACAGGGACGGGGCAGTGACAGAGGGGACGGGGGTGGCAGAGGGACAGGGGACGAGAGGGACAGAGGGGACCGGGCGGCAGGGGGGTGACGGAGGGTGTGGGGGTGGCAGGGGGTGACAAGCGTTGGGGACAAGGGGACAGGGCAGTGGCAGAGGGGACAGTGGGGATGGGGAATGGGGTGGCAGGGGGGTGACGGGGACAGGGGATGGTGGTGACGGGTGACAAGGGGGGATGGGGGTCACAGAGGATGGGGGGACCCCAGGGGGACAGTGGGGACAATGAAGGGGACAGAGGACATGGGGGCACCCCAGGATGACGTCAGGGGACCCCAAAGGGGACAAGGGCCACGGGGAAACCCAGGGTGGCATCAGAGGACCTTGAAGGTGACAAGGGCTTTTGGGGGACCCCGAGGAGGGGACAAGGGACATGGGGGACCTGAGGGTGGCATCAGGAGACCCTGAAAGGACCATCAGGGGACCCCAGAGGGGACGAAGGCCATGGAGAACTCCAGGGAGGGGACAGGGGACGTCCCCAGGGTGACATGGGGACACCACAGTGGACAGGGGACATGAGGAGACCCCCCCAGGGGACAAGGGATGTGGGGGACACCCAGCAGAAGACAAGGGACACGGGGGACCATGCCACTGGCTGTGTCCCTGTCCCCAGGTGTCCCCAGAGCTGCTGGAGCCTCTGGTGACTGTGGTGGCCATCCTGGGCGAGCTGGGGGCCACCCCAGGGGACGTCCCCCTGGCCGTGCCACCGGGCTCACTGCGGGCCGGGCTGGTGGCCCTCATTGCCAGCATCAACCGGGCCATGGGCCACCTTCATGGAGAGGCCACCCGCCTCCGTCGTGCCCTGGCCACCGCCGGGGCCACCACAGAGGCCACCCCTGAGCCCGCTGCTGTCCCACCAGGGGATCCCGCTGTCCCCAGGGCCACTGCGGGGGACCCCTGGACCACTGTGGCAACCATCACCCGCAAGTGGCGGGAGGCGGTGGCCTCTGTGGAGGTCGCCTGGGCCACGCTGGCGGGGGATGCCACGCGCCTGCGGGATGCCTGTGGGACCGCGGCCACCACTGGGGCCACCACTGGGGTCACCATGGACCACCTGGCAGCGGCAGTGGCCCAGCAGGACAAGGCGCACCAGGAGCTGCTGGTGGCCACCCGGGCACTGCCGGTGACCTCAGAGGTGGCCATGATGGCCGAGGTGGTGGCAGCCCACGAGACACGGGTGGCCGAGGCCAACGCGGGGCTGAAGGCGGCCACTGAGGCCACCGAGAAGACGGTGGTGGCAACGGTGGAGGCGGCGGTGGCCAGGGAACGGGGACGGGTGGCGATGGTGGCCCACGAGCCCCTGGGACGCTTGGTGGCTGCCTGTCATGCGGCCACCTACTACTACTGTCACCTGCGCCGCTGCCTTGAGGACATCGAGGCCACCATGGCTGCCATGGCTGCTGGACACGGTGGTCCTGAGGGGACACACAGTGGCCCTGAGGCTCCTGGGGTGGCCCAGGAGGGTCCCAGTGTCCCCAAGGACCTGATGGCAGCGGTGGCAGTGGCCGAGGTGCTGTGGAACGCCAGCGCCCGCCTGGCCAAGGGCCACCTCCTGGGGACGTTGCGGATGGCACGGGGACTGCTGGTCACCCCTGGTGTCCCCGATGCCACCGCGGCCACCACCGTGGCCCAGCGCTGCCGGGAGGCCACCGCCGCCCTGCCAGGGCTGCTGCGGGGACCGCGGTAGGGGACGGTGGCTTTGTTAGGGACCGATGGCCTCACTGGGGACCAGTGGCTTCTTTGGGGACCGGTGGCATCAACACGTCACTGTTGCAGTGCTGGATCTGTGTCACTTTGTCCCCAACCCGTGTCCCGCCTGTCTCCTTTGTCCCCACGTCCCCTCCCTTGTCCCCGTGTCACCTCCCATGTGTCCTCTCCATGTGCCTACGCGTCCCCTCTCTCGTGTCCCCCTCCAATTCCCCATATGTCACCACCTACGTGTGTCCCCCGTGAAGTGTCCCCATGGGGCTTCCTGGTGTCCCCAAAGCCACCACGACCATGCAACGGGGTCCTGGTGTCCCTACGGGGAAGTCCAGTGTCCCCAAGGCCACCGCGGTGACCCAAGAGGGTCCTGGTGTCCCCAGGGCCACCACGGCCACGCAGATGGACCTCCTTCCCCGTGTCCCCTCCATGTCCCTGTCACTTCCCGTGTGTCCCCACAGCCCCTCCTGTGTCTCTTCCCATGTCCCCTCTTTGTCCCCATATGTCCCTGTGTCCCCATGTCCCCCAAAAGCAGGGGGGCTTGCGGTCCCCCACCCCGTCGGGGAGGTGACATGCCCGTGTGTCCCCCATGTCCCTCTCAAAATGGGGATTGGTGTCCCCCACCCCACTGGGGAGGTGACACCCCCCTGTCCCCCCCCCCAAAAAAGGAAGGTTTTGGGGTCCCCCTGGGCAGGTGACACCCCTGTGTCCCCTCTGTGTCTCCCCAAAAGGGGGGGCCCTGTGGTGTCCCCCCCCACAGGAGAGGTGACACCCCCCCTGTCCCCCCAAAAAGGGGGGATTTGGTGTCCCCCACCCCACCGGGGAGGTGACACCCCCCCGCCCCCCCCCAAAAAAGGGGGGAGTTGGTGTCCCCCACCCCACCGGGGAGGTGACACCCCCCTGCCCCCCCCTAAAAAGGGGGGAGTTGGTGTCCCCCACCCCACTGGGGAGGTGACACCCCCCCTGTCCCCCCCCCAAAAAAGGGGGGGATTTGGTGTCCCCTTCCTGGGAGATGACACCCCCATGTCCCCCCCCCCACAAACCCCCAAATTACCTTCTTTTTCACTGCCAAAACCCCCCTTTATTAGCGGGTGGGGGGGGCCGCCAGCCGCCGGCGGGTGCCGGGGGGGTCCCGGGGGGGTTCCAGGGGGGGTCGTCGGCTCCGGCCACGTGTCGTCACCCCCCCCTGTCCCCTGGGGTGACGCAGCAGCGCCGGGGGGGGGAGGAGGGTCCCCTGGGGGGGGTGTAGGAGCCCTTTGCGGGGGGATTCCCTGGGGGGGTCCCCTCGGGGGGGGGCAGGAGGAAGGGGGGCAACTGGAGGCGCTGGCGCAGGAGCCCCGTCAGCAGCAGCTCGGCCGAGGCCAAGGGCAAGCGGGCGCCCAGCGCCGGGGCCCAGCACCCCGCGTCCGCCGCGCACGAGATCACCAGCCGCCGCCGCTGCAAAAATAGGGGGGGGGGGGGCACAACACAAGGAGGGGGGGGTCACTGAGGTCCGTCCCCCTCCCCCGCCTTTCCAGACCCCCCCCCCACTGCCAGGACCCCCCCCCCTCCTGCTCCGCTGGGGTTTTGCCCCCCAAATGCTCTGAGGTTTCCTGGCACCCCCAGTATCCCCAGTAACCCCTAATGGGACCCCCCCGCCTCTGCGGAGACCTGGGATGTTCTGACCCCCCCCCGCCATGGGACCCCAACCCCTGGGACCCCCATCACCCCCTCCAGGACCCCCCCCAAACCCAGTGGGACCCCCCCTCCAAGAGCCCTGGGATGTCCTGATCCCCCCCCGCCACGACCCCCCCCGCCAAACCCCCCCCCAGGAGACCCCAACCCCAATGGGACCCCCCCCCAGGAGCCCTGGGATGTTCTGTCCCCCCCCCGCCATGGGACCCCAACCCCCCCGGGACCCCCATCACCCCCCCCAGGACCCCCCCAAACCCAGTGGGACCCCCCCCCCAACCCCAATAGGACCCCCCCCCCAAGAGCCCTGGGATGCCTTGATCCCCCCCCCCCGACCCCCCCCAGGAGACCCCACCCCAATGGGCCCCCCCTCAACCCCCCCCCAGGAGACCCCAACCCCAGTGGGACCCCCCCCAGGAGCCCTGGGATGTTCTACCCCCCCCCCTCCATGGGACCCCAACCCCCCCAGGACCCCCATCACCCCCCCCAGGACCCCCCAAACCCAGTGGGACCCCTCCAAAACCCCAGGGATGCTCTGACCCCCCCCACAGGAGACCCCAATGGGAGCCCCCCAAGAACCCCCGGGAGGCCTTGACCCCCCCCCCCCAAGGCACCCTGCCCCCCCAGGACCTCCTTTGTCCCCCCCAGTGGCTTTGGGACCCCCCCAAATACCCCTTTGGTCCCCAATGTCCCCCCCCCCCCCCCATGTCCCCTCATTCCCAAGCCCCACGGCTCTGGGGTCCCCAGTGTCCCCCAATGTCCCCTTGGTCCCCTCCCCAATGGCTCTGGCACCCCCATGTGTCCCCCCACCCCGTGGCTCTGGACCCCCCCGTCCCCCCCGCTGTCCCCTCACCGCGTAGGTGTGGGGCATGGTGGGCAGGAAGGTGCCACCGCTGCAGGTGATGATGTCCCTCATGTGCTCGGGCTCGGGGCGGACGTTGGGGGTGACGTGGACCTCGTAGCCCTGGGGACACCACGGGGGGAGGGGGGGACACAGAGGGGACACAGGGGGACACGTCCGTCAGTCCATTCCCGAGACCCTGGAATGTCCCCTTGGGGACAAGGACACCTTGGGGACACAGGGAACGTCTTGGGAACGGTGTGAAGACACCAGGGGACACTAACGGACATCAGGGGACACCCCTCGGGGCTGTCCCCGAGTCCACCACAGTGGGCCGAGGCCACATGGGGGTGACACAACCTGGGGGACCGGGGCCACTCTAGGGGACAGGGATACCTCAGGGCCACCTTGGGGACACTGAGGGGACACCAGCAAAGGAGGGGACACCCTTCTGGCCATCCCCAAGCCCCCCTGATGGGACCAAGGCCACATGGGGGGGGGACCCAACTCCATGGGGGACAAGGACACTTTGGGACACAGGGCCACCATGGGGCCACCATGGGGCCACCGGGTGACATTCGGTGGCATCAGGTGACACCTCCTGGCCACCCTGCGCCAAGTCCCCAGTGGGTGCCCCGCTGGGTGAGGGGACAGGGACACCCATGGGGAGGACAGGGCCCCTCGGGGGGGATTGGGGATGGTTGGGAAGGGTTGGGGACAGTTGGGGACGGTCACCTGGAGCAGGGGGTGGCGGCGGGCGCGGCGCAGGGCCTGGGCCAGGCTGAAGCCGAAGTGACGTTCCTGCTGGATGTCACGCACCAGGAAGGGACCCGGCAGCAGGACACGGCCACTGCGGGCGCTCTGGGGACACAGAGGGGGGGGACACGGACACGTGGTGGCACCCCCGACCCCAGGGACCCACCAGATCCACCCCCAAAGGACTCCCTCCTTTGTCACCCAAAGCCTCCACATCCCCAAAGATCCCACTGCCTGTCCCCAGGGTCCCCACCTTGTCCTCAAGGTTCCCACCTTGTCCCCAAGGGCCCCTTCTTTGTCCCCAAGGACCACCATGTCCCCAAACACCCCTCTCCCTTGTCCCGCACAACCCTCCTGTCCCCAAGGACCCCGTCCTCTGTCCCCAAGCAGCCCCTGTCCCCAAGGACCCCACCCCCTGTCCCCAAAGACCCCTCCTTTGTCCCCAAACACCCCCCTGTCCCCAAGGACACCGTCCCCTGTCCCCAAGGACCCCACCCCCTGTCCCCAAACACCCCCCTGTCCCCAAGGACCCCACCCCCTGTCCCCAAAGACCCTCCTGTCCCCAAGGACACCGTCCCCTGTCCCCAAGGACCCGTTCTTTGTCCCCAAAGAGCCCCTGTCCCCCAAGGCCCCCTCCTTTGTCCCCAAAGTTGTCCATGTCTCCCAAAGTCCCATCCCATGTCCCCAAGGACACTGTCCCCCGTCACCAATACCCCCCGCGTCCCCAAGGACCTCCCTGTCCCCAAAGACCACTCTTCCATGCCCGCAAGGACCCCCCTGTCCCCAAGGACACCTCCCCGTGGCACCAACAACCCCCCATGTCCCCAAGGATGAACCCTGTCCCCAAAGACCCCATCTCTGATCCATGTCCCCAAGGACCCTCTCCTTGTCCCCAAGAACCCCCGTGTCCCCAAGAAAGCTCTCCTTGTCCCCAGAAACCCCATGCCCCGTCCCCAAGGACCCCCATGACCCCAAGATTCTCCTTCCTGTCCCCAAAAACTCTCTCCCTGTCCCCAAGGTCCCCCTCCCCTGTCGCCCACCCCCATGGGACCTTGTGGAGCCACTCAGGGGTGACGATGGGGACGCCGCGGGCCACCGCGCAGAGGAACTTGACGGTGCGTCGGACGCGGTCGGTCACCAGGTGGGTGCAGTCGAAGACGGAGGTGGCCATGGACCCCCCCCAGTGTCCTCAGGGCCACCTCCATGTCTGGGGAGGCCACCACCCCCGTGAACAGCACCTGAGGACATAAGGACACCATGGGGACATGTTGGGGACAACCCTGGAGTGGCCACCACAGTGATGAACGGAACGTGGGGACATGGGGACACCGTGAGGACACCTCTGGGGTGGCCACCACACTGATGAACAGAACACGGAGACACTCTGGGGGCAACCCTGGCTGTGGCCACCACACCGATGAACAGAACATGGGGACACCATGGGGACAACCCTGGGTGTGGCCACCACACCGATGAACAGAACATGGGGACACCATGGGGACAACCCTGGGTGTGGCCACCACACCGATGAACAAAACATGGGGACACCATGGGGACCACCCTGGGTGTGGCCACCACACCAATGAACAAAACATGGGGACACCATGGGGACAGCTTGGGGACAACCCTGGAGTGGCCACCACAGCGATGAACAGAACGTGGGGACACGGGAACACCATGAGGACACCTCTGAGGTGGCCACCGCATCAATGAATAGAACATGGGGACACTTTGGGGACAACCCAGGTGGCGGCCACCACATCAGTGAACAGAACGTGGGGACGCCATGGCGACACTTTGGGGACAACCCTGGCTGTGGCCACCATACTGATGAACAGAACATGGGGACACCATGGGGACAACCCTGGGTGTGGCCACCACACCGATGAACAAAACATGGGGACACCATGGGGACAACCCTGGGTGTGGCCACCACACCGATGAACAGAACATGGGGACACCATGGGGACAACCCTGGGTGTGGCCACCACACCGATGAACAAAACATGGGGACATGGGGACACCGTGAGGACACCTCTGGGGTGGCCACCACACTGATGAACAGAACACGGAGACACTCTGGGGGCAACCCTGGCTGTGGCCACCACACCGATGAACAGAACATGGGGACACTCTGGGGACGACCCTAGGGTCATGGGGACACCATGGGGACACCTTGGGGACAACCCTGGAGTGGCCACCACAGCGATGAACAGGATGTGGGGACATGGGGACGACATGAGGACACCTCTGAGGTGGCCACCGCATCAATGAACAGAACATGGGGACACCACGGGGACACCTTGGGGACAACCCTGGTGTGGCCACCACACCAATGAATATGGGGACGTGGGGACACCACGGGGATGCTGTCACCAACCCCGAGGACACCGTGGGGGCAGAGGGACGTGTTGGGGACACCACGGGGACACCCCAGGGGGAGCTGGGGGGGGGGGGGGGGGGGCGGGGGGGAAACTCATGGGTGACTTTGGGGTGATGGGGGAGGGACATGGGGACGCTGGGGGGGGGCGGGGCAGGGGACACACCCTGAGGGGACACAGGGACGTTGGGGGACACTTGGGGACACCCCGGGGTGCTGTCCCCCCCCCCCTTCCCACCGTACCTTGGGGGGGGGCAGAGCAGGGGCCCCCCTGGGGGCGCAGCTGGTGCCCTATGACCTCTGGTGGCTCCTCCTCCTCCTCCTGGGGGGGCGGAGCCACATTCATGAGACCCCGCCCCTTCTGAGCCCCACCCTGCTCTCCACCAATCAGCAGCCAGAGGCCCCGCCCACCACAGCCACACCCTGTACTTTGATTCCACCCAGCCAATGGACACGCCCACCACCCCTTAGGCCCCACCCACCCATAATAGACCCCGCCCCTACCTGCGGGTGGGCGGGGCCTGTCCGCCGGGGGCGTGGCTTGGCCGGGGGACGTGGTTCCGCCTGACCCCGCCCCCTCGTAGTCATTGGCTCTGGTGGAGTTGGGGGTGGGGCCTGGAGGCGGGGGCTGCGCCGCACAGGGGCGGGGCCAGGGGACACCCCGCCCCTTGCCCTGCTGGCCCCACCCCCTCCTGATGCCACGCCCCCCGTGGCTCCACCCCCTTGGCTCCTGGCCAGGCGCCGGCTGCGGCGGGGCCTGTCCGTGACCTGCGGGATTTGCCGGGGGGGGGTCAATGCCCGGACACCTGGGTCCCCTTTTGGGGGTGGGGGGACCCCCCCCGGACACCTGGGTCCCCTTTTGGGGGTGGGGGGTGGGGTGGGGACCCCCCTCCCCGGACACCTGGATCCCCTCACACTCACCTCCCCACCGGGGGCTGCTCCAGTCCCTGTCCCCTCTTGGGCTGGTGTCACCGTCACCGGCTCCGCCGGGGGGACCAAAGCATCCACGGGGGGGACCCAGGCATCCGGAGGGTCCTGAGGGGGCTGCGGGGGGGGGCCGCTCTTCCTCCTCCTCCTCCTCCCCGGGGAGGAAGAAGCGCTGAGTGGGCTCTTCAGGGTCCCAGCCCCGGGCTGCGTCTGTGGGTGAGCCCCGCTGGAGACTCAGGGGTTCGGGGGGGGGCCCTGGTGTCCGGGGGGGAAGACCAGGCATCTGGGGGGGTGCAGGGGGGCTCCAGAGGGGGCTGCTCGTCCTCCTCCTTCTTCTCCTCCTCCTCCTCCTTGGGGAGGAAGAAGCGCTGGGTGGGCTCTTCGGGGTCCCAACCCTGGGCTGCGTCTGTGGGAGAGCCACGCTGGGGATCCAGGTGTCCGGGGGGGGCTCCTGGTGTCCGGGGGGGCTTGGGGGGGCTCCGGAGGGGGCTGCTCTTCCTCCTCCTCCTCCTTGGGGAGGAAGAAGCGCTGGGTGGGCTCCTCAGGGTCCCAGCCTGGTGCTATGTTTGTAGGAGAACCCCGCTGGGAACCCAGGTGTCCGGGGGGGCTCCTGGTGTCCGGGGGGGCCTGGGGGGGCTCCGGAGGGGGCTGCTCTTCCTCCTCCTTCTCCTTCTCCTCCTCCTCCTTCTCCTCCTCCTCCTCGGGGAGGAAGAAGCGCTGGGTGGGCTCCTCGGGGTCCCAGCCTGGGGCTGCACCTGCAGGAAAGCCACGCTGGGGACCCAGGTGTTCCAGGGGGGGACCCAGGCGTCTGGGGGGGGGGGGGGACCCAGGCATTTTGGGGGGACATCCAGGCATCTGGGCCACCTACCCTTGGTTGCTGGTGGCAAGAAGCTCTGGGTGGGCTCCAGGAAGAGCTTGGGGTCTTCTGTGGGAGTGGGGAAAGGACCTTGAGAAGGGACCCAGGTGTCCGGGCGGGGACCCAGGTGTCTGGGGCCACCCCACTTACCCTCGGTGTCACTCTCTGTCACCGTGGCATCCGCGTCCCTTCCGGGGGTGGCCTCGGCATCACCGGTGACACCCAAATTCAAGGCTGGACGTGGGGATTCGGGGGTGGAAACACCTGGCGGCACAGCTGGATCCCTGCCCCTTGCCGGGGGCTTCCCGTTGCACCGCCGGGGCCCAACATCTGGATTCGGGGCTGAGTCCTGATGGCTTGGGACTGTCCCTTCCACACTTGCGTCACTGGGTGATTCCGGGGACAAACTGCGCCATTTTGGGGGTGATCCCCACCGTTTTGGGTCCGGCTCCTTCATACCAGTATCGCTGCCTGTGGTGGGGCCTCCAACATCTGGATGGGGCCAATTTTGGGTCCGGATTCGACTCTGGAGGCCCCGAACATCTGGAGTGGGGGCCACCTCCTCCACATCTGTGTCACTGCCACTCCGGGGGCTCATGGAAGAGGAAACATCTGGATTTGGGGACATCACTGCCGCATCTGGGTGACCAGGTGCCCCTTGACACCCTTGCGCTGCCCCGACATCTGGAATGACACCATTGTCCTCAACATCTGTATCACTGTCCACATTCAGGACCGGGCACTGGGCTTTGGGGGCTCCAACATCTGGAGCTGGGAATGTCACCTTCACATCTGGATCATCATTGGTCCGCGTCGGCCCTTCGGGCTCAACATCTGGAGCAGCGGCCGCCTTAGCAACTGCATCCATGACCTCAGGGGTTGTCCCGAGTGGTGTTGGAGCTCCAGCATTGGGAAGGGCATTGAGATCCTCCACATCTGTACCGCTGTCACCATTGGAGGTCGCCGAGCCATGGCTGAGGCCACCAACATCTGGATTTGGGGTCTCCATCACCACTGTTGGGTCTTTCTGGGTGTTTTGGGGTGTTTTGAGGCTTTTCAGGCAAAAACCCCGTTGAGTCAGGTCTTCTTCCTCCACATCTGTGTCACTGTCCACTTCCAGGTTCCAACACTCATTTGGGAGATTTGCAACATCTGGATTTGGGTTTGTCACGTCCACATCTGGATCTTTGCAGGGGTTTTTGGTAATTCTACGGATTTTTTTACCCCCAACATCTGGATTCACCTCATTCTCCTCCACATCTGTATCACTGTCCACCACAAGTGTCCAGTGCTTCTTTTGGGGTGGATGTGGCCTCTCCACAGCTGGGTTTCTGCGTACATTTTGGGTTGCTCCATGGGTTTTTGGAGCCCCAACATCTGGATTGGAAAAGTCCTCTTCCACATCCGTATCGCTCTCCTCCAGGAGAGTCCGCCATCCTTCCACAGCACGATTTGTGGTCTCTGACCTCACCTCTGGGTCTCTGGGGGCTTTTCTGTGGCTTTCTGCATGCTCAACATCTGGATTTGAAGTGGCCTCCTCTACATCTGTATCACTGTCCACCATGAGGACCCCAGGACCCTTCTGTGAACTTTCAACATCTGCATTTCGTGCCTCCAGCTCAATGATTTGGTTTTTTTGAGATGTTTTGGGTTGACTGATGGGTTTTAGGGTATCCAACATCTGGATTGTCTCCGTTCTCCTCCACATCTGTATCGCTGTCCACCGTGAGCATCCGATGTCCCTTCTGTGAACCTTCAACAGCTGCATCGTTGGGCCCCATCTCAATATTCTGGCTTTTGGGTATATTTTGGGTCTTTTGATGGGTTTGGGGGCATCCAACATCTGGACTGGCTCTATCCTCCTCCACATCTGTATCGCTGTCCACCACGAACATCTGGTGTCCGTTTTTGGACCCTTCAACAGCTGCGCTGGAGCTCTCCATCTCCACATCTATATCGCTGTCCACAAGGGTCCGGCATCCATTTTTGGGACCCCCAACATCTGGATTTGGGGTCTCCATCTCCACACATGGGTTTTTTTGCATCTTTGGGTCTTTTCTACGTATTTTTGGGCACCCAACATCTGGAAGGACCTCAGGCTCCTCCACGTCTGTGTCACTGTCCACCACCAGCATCTGCCATGCGTTTTTGGCAACACCAACATCTGGATTTGGCCCCCTTTCCTCCACATCTGGATTCCTGCTCACCTCCAGGGCAGTCCGGTGACGATTTGGGTCAAAAAGAGCCATTTTTTGTAGCGCCTTGACATCTGCATCACTCCCAACATCAAGAGTCGGGTTGCTGCCTTCCAGATGTTTCACATCTGGATCCACAACCTTTTGGGGATCCAGGGAATGGTTTTGGGGCTGAACATTTGGAATAGCTATTTTCCCCCCCAAATCCGGCTCTGAGGCGTTTTGGGGGCCAAACCGGCGCTTTTTGGCTCCTCTGATGTCCGTATCCGGGCAGGGCGCGGACACATCTGGATGGTGACCTGGCGCGGGGGCGTGGTGGCGTTTTCGTGGGGGGCGAACATCCGGGCGCACGTCCGGCTCCTCCGGGTCGCTGCGAGGGGACGATGTTGAGATTTAGGGTCCTGAATCCCCCCCCCACCAAGGGACCCACACATCGGGGTCCCACTTACCTCTCCGGCACGACTCGGGGCGAGGCAGCGTCTCCGAGGGCAGGGCCTGGGGGAGCCGGGCAGAGATTGTTATTGTAGGGCCTACAATAACTCCAGAGGGTCCTATTGGACCCAGGCGTCTGGGCTCGTTCTCCCCCCACCCCATTTTGGTGGTTCCTCCAATAACACAACGCTGGTGTTTATGTCAGTCCTACCGTAACCACCACCCTGTTGTGTTTTTGTAGGTCCTACAATAACACCGTGTTCCCCCCCCCCACTCACCCCAGGGCAGCTCGTCGTCCTCCGAGTCGCTGGCGAGGGGGATCCCCGGCTCCAACCTCCGCCCTAGAGAGGACCCAGGCGGCCGGGGGGCTGCAGGACACCCCCCTCCGTGGGGATCCAGGTGTCCGGGAGCCCCCCCCCTTCACCCCACCTCCCTCCAAGGGACCCAGATGTCCGGGAGGGGACCCCAATATCGGAGGGGGGGGGACACACCTACCTGCACCCCCTGCAGTGCTGAGGCCTCGGTGGCGCCTTCGCTGCATGGTCTGAGGGGGGGGGGAACAACTGCCCCACAGAAACAACTGCCCCCCCCCCTTCAACTGCCCCCCCAGCCCCTAAGCACCCCCCAAACTGCCCCCCTTCAGCTACAACTGCCCCCCTCAAGTGCCTCTCGGTTACTACTGGCCCCCCAACTGCCCCCCTGCATCCAAAGAACACCCCCAACTACCTTCCCCATCCTCCAACTGCCCCCCGGCTCCTACTGCCCCCCTGGTTTCTAACTGCCCTCCCCAAATTGCCCCCCCCCCAACCCTGTATCCTGTCCCAGGGAGCCCCAAATTGCCCCAGAGAGCCCCAAACTGCCCCAAGCCCCCCCCCCCCCCCCCCCAACTTTCCCAGAGAACCCCAAACTGCCCCACGCCCCTCCCAAATGCCCCAGGGACTAGACAAACTGCCCCACAGGGATCCGAAAACTGCCCCGGGAACCCTTTAAACCGCCCCACACCCCTTGCAACTGCCCCTCGACCCCTCCAAGTGCTCCAGGGACCCCCAAGTGCCCCAGAGACCCCCCCCAAATTGCCCGAGAGAGCCCCGAACTGCCCCAGAGAGCCCCAAAGTGTCCCGGGGAGCCCCCAAACTGTCCCACAGGGCCCCAAACTGCCCCAAGAACTCCCCGAGCTGCCCCACACCCCTCCCAAATGCTTCTCGACCCCCAAATTGCCTCAGAGGGCCCCAAACTGCCCCGGTCCCCGCCCTCAAAGTGCCCCAGGAACCCCCTGATCTGCCCCGACCCCCCCCCAAACTTCCCCAGGGACCCCTCGAATTGCCTCACACCCGTCCCAGCCGCCCCTTGGACCCCTCAACTGCCCCACAGGGCCCAAAACTGCCCCAGGACCTTCCAACTGCCCCACAGGACCCCCCCAGAACTGCCCCACGGAGCCCTCACACTCACCCCTCCCGCGCCACCGCCCCCTTGCCCCGCCCTCCCGGCCCCATTGGCCGCCGCCGCCTCGCGTTACCGCCCACCGGCTGCTTCTATTGGCCGCCGCGCGCGTCCGTCCAGCGCGGACCATAGAGAGGGGAGGGGCCGGTCCTCCGAGCGCGGAGGCGCGGCGGTGCGGCGGTGCTTATCATAGAGCGCGGCGCGCAGAGCGCCCACGCCCAGCCATAGAGAAGGTGGCAGAGCGGACCCGGCGAGGGGGCGGGGCGAGCAGAGCTAGGGGGCGGGGCCTCCCGCCTGCGCCGACCAATGGGAGCGCGGCGAGCGGGCGGCGCCGGCCAATGGGAGCGCGGGGCCGGCCGGCGCCGCTTTGTCTATATGAGGCGCCGCGGGGCCGCGGGAGCCGCCATTGTCGCCGCCGCCGCGCCCGCGACAGCGCTCTCGCCTTAAAGGGGCCGCGCCACCGACTCGCCCAGCAAGACCGGGTGGGGGCCCCCACCGCTCCGGCAACCGTCACCGCGCCGAGCCCGACCCGCGCCGCCACCATGAGGGAGATCGTCCACATCCAGGCGGGCCAGTGCGGCAACCAGATCGGGGCCAAGGTGAACAGCGGGCGGGCGGTGTCGGGCGGGCGGTGTCGGGCCGGCGGGGTGGCCCCCTCCTTCCCTCCCATCGCGGCGCGGCCCCTTTTAAGAAGAAGCCCCCACCCACCCAGACCCCCCCCGCGCGCTCAGACAAAGGCGGACCCGAATAGGGGCGATTTCAGCCTAAAATCTTGCCTTTTCCCGCCCGCTGAGGACCTGAAATGAAAAGTGCGGCCTCGAAATAAGGGGGGTTCGGCTTCCAAACGAAGCGGTTCGGCCCCAAAATGGAGGTTTCCGGCCTCAAAATGGGGGCGCCCCGCCCCCCCCCCCCCCCCCTTCTTCTCACGCGGCCCCAAAATGGCGGTTTCCCGCCGCGCCTGAGGGAAGCGGCGTCGGGATGCGGCTCCCCCCCCACCCCCCCCCCAAATAGCACTTTTCACCACAAAAATCTTTTTTGTCTTATTCCCTAAATTCCCCCTTCACGATATTCGTCCCCAAAATTCCTATTCTTGACTGTATTCGGGAATTTTCCGCCTTAAAGTGGGGCTTAAAGCCCCAAAATTATGGGGATCAGCCTGCAAATAGAGGTTTCCACACGCATCTTCCCCAGGCGATATTTTAAAAGCCGGAATTACGCTATTTTTACTTCAAAATCGCGGCGTCCCGCCCCTTGCAGCTTTTTCAGCCCCAGCATGACGGTCTTGGCCCCAAAAATATAATTTGTAACCCCCTATTAAGGTATTCTGTCCACGAAATAGGCGCTTTCCGCTCTAAATAAGAGGTTTATGCCCCAAAATAAAAGATTTCTGCCCCCAAATTAGGGCGTGCCGCCCACAGCGCGTTCGGCCCCAAAATTGGGCTTTCCCGCCCCAAAAAGAAAGGTTTTCTGAGCCCAAAATGGGGTTTTTCGGCCCCAAAATAGGGGCGTGACGCCTCTCGGGAGGCGCTCTTGGCCACAAAATGGAAGTTTTTCGCCCCCCAAATGGGATCTTTGTGCTCCGAAATAGGGAGTTTCCTTTCCAGACGTAAAATGGGGCTTAGGGGTAAAAAATAAAGGTTTTTAAGCCCCCCCAAATTAAAGGGTTTGGCCTCAAAGCTGGGGGTTTCCGTCACCAACGCGGAGGTTTTCGGCCTCGAAAGAAGAGCTTTGTTCCCTGAAATTTGAGTTTTCAGCCCTAAAATGGGGGATTTCCACCCCCCAACAGACTTTCTGGCATTTGGATGGAGGTTTCCAGACCTAAAATGGGATTTTTTTTTCCCCACCCCGAAACTGGTTTTTTTTTTTTGTTGTTTTTCACAATTAAAATGCTGCCCCTGGAAAGGTTTTCCAGCCCCAAAATGGAGGTTTTCAGCCTCGGAGCGAGATCTTTGTTCCCTGAATTGTCATTTTCAGTCCCCAGATGTCTTTTTTTTTTTCAGCTCACAAATAGGGGTTTTGAGGAACCAAAAGGAGCTTTTCATCCCCAAATAGGATTTTTTTAGTTGCAAGCGGATTTTTTCACAGCTAAAAGGGGGGGGTTTGCCCCCAAAATGGAGGTTTCCACCCCCAAAATGGAGGTCCTCGTCTCAAGAATAACATCTTTATACTCCCAAATGCCTTATTTTTTTCTGCCGCATATTAAGGGCCTCCAAAATTGATGGGTTTTTCACCCCAAAATATGGAGGTTTTGCTACACAATGGCAGTTTCAACCCCGAATTGGATGTTTTTGGCCTCAGAATAGGCTTTTATTATGCCGGAATAGAATCTTTTTTCTTTTTGCTGAATAGTAGGATTTTCCGCCCCTAAAAGATTTTTTTTCAGCCCCAAAAGAAATTTTTTTAGTACCAAAATTGGCCTTTCCCCACCCAAAGGGCGATTTTGGTCTCCAAATGGACGTTTTCGGCATCAGAAGAGGATCTTTGTTTCTCCACACGGAGTTTTCAACCCCCAAAATGGAGGATTACAGCCCCAGAATTGGATCTTTGTTCTCCAAAATGTCTAAAAAGAGGCTTTTCAAGACCAAAAAAAAGGATTTTTCTGCCCCGGAATGGTGTTTTTAGCCCCATAATAGAGATTTTTAGGGTTTTTAGCATCAAAACAGGATCATCCTACTGTAGAATTACTCTTTTTTTTTTTTTTTTTCCTGCAGCACCACCATAGAGGCTTTTTGTTCCTAAAAAAGCACATTTCGGTGCCAAAACTGAGATTTTTCAGCCCAAAATTTCTTCTCCCCCCCCCCCATCGACTTTTTACCCCATAATTAAATTTTTTAGCTACAAAATGCCCTTTTTCTACCCTGAAACGGGATTGATTTTGAAGGAAAAAAAAAAAAAAAAATTGCCGAACTCCGTAAATTGCATTTTTTTAACCCCTCGTTAATGGGGATTTTTCCGTCTCCAGAATGACGGGTTTTTAACCCAAATCGGCAATTTTTTAACCCATTTCTCCACCTTCAGCCCCAAATTTCAATAGTTTTGCCCATTTTTCACCCGCAGGGCGTGGCCCTGTCCCTCCCCGCCCCCCTCCATGACCTTGGGGAGGGGGGTCCCCAGGGTGCCTGCCCCTCCCCCACCCTTTGTTCCCCGCCGCCCCTCCCCCATGCGCAGCATTTTGGGGTAGAAAAATGGAAATTTCGGGGGAAATTACGTTTGTTTGGGGTTTTTTGTTTTTTTGACGGGAGGAGCGGGTAGTTTAGGGGGGGGAAAAAAGGCAAATTTTGGGTGTTCGGGCAATTAAACGTTTTCCGCGATTCAAACCCTGTTTCCGGTTCCCGCCCGGCCGTTTTTTGGGGGGAGGGGTGTGGGGGGGGGGTGGGGGTGGTCACGCCCAGATTTGGCCACGCCCCTGCGGATGACGAGGCCACGCCCCTTTGGCACTGACCACGCCTCCCTAGTTGTCTCCGCCCCCTTGGGCCATCACCGCACCCTGATTGGTTCTGCCTGTCTTGGCTCCGCCCCTGGGGTGTGTCTCCCTCACAGTTGCGAGGCCCCACCCCCTTGGGCTGCCTCCTCCAATAAGATCACGCTCCCATTCAAAGCTCAGCCCACGGGGTTGATTTGTCCAATGAGGTGTCCCCTCCTACAGGCCCCGCCCCCTTGTACCCACCCCTAGACCAAGCTCCACCCCCTAAATAAGCCCCTCCCACCCCAGGACTGGCCCTGCAGCCCCAATGGGGGACACAGACCTTCCCCTGCCCCCCAAAAAAAGGGACACGGGCGTCCAGGCCACCCCGTCCCCGCTCAGGGAAGGGACCCACGCACCCGGGGGGGGGGGGGGGGGGGGCGGGGGCAGAACCTTTCTGACACCCCCCCTTTGTCCCCAGTTCTGGGAGGTGATCAGCGACGAGCACGGCATTGACCCCACCGGCACCTACCACGGCGACAGCGACCTCCAGCTCGACCGCATCAGCGTCTACTACAACGAGGCCACCGGTACGGTGTCACCCTGTCACCCCCTTGCTGTCCCCATCACACCCCCCCACCCCCCGAGACCCAACAGGCTCAGCTCACCCATTCCCCTTCCCCACCCCCCTCGGGTTTTGGGGTGGTTTCTGGTGGTTTTTGGGGGGGGGGGGGGTTGGGTGGTAGTGTCGCCATCACCCCCCCCCCGGTGACACGGTGATGTCCCCAGGGGGTAAGTATGTGCCAAGAGCCATCTTGGTGGACCTGGAGCCGGGCACCATGGACTCCGTGCGCTCAGGACCCTTCGGGCAGATCTTCCGGCCAGACAACTTCGTTTTTGGTGAGTCCCCGTGTCACTCACTCTCCCATGGGGTGCCCTGTGTCCCCCCCCCCCTCCATGTCCTCCTAGGTGACCTGGGGACACCCATCCTGGCAGGGTGGCATTTTTTCTTCCTATGGTGGCTGTGAGGCTCCTGGTGGTGGCCCTTCAGTGACCATCACCATGGCGTGGGGGAGTTGGTCCCCGCTGTCCCCAGCATAGTGGCCCATGGGGTCCTGATGGTTGCTCACAGTTGCCTTTCCCAGGGGAGTGACACATCCCTTATGTCCCCAGAGCTGCCACTGCTTTGCTTCTCACAGGGTTTTGGGGGTCCCCAAAACAGGGGGATGAGGGTCCCCTAGGAGAAGGACATCTCTGAGGAGCTCAGGGTGCCCATGGGTGGCATGGAGATACCTAAGGAGAATGGTGGAGGTCCATGAGGAGCATAAGGTACCCACGTGTGGGCTAGAGGTCCCCAAGAAGGGTAACAAAAGGTCCCCAAGGTGCTTGGGGTCCCCAAGGAGCTTAAGGTTTTGAAGGGTCAGCTGGAGGTCCCCAAGCAGAGGGATGGTGGTCCCTGAGGAGCTCAGCTGCAGACTGGAGGTCCCCAGGGTGGGGTGGACAGAGGTCCTGAGGTGCTCTGGGTGCTCACCGGTGCCGTGGAGATGGAGAAAACAGTGATGGAGGTCCCCAAGGTCCTCGAGAGTGGGCTGGAGATAGGCAAGAAGAGCAGTAAGGGTCCCCAAGGCACTGGGTGTCCCCAGGGGTTTGCTAGATGTCCCCAAAGACAGTAATGGAGGTCCCCAAGAAGCATAAAGTCCCCACGCATGGAATGGAGGTCCCCAAGGAACTCAGAGTCCCCAGGGTTGGGACGGACATCCCCAGGGAGGTTGATGGAGGTCCCCAAGGAGCTCAAGGGTGAACGGGAGATAGGTGAGAATAGCCATGAAGGTCCCCAAGGCCCTTGGGTGTCCCCAAGCAAGGGTTTGCTAGGTGTCTTCAAAGACAGTGATGGATGTTCCCAAAGAGCATAAAGTCCCCACGCATGGAATGGAGGTCCCCAAGGAGGGTGATGGAGGTCCCCAAGGAGTTCAAGGGTGAACTGGAGATAGGCGAGAAGAGCAATGAGGGTCCCCAAGGCCCTTGGCTGTCCCCAGGGGCTTGCTAGATGGCTCCAAAGACAGTGATGGAGGTCTCCAAGGAGCATAAAGTCCCCATGCATGGGCTGGGGGTCCCCAAGGAGAGCGATGGAGATCTCCAAGGACCATTAAGTCCCCAAGGGTGGGCTGGAAGTCCCTGTGGAGGGTAACACAGGTCCCCAAGGAGCTCAGGGTCCCCAGGGTTGGGATAGATGTTCCCAAGGAGGTTGATGGAGGACCTCAAGGGTGGGATCAAGGTCCTTGAGGTGATCGAGGTTGGTTTGGAGGTCCCCAAAGGTAGGATGGAGGTCCCCAGGGTACTCCAGGTTGCCTGAAAGCCCCCAAAGTGAGCGACCAAAGTCCCCAAAGACCTCGGTTTCCCTTGGGGAGCCCCTCTGTGATGTCCCCACCGTGTCCCCACCCCAGGCCAGAGCGGCGCAGGCAACAACTGGGCCAAGGGCCACTACACGGAGGGGGCCGAACTGGTGGACTCGGTCCTGGACGTGGTGAGGAAGGAAGCGGAGAGCTGCGACTGCCTCCAGGGCTTCCAGTTGACCCACTCGCTGGGCGGTGGCACCGGTTCCGGCATGGGGACCCTCCTCATCTCCAAGATCCGTGAGGAATATCCCGACCGCATCATGAACACCTTCAGCGTGGTCCCGTCTCCCAAGGTGTCCGACACGGTGGTGGAACCCTACAACGCCACCTTGTCTGTCCACCAGCTGGTGGAGAACACAGACGAGACCTACTGCATCGACAACGAGGCCCTCTACGACATCTGCTTCCGCACCCTGAAGCTGACCACCCCCACCTACGGTGACCTCAACCACCTCGTCTCGGCCACCATGAGCGGCGTCACCACCTGCCTGCGTTTCCCCGGTCAGCTCAACGCCGATCTCCGCAAGTTGGCCGTCAACATGGTGCCCTTCCCACGCCTCCATTTCTTCATGCCCGGCTTCGCCCCCTTGACGTCACGCGGCAGCCAGCAGTACCGCGCCCTCACTGTCCCCGAGCTCACCCAGCAGGTCTTCGACGCCAAAAACATGATGGCTGCCTGCGACCCCCGTCACGGCCGTTACCTCACGGTGGCCGCCGTCTTCCGAGGTCGCATGTCCATGAAGGAGGTGGACGAGCAAATGCTCAACGTGCAGAACAAGAACAGCTCGTACTTCGTGGAGTGGATCCCCAACAACGTCAAGACGGCCGTGTGTGACATCCCGCCGCGGGGTCTCAAGATGGCCGTCACCTTCATCGGCAACAGCACGGCCATCCAGGAGCTCTTCAAGAGGATCTCGGAGCAGTTCACGGCCATGTTCCGGCGCAAAGCCTTCCTCCACTGGTACACGGGCGAGGGCATGGACGAGATGGAGTTCACCGAGGCCGAGAGCAACATGAATGACCTCGTCTCCGAGTACCAGCAGTACCAGGACGCCACCGCCGAAGAGGAGGAGGACTTCGGTGAGGAGGCCGAAGAAGAGGCTTAAGGGTTGGTCATCCTAGTCCCTTCACTGCCATCTTCATCATCCTCGGAGAGCCCTCGTTCCTTCAGTGTTGTCCTCGGAGAGCCCTCGTCCTTCGCCGTCGTCTTCGGAGAGCCCTCGTCCTTCCACTGTTGTCCTTGGAGAGCCCTCGGCCTTCAGCAGCATCGTCCTTGGCCTTCAGCATCATCCTCAGCCTTCAGCAGCGTCCTCGAAGAGCCCTTGGTCTTCATCATCCTCAGCCTTCGCCAGCGTCCTCGAAGAGCCCTTGGTCTTCATCATCCTCAGCCTTCGTCAGTGTCCTCGAAGAGCCCTTGGTCTTCATCATTGTCTTCGACCTTCATCAGTGTCCTCGGAGAGCCCTTGGTCTTCGCTGCTGTCACCGGAAAGCACTTGGCCATCGTCATCGTCGTTGGAGAGCCCTCGGCCTTCGTCACCGTCTTCAGAGAGTCCTTGTCCTTCACTGTGTGGTCCTTGGAGAGCTCTTGGCCTTTGTCATCGTCCCCAAAGAGCTGTGGTCCTTCACTGTTGTCACCAGAAAGCCCTTGGCCTTCGTCATTGTCACCGAAAAGCTCTTGGCCTTCACCACCATCACCAGAAAGCTCTTGGCCTTCATCGTGGTTGTCCTCAGAGCCCTCGGCCTTCACCGTTGTCACTGGAGAGCTCTTGGCCTTCGTCATCGTCATCCTCGGAGAGCCCAAAGCCTTTGTCATCATTCTTGGAGAGTCCTTGGTCTTCACGGCGTCATCGTCACCAGAGAGTCCTCATCCTTCATCATGGTCACTAGAGTCCTTCCTCATCATCACCAGAGAGTCCCAGCCAGTCCTTCATCACGGTCACCGAAGAGCTCGTGTCCTTCGTCATCGTCACCGGAGTCCTCGTCCTTCATCGTCACGAGTCGCCGTCCTTCATCATCGTCACCAGCGCGTCCTCGGAGCATCCCCGTCCTTCACAATCACGTTCAGCACCAGAGTCCCCGCCCCGTTGCTGTTGTCACCGTCACCAGATGGCCCCTGTCACTGCAGAGCCACCGTCCCCTCCGTGTCACCCCCCCTTGTCCCCACGTCCGCCACCGCCGGGGGTGACATCACCACTAAATTATTGCAGCCCCTGGGCACCAATTTGCCCCCGTTTCCACCCAAAACCACCAACCACTCCAGCTGCAGGGGGCTCCCAGGTGGCCCTGTCCCCGTGTCCCCAGCTGGGGGCTCTCCTGTCCCCTCCGTGTCCCCTCCCCCCTCCAAATCCATCCCGTTTTGGTTCGGTTTTTTTCCCTTTTAAGCTTTTTTTTTTTTTTTCCCCTTCTCCTATTTTTTTTCTTTTTTTTTTTTTTTTTTTTTTTTTCATATTGAAAAGCTGCCCCCGGGCGAGGAATAAACCCGGGATGTAAAGCCACCACGTGTCCCTTGTCACCTGCCTGTCCCCATGGCGTGTGTGTGTGGGGCGGGGGGGGGTTCCTCACATCCTCCCCCCCCCGGGGTCCTCCATGTCCACTTCAGGGTCCCACCCATGTCCCTTGGGGGGTCCCCTCCAGGTCCCCATGGGGGGGGGGGGGGGTCCCACCTGGATCCCTCCACCTCTAGATGTCCCCGTGGTGGTCCCTGTGTCCCCTTCAGGGTCCCCATGTCACCTCCCCAGCGCCCCCCCCCCCCCAGGTCCTTTCTGTCCCCTTCAGGGTACCTCCGGGGCTGTCCCCTGTCCCCACTGGGGTCTCCCATGTCCCTCACCCCCCCCCTTCCCCAGTGTCCCTTTTGGGGTCTGCTGGAGTCCCCATGTCACCTCTGATGTCCCCCACCTGGTGTCACACTGTCCCATGGGGGGGTCCTCTCTAATGGTTCACGTTCCCCGTGTCCCTCAGGGCCACCCGTGTCCCTTCTTGGGTCCCCAAACCTTCCCCCCCCCCACCCCTGAGGGACCCAGGTCTGTCCCTTGTGGACGCAGCAGTTTTAATGAGGGGGGGGGGACAGGACACAGGGACATGTCCCCCACCCTGGGGACACGCCAGCCCCCGAGGGGTGGGTGGGGGTGGCGGCACGCACAGAGGAGGGTGGCACTTTGGGGGGGGGGGGAGGGGGCAGTGGCGCATTGGGGACACAGTGGCATCGTGGGGGTGGTGGCACTTGGGCGAGACGAGGGCTCCCAGGGTTGGTGGCAGCGTGGGGACAGGGCTCCAGGGAGCGGTGGCACCTCGCAGGCAGGGCGGCGCTCGGGGGACACCAGCGTCACTGGGAGGTGGTGGCACTTCGGGGCAAGAGAGGGGCTCCAGGGGGCTGGTGGCAGCGTGGGGACAGGGCTCCAGGGAGCGGTGACACCATGCGGGCAGGGTGGCACTTAGTGGCACTTTGGGGGGGGACACGGTGGCACCGGCTCAGGCCTGGCACTCGGACTTCTTCTGAGCAGCCTGTGGGGACAGATGGGGGACTGAGGAGGGGACCCAGGTGTGTCCCCCCCCCCACCCTGGGGACCCCAGTGTCCTGTCCTGTCCCCCCACCCCAAGGGACACCCCCATCTCCCCAGGGACGTTCTGGTGTCCCCACACCCAGGGGACAGGTGTCCCCACCCACCCAACTGACCTCGATGGCCAGGTGCCCTCCCAGGGGACCCAGATGTGACACCCCCATCCCCAAGGGGACCCAGGCTTCCGGGACACCTCCCCAGGGGACCCAGATGTGACACCGTGTCCCCGAGGGGACCCACGTGTCCAGGACACCCCCCAAGGGGACCCAGATGTGACACCCCTGTCCCCAACGGGACCCAGGCAGCCAGGACACCCCCCCCCCAGGGGACCCAGATGTGACACCCCTGTCCCCAAGGGGACCCAGGTTTCCGGGACACCTCCCCAGGGGACCCAGATGTGACACCCCTGTCCCCGAGGGGACCCAGGTGTCTGGCGTTCCCCTCCCCGAGGGGACCCAGATGTGACACCGTGTCCCCGAGGGGACCCAGGCTTCCAGGACACCCCCCCCCCAAGGGGACCCAGATGTGACACTGTGTCCCCGAGGGGACCCAGATGTGACACCCCTGTCCCCGAGGGGACCCAGGTGTCCGGACGGACCTGGGTGACGCTGACGCCCGTCAGGGCCTCGACGGCGGCTGGCAGGCGGGTGACGACGTCCAGGATCTCCCCCGGCAGCCGCGACACCCCGATGTCACCGGAGCCACCGGCCACCAACGTCACCCGTCGCGCCCCCAGCAGCGGCTGCGCCACCGCCTCTGCCACCTGCTCCCCAAAACCAGCGTCTTTCACCCCAAAAATCTGCCTAGGGCACCCCAAAATCCCCCGATCTCACCCCAAAATTCTCCCCCCCCCTTTGCCACCTGTTCCGAAATCACCCCTTTTCACCCCAAAATCTGCCCACGGCACCCCCAAATCCCCCCTGGGATCCCCCCAAATCCCTGGGGGGGACCCCAAAATATCCCCCTTTGGTCTCTGGATACCCCACAGGAACCCCAAATCTCCCCAGGGACCCCCAAATCCCCACCCCAAGACCCCCCAAACTGCCCCCACCCCATAGGAGGGACCCCAAACCCCTGGGGGGGACCCCAAAATACCCCAGGGGGTCCCAAAATACCTCTTGGGGATCCTTGAGACCCCCTGGTACCCCATAGGGACCCCAAATCCCCCCAGGGACACCCCCCTCCCCCCAAATCTGCCCTGGGATGCCCCCAAACTGCCCCCACCCCCGAGAAAGTACCCCAAATCCATGGGGGAGACCCCAAAATACCCCACAGGGATCCCTGAAATACCCACCCTGAGACCCCCAGATATTCCATAGGGACCCCAAATTCTGTCAGGGACCCCCAAACACCCCCCCCCCCCCATAGGAAGAACCCCAAACCCCTGGGGGGGGGACCTCAAAATAGCCTGTGGGACCCCAAAATACTCCTTGGGGACCCTTGAAACACCCCCTTGAGACCCCCAGGTACCCCGTAGGGACCCCAAATCCCCCCAGGGCCCTCCCCAGCGCCATAGAAACCACCCCAAACCCATGGGGGAGACCCCAAAATACCCCACAGGGACCCCCGCAATACCCCCCCCCAAGACCCCCAGATACTCCGTAGGGACCCCAAATTCTCCCAGGGACCCCCAAACACCACCCCCATAGGAGGAACCCCAAACCCCTTGGGGGGGGGGGGACCCCAAAATACCACTTGAAGATCCTTGAAACACCCCCTTGAGACCCCCCAGGTAACTTGTAGGGACTCCAAATCCCCCACCCCCCCCACCCCACCAGGACCCCCAGCCCTCCCTGTGACCCCCCCCCCCCCAAAACCGCCCCCACCCCACAGAGAGGGGGGGGAAGCCCCCGAAATACCTGGGGGAGCCGCTGCAGCACCATGTCGACGACGGCGGCCTCCTGGTACTGCCCGAAGGCCTCCGCCTTGGCCGCCGTCTGGGCCGCCTCCGCCCGCGCCCGGGCGGCCACCGCCGCTGCCCGCGCCGCCCCCGTCACCTGCGGGGCACGTCTGGGGACCCCCCCTCTCCACCCCAGGGTCCAACCCCCCCCCCCCACCCAAAATGCTTGGGGCCCCTGTTACCCCCCCCCCCCCAACCCTGGACACCAGAGTCCTCTGTCACCCCCCTTTTCTGGAAGCCAGTGTCCCCTGTCACCCCCACCCGGACACCAGGGTCCCCTGTCACCCCCCTGTTCCTAGACGCCTGGGTCCCCTGTCACCCCTCCACCCGGGTCCTCTGTCAACCCCCACCCAGACACCAGGGTCCCCCCCCATTCCTGGACACCTGGGTCCCCTGTCACCCCCACCCAGACCATGGCCCTCCCAGATGCCTCTGTCCCCTGTCACCCCCTGCCCAGATCCCTGTGTCCCCTGGACACCTGGGTCCCTTGTCACCCCCTGCCCAGACATGAGGGTCCCCTGTCACCCGCCCCGTTCCTGGACACCAGGGTCTCCCATCACCTTCCTGTTCCCAGATGCCTGGGTCCCCTGGACACCTGGGTCCCTTGTCACCCCCTACCCAGACACCAGGATCCCCTGTCACCCCTCCGTTCCTGGATGCCTGAGTCCCCTGTCACTTCTCCACCCTGAACACCAAGGTGTCCTGCCACCCTCCCTTTCCAGATGCCTGTGTCCCCTGTCACCCCCCTGCCCAGATGCCTGGGGCCCCTGGACACCTGGGTCCCTTGTCACCCCCACCCAGACACCAGGGTCCCCTGTCACCCCTCCTTCCCACATACCTGGGTCCCCTGTCACCCCCACCCAGACACCTGGGTCCCCCAGATACCTCTGTCCCCTGTCCCCCCCCGCCCAGATACCTGGGTCCCCTGGACACCTGGGTCCCCTGTCACCCCTCCTTCCTGGACACCAGGGTGTCCTGCCACCCTCCCTTTCCAGATACCTGTGTCCCCTGTCCCCCCCCCACCCAGACACCAGGGTCCCCTGTCACCCCTCCTTCCCGGACCCTGTGTCCCCTGTTACCCCCCTGCCTGGACACCTTGGTCCCCCGGACACCAGTGTCCCTTGTCACCCCCTGCCCGAACACCTGGGTCCCCCGGACACCAGGGTCCCCCGTCACCTCCCCCCAGCCCCGGCGCCCGGGTGCCCCCGACTCACCTTCATGGCCTCGGCCTCCGCCTCCGCCTGCATCATCACCTGCGACCTGCGGGGGGGCGGGGCTTGAAAAGGGGGCGGGGCCTCATTAAGGGGCGGGGGCTTTGGAGGGGCGTGGTCTGGCGAAGGGGGGCGTTGCCTACAAGGAGGCCTTTTAAAGGGGCAACGCGTTTAAAGGCCATGACTTCCAAGGCGGTGGGGCCCACCAAGCCGGAGGTGGGGCTTATTGGAAGGGGGCGGGGCTCCCTTTAAAAGGGCCCCACCGCCCTTAAAAAGGGCACAATGTTGGAGCGGTGGGGCCCGGCAGGTGGGGTCACAGCGCCCTTTTAAAGCACGTGGCTGGTTTTAAAGGGGGCACAACTTCACCCAAGGAGGTGGTGCCAACCGGAATGGGGGTGTGGCTCCCCTGTAAAGGGGCGTGGCTTCTCTTAAAGGGGGCAGGGCTTCACTCAGGGAGGTGGGGCCCACCAGAATAGGGGTGTGGCTTGGTAGAAGGGGTGTGGCTCCTCCTTAAAGAGGCATGGCTTCCCTTAAAGGGGGCACAGCTTCACCCAAGGAGGTGGGGCCCACCACAGTGGGGTTGTGGTTTGGTACATGGGGTGTGGCTCCTCTTTAAAGGGGCGTGGCTTCTCTTAAAGGGGGCATGGCTTCACCCAAGGTGGTGGGGCCCACCATGGTGGGGGTGCACCTTGGTACATAGGGTGTGGCTCCTCCTTAAAGGGGCGTGGCTTCTCTTAAAGGGGGCATGGCTTCACCCAAGGAGGTGGGGCCCACCACAGCGGGGCAGGGAGGGGGCAGGGCTCACCGCTGGGCCTCGGCCAGGCGCTCGAGGCGATAGCGCTCGGCCTCGGCGGGTTTGCGGACGGTGGCCTCCAGCTCCCGCTCGCGGCGGCCGATCTCGTGCTCCTGCAGCTGTGCCTGCTGCGCCCGCTCCACCACCAGCACCTGCGCCCGCTGCTCCTCGATCTGCTGCTTCGTCCTCGCCACCTGCGCCAACGGCACCCCTCAGCCCTACGACGGCACCCAGGTGTCTGGGGAGAACCTGGGCAGCCGGGGGCGTGGGACCCAGGTGGAGAACCCAGGCACCCATGGGGATGTCAGGGGGGATCCAGGTGTTTTGGGGGGACCAAGGTGCTGGGGAGACCCGGGAGTCCGGGGAACCTGAGTGTCTTGGGGGGACCCAGCATCGAGGGGGGACCCAGGCACTGTGGAGGTTTCCGGGGGGGGGCCTGGGTGTCCCGGGGAGGGGACCCAGGTGTCCAAAACCACATCAAGGAGGGACCTAGATGTGTGCGGGAAGCCCAGGTGACCCAGGAGGGGTCTCAAACATCCCAGGGGACACACACCCAGGTGTCCAAGGAAACACCCAGGTGTCCGGGACCACGTCAGGGAGGGACCCAGGCATGGGGCGGGGGGGGGGGTGGGCCAAGACGGGTCCCAAACACCCCGGGGGGGGGGGACACCCAGGGGTCCGTTGTACCTGGAGCTGGTAGGCCAGGTCAGCCTGGGCCTTGCGGGCACTGACGGCGGCGTCGCACAGGGCCTGCTGCACCTGGAAGTCGCGCTGGGCCTGCGCCATGGCCGTCTCGCTCAGCAGCTGCGCCGAGACCTGCTCCTGGCGGGCTCGTGCCTCCTGCGGGGACATGGGGGGCCATGGGGGACACGGAGGGACAAGGGGACACTGCGGGGTGGGGGTGCATTGAGACGTGATGAATGGGGGTGGGGGACAGGGGGGGCTGAGGGAGAACGTGGTGACAATGTGGGACTGAGGAGGTGCGGGGACACTGGGGGACATGGGGGAACGCTGCAGGACAAGGGGACACCAGGGACAGGGGGATACTGGGAAACCACGGGCATGGGGACATCGAGGGGGGACATGGTGACACCGTGGGATGGAGAGGTGCGGGGACACTGGAGGACGTGGGGGAACGCTGCAGGACAAGGGGACACCAGGGACGGGGGGCATGGGGACACCAGGGCGTGGGGGGATACTGTGAAACCACAGGCATGGGGACATTGTGGGGGGATACATGGGGACACCGAGGGACACCGGGGTGGCATGGAGGGACACGGGGAGACTGAGGGGTCCAGGGAGATTGGAGGGGGACACAGAGACATATGAGGACCTTGGTGGTGACATTGGGGGTGCACGAGGAGGACACTGGGGGGGACATGGAGACCTCAGTGAGGAACCGGGGGGGGCACATGGGCACACGTGGGACACGGGTGACCCCAGGGGGAGCTGGAAGCGATAGGAGGTGACAAAAGTGACAGCTCACGCGGATGCCAGCGTCTCGCTTGGCCTCGGCCTCCCCGACGCGGGCGTCGCGCTGGACCTGCGCCGTGCGGCCCTTCCCCAGCGAGTGCAGGTAGTCCTGGGGACAGGGGACACGGGGACACTGTCACACCCCCCGTCCCACCCTGACTCCGGCCATCCCTGCCCCAACAACCGCTGGTGGCCCTGAGGACAGCCCCATCCATCCCTCTATGGCGTTCCCATCCCTCTCGGGATGTCCCCACTGTGTCCCCACCCTGGTGGCCCCGTTCCCACCCTGGTGGCCCCGTTCCCACCCTGGCACAGTGTCCCTGTCCTTCTCCCAGTGTCCCCAACCCCATGTCACTGTCCCCAAAACGCTGTTCCTGTGTCTCTGTCCCAATGTCTCCATCGCTACGTCCCTCTCTCCGTCCCCACGTCCCTTTTTGTGTCAGCCTCATGCTCAGGTCATTGTCCCCGTCCCTGGGGACAACGACCCCACATTGTCCCCGTGTTGACACCCTTGTCCCCATACTGCTCCTCTTCTGTCCTGTCCTTGGTGTCACCTGCCCAACACGGATGTTCTTCAGAGTGTATTTGACCACCTTGACACCCTTGTTCCTACAATGTCCCTCTGTGTCCCCTGTCTGTCCTTCCCCAGGTGCCACCGGGTCATCACGGATGTCCATCAGGGTGTAGCTCACCATGCTGACACCCTTGTCCCCACCCTGTCCCCCCTCTGCCACCCCCCCAGTGCCCCCTGGTCATTGTGGATGTTCTTCAGAGCGTAAACGACCACATTGACACCCTTGTCCCCACCCTGTCCCCCTTCTGCTGCCACCTGGTCACGACAGATGTCCGTCAGAGTGCACGTAACCACATTGACACCCTCGTCCCCACCCTGTCCCCCCTCTGTCCCCTCCCCAGGTGTCACCTGGTCATCGTGGATGTCCTTCAGGGTGTAGCTGACCACGCTGATGCCCATGTTGACCAGGTCGGAGGAAGCCACGTTGAAAACCTGCTCCGAGAACTTCTGCCGGTCCTTGTAGATCTCCTGGGGGGGGGCGGGGCACAGGGAGGGAGGGGCTTAGCGTGGGTGTGGCCATGGGGGTGTGGCCTCCCAAGGGGGCATGGCCACCAGGGCAGGGCTTGGCCCAAGGGGCACTGGGGGGGGTTCGTGGGGGCGTGGCTTCATTGGCCAAGGGGCGGAGCCTGGGGAGGTGGGAGTTCCATTGGTGGGGCTTTAGCAAAGGGGCGGAGCCTAATGGGGTGGGGGCCCTCATTGGGGGTGGAGCCTCAGGGGGTGGGGCTTCCATGGAGCAGAGTTTATTAAAAGGGGTGTGGCTTGTACCGAGGTGGGGCTTAGAGGGAATTGGGGGTTCCAAGAAGGAATTCCTTGTGGAAGGGGGGTGGGGGCACATCTGACCCCCACCCCCTCCTCACCTCCACCGTCATGTGGGCCATGATGGCACGTTGGTGGCCTTCCAGGGTCTCCAGGGCAATCTGGGCGATCTCGCTCTCCGACTTGCCCAGGAACATCTGGCAGGCGGCCGCCAGCATCTCCTTGTTCTGCCCCTGGATCTTCACCTGTTCCCCCCCCAGGGAAACACAGCACGGTCTCACACGCACGTCTTGCACACTCCCCCCCATCCCCTGCCTGGGGGGGGGTGGGGGGCGCGGGGCGGGGGGGGGCACTACCACGGCATGGCTCCTTTAAGAGGAAGAAGAATGTGACTCTGACATTCCAGACCCCTTTTAAAAGGTTACCACCCACCCGCTCCCTCCCAAATTTTTTTTTGGGGGGGGAGGGACGACACCCACAATGACAGACGTCTTTGAAGAGGACACTGCCCCCTCCCCAGCGACGCTTTTTCAAGAAAACATCATTCCTTGAGGTCAGGAGACCTACAGATTTTAAAACGACATTGCTCTTTTAAAGGGGTGGTGGGCCCCACCATCAGAAGCCCCTTTTAAATAAGCGCCCCATCCCCATACACTGGGGGGGGGCAGAACTCCCCTCTAACAGGCCCCTTTTAAGTGCCCTGGTGGGGCCCACGAAAACGAGCCCTTTTAAGGGTGCGCCCCCCCCCCCCCCGCCCCGCTGCAGCATGACATGACCGTTTTAAGGGGGCCCCGCCCAAGCGCTGGTGGGCCCCACCGCCACACCCCTTAAAAGGGGCTGCGCCCCCGCTGCTGGGAGCCGCTGGAGGGACACGGGGCGGGGGGGGGGGAAGGTGGGTGACAAGGTCGTGGGGGGGGGGGGTGGGGGGGGGTGACACGGAGTGTGGGGGGGTGCCAGGTACCTGGGCGATGCCGGTGACGGAGATGGGGACGCCGTGGCGGGTGTACACCTTCTCACTGCGCACGTTGAGGGTGAGGGTGTTCAGGGAGATCCTGGGGGGGGGGGGGACACACACACACAACAGGGGTCACCCGGTGTCCCCTCCTGTCCCCCATATTCCCTCTCGTATCACCCATGTCACCCTCATGGCCCTCCTTTGCCCCCCCCCCCAGGTCCTGTGTCACCCCCCCCATGCCTTTGTGCCCCCGGCCACCCTCCTGCCACCCTGTCCCCACCCTGTCCCCGTGTTCCCACCCTGTCCCCGTGTCCCCGTGTCCCCACCCTGTCCCCGTGTCCCGTCCCCTCACCGCTGGATCTGTTGCAGACACGGCACCACCAGCACCCGTCCCCCGGCCACCATCACGGGGGGGCTGCGGCAGAAACCTGTTAGGACAAGGAGGTTGAGTGGGGGACCCAAGCGTCCAGGGGGGGGACGACACGCACCCATGGGGACCCAGGCATCCAGGAGGGGACCCAGGCATCTGGGAGGGGGACACCCAGTTAACCATGGAGGGGGTGACGCATGGGGACCCAGGCATCTGGGGGGGACCCAGGCATCCGGGAGGGGGACACCCACCCAGTTGACTATTGGGGGGGTACCTATGGGGGACCCAGGCATCTCGGGGGGGGGGAGACCCAGGCATCTGGGAAAGGGACACCCAGTTAACCATAGGGGGGGGGACCCAGGCATCCGGGAAGGGGACACCCAGTTGACTATGGGGGGGTGGGGGCACCCATGACGACCCAGGCATCTGGGGGGGACCCAGGCATCTGGGAAGGGGACACCCAGTTAACCATGAGGGGGTGACACATGGGGACCCAGGTGTCTGGAGGGGACCCAGGTGCCTGGGAAGGGGACGCCCAGTTGACTATGGGGGGGGGGCATCCATGGGGACCCAGACGTCCAGGAGGGGACCCAGGCATCCGGGAGGGGGACACCCAGTTAACCATGGAGGGGGTGACACATGGGGACCCAGGCGTCCAGGAAGGGGACACCCATCCAGTTGATTATGGAGGGGCACCTATGGGGGACCCAGGCACCCAGGAGGGACCCGGGCATCCGGGGGGGAGGGGGAACGACTCAGGTGTCGGGGGGGGGGGGGACGACCCAGGCACCCGGGAGGGGGACACCCACCCAGTTGACTATTGGGGGGGGTACCTATGGGGGACCCAGGCATCTGGGGGGGGAAGACCCAGGCATCCGGGAAAGGGACACCCAGTTGACTATGGGGGGGTGGGGGGGTGGCACCCATGGCGACCCAGGCATCTGGGGGGGACCCAGGCATCTGGGAGGGGGACATCCACCCAGTTGACTATGGGGGGGCACCTATGGGGGACCCAGGCATCTGGGGGGGGGACACCCAGTTAACCATGAGGGGGCGACACATGGGGACCCAGGCATCTGGGGGGGACCCAGGTGTCCGGGAAGGGGACACTCAGTTAACCATGGGGGGGGGGGGGTACCCATGGGAACCCAGGCGTCTGGGGGGGACCCAGGTGTCCGGGAAGGGGACACTCAGTTAACCATGGGGGGGGGGGGGGGACGGACCCAGGTGTCCGGGAAGGGGACACCCACCCAGTTGACTATGGCGGGGGGGGGGGGGGCACCCATGGGGACCCAGACGTCCGGGGGCAACCCAGGTGTCCTGGGAGGGCAGGGGGGGGACCCAAATGACCATGGGGGCACCCAGGACACCCTGGGGGGGAAGGGGGGGGTACCTGTGGGGACCCAGGCGTCCAGGGGAGACTCAGGCATCCGGGGGGGGGGGGGGGGGGGGGGGGGGGGGGGGGGGGACACGGGACGCACCCAGGAGACTCGGGGTGGGGGGAACCCAGGCGTCCGGGGGAAGCCCCCGACTCACCCGACACCACCATGGCCTCGTTAGGGCCGCAGGTGAAGAACATCTCTGCGGAGAGACCCGCGACGGGTCCCCGGGATCCGGTAACCCCCCCCCCCCCCCCACACACACACACCCCCCCACACCCCGATTCGGGTCCTCCCGCTGCGGCCCGGCCCCACCCGCCGCCGAACCGCCACGATCCCGGCAGCCCCCGCGGCAGGACCCATTTCCCCCCTCCCCCGCCCTCTTCCCGCCGTTTCTCTCTGTTCTGCCCAGCGACCCGTGGCGTCACCGAGCTCCTCGCCGCCCCATTGGGCAGCGGAAGGGAGGCGGGGTGGCCGCGCGGCGCTGTGAAGGGAGCGGAGGGGGGAGGGCTGCGCCGCCATTTTGTGGGCGACCGGGCGGCGACGGGCAGCGGTCTGTTAGCAGAGACAGGCCTCTGCTTTGTTTGTAACCATATGGTAGCCAAAACGTTGTTTGTTTCCTACAAACCTTCTCGCTGTGTGAGAAAACAGCTAATTACTGATCTTACTGTGTGAGAAAATAGTCGCTGAGGTGACGTTAGTGATAATGAAGAGGCAGCCACAAGTAGCTCATCACCGAGGATGCGGTAAGAGAAAGTAGTTAATCACTTCAAGGTTCTTTTGTGCATCGAGTATGTTCTGTATCAATTAGGACAGAGCTGTGGCCACTTGAAGGGACGCCCTTATCATCCTCCAGAAGCTGGCAAACGTACAGTAAACTTCTACTGCCCTGGGGTGACTCAGTAGCTTCAAAAGGATGACGTGAGGAAGGGTCTCCTCACCCAAGCGACCACCGAGAAGCTCGCGCTCGGTGCATGTAATAAACAGCCAGATTCCTTAAACAGAAATGGCACTTATTTTATTACAGGGACAAAGTCGATAAAGCAAAAGTACAGCGCTGGGTGCATGACTCAAGTCAGAGGCACCCCAGCTAATACTTCACCCACGTCTTATATACATTCAACATTGCATCAGAGTAATGATTTATGGTGATTGATTATCATTAGTCCCTTTTTCTTCTATTTGTGTGTTTTCTTTCTGGCAATTGTTTCTGAGGATCGACGATCTTCAGTTCCCTTTTCCCATGCACCTGTTTCCTTCTGGTAGGACCAACTCCCTTCTCCTATGCATCTGTCTCCTTCTGTTAATCATTTGTGGGGTCTCTTGGCGAAGTTCTCTTTTGTTTCTCTCGGATGTTCTTCTTCATAGCTGCTGTTAGTTGTTATCTTTAAGGTTTCTTATGTTTCCTAATTTACTAAAGGTTAGTTATCCTTATCATTCAAGTATTTATAGCCTTGTTATTATGGCAAAAGCCAACAATACCTTCAGTGTTTTTCACAGCGCAGAAGTGCTTTGCCGACGCGGCGAAACTTAATACGCCTGTGCAAAAAGGCTGTTGGGGCATCCTGATGAGTCTGAAAGCCTGGGTGGAGTTATGTGTTAGGTAGGTGGAATTACGAGAATATTTATAATTATATTCATCTATGAGACTATATTTAGAATATTAGTACCGCCCACCCGTATTTGATTGGTTAGTAATTTACATATGATTAACACCACCAAGTTACAACTCCCATGTACGCTCAAGGGAAGGGGCTTCGCCTGGGCGAGGCTCTTCTTGACCTATGGGCACGATTTTTAGTATTATAATGAAGGTGGTTCAGTTTAGGACACTCAGAATTTTTACTTTCCTGCCAGGCTGGCTAAACTTCTCAAAACGTGTAGATTAGTACCATCCTCAAGGTCCTTATGTTCAATGCGCCTCCTCGAGAATGATACAATACTTGCCTCTCTTGATTAGGAGTTCTTTTCGTTGACTCACGCTTGATAAATTCAAGGATAAAATCCTTATTATTCATGGGAATACACATGAGGCCTTTCAACAGTAATTGCTAAGAACGTTTCAAGGATATGCTTTGGTAACACCACCATCAGAGACCTCCCCGTGCTGGGGGTGTTACTGTAGGGTCTCCTGGGGTCTACAGTCACACCTACATTAAGGTGGAGATGTTGTCCCTGGGCAGGGGGTGGCTGGAGCTCGTACACGCCACGGATTGGGTCGTTGGGGACGTGAAGGTCAAAGGTGACCTGGGCTGCGGTGACCATGAGATGGTGGGGTTCAGGATCCTGAGGACAAGGAGGCTGACGAGGTCACAACCCTGTACTTCAGGAGAGCACTTTGACTTCTTCAAAGATCTGCTTGGAAGAATCCTTC
The DNA here is from genome assembly GCA_947846985.1 of Fratercula arctica. Lineage (NCBI taxonomy): Eukaryota > Metazoa > Chordata > Aves > Charadriiformes > Alcidae > Fratercula > Fratercula arctica. The sequence goes on along the minus strand of CANTUZ010000014.1, from coordinate 4,203,933 downwards.
GGGATAAGTTCCTGGAGGGCAGGGTGTTTCCAAAATGGATTTCCTTGCGTTTTATTTCTCTTCTAGTTTGTGCGTGGGTGCAGGACAGAAAGGCGGCAGAGGTAGGCGCTAACTCGGAACCCCAGGTCTGGTCTGGTTTCTTCTCACAGCAAACCCACTTGTATGGGTAAGAGCGCTCTTGGCCAAGATCTCTCGCGCAGATCTTCGAAGCTGTTTTTATCTTGGAGCTTTTTAATATGGGGGGCCCAAGAAAACCGGTTGATGTTCACGGATGACCTCCTCTGAGGTTGCTGGCCTGTGTCAGCAATAGTGTGGCCAGCAGGACCGGGGCGGTGGCCGTCCCCCTGTCCTCGGCACTGGTGAGGCCCCACCTCGAGTCCTGTGACCAGTTTTGGGCGCCTCACGACAAGAAAGACCTTGAGGTGCTGGAGAGTGTCCAGAGAAGGGCAACGGAGCTGGCAAGGGGTCTGGAGCACAAGTGCTGTGAGGAGCGGCTGAGGGAGCTGGGGGTGTTCAGCCTGGAGAAAAGGGGGCTGAGGGGAGACCTTCTCGCTCCCTACAGCTCCCTGAAAGGAGGGGGCAGTGAGGGGTGGGGTGTCGGTCTCTTCTCCCAAGCGACAGCATGAGAGGAAACAGCCTCAAGTTGTGCCAGGGGAGGTTTAGATTGGATATTGGGAAAAATTCCTTCGTGGAAAGGGTTGTCAAGCATTGGAAGAGGCTGCCCAGGGAAGCGGTTGAGTCGCCGTCCCTGGAGTTATTTCAAAGGCGTGTCGATGTGGTGCTGAGGGACATGGGTTAGCGGCGGTTTTGGCAGTGTGAGGTCGATGGTTGGACTCCCTGATCTGAAAGGTCCCTTCCAACCTCGACCATTCTACGATCCCTCTAGACCCACCAGGCGTGAGGGTGTTTCAGGGACATCAGCATGGGGGACAGCAGGAGCGGGATGACCGGTGCGAGGGACACAGGGAAGGAGGGGCACTGGGTGCCAAACCAGCCCCTGGAGAACCGTGGGGTGCGGGACACCAACGTCTCCCCCTGGGCCGGACAGGACACCGGGGTCCCGGGGACAAGACCCGGGCCGGGGGCGTTTCTGGGGCTGTGGAGCCCCAGGGGTGACCACGGGCCGGGGGAACACGGGCAGAGCGGGGGTGCGGGGGGGGTCTCGGGCCCTGAGGAGGGTCCGGGGGGGGGCTGAGGGCGGGGCTGCCCCGGGGAAGTCCCGGGCCGAAGGTCCCGTGGCGGGGGGAGGGGGGGGGGGGGGGTTGGGGTTCCCGGAATTCCCCTTTCCCCGCCCGCCGCGCTGCCTCCGGCGCTTTCGCTTTCGCTTCCAACCTGCGGAGCCGGGATCTGCCCGGCGCCCGGTGACGTCTGAGGAAGCTCGGGCTGCCATTGGAGGGCGGTGGGTGGCGGCGCCAATCGCGGGGCGGGGCGGGGCCTGGGGCCGGGCGGGACCGTCGGGCTCCTGCTGCTGTTGGGGTTCCTCGGCGGGGCGTCGGGCGGTGAGCGGGGAGGCGGGACCCCCCCCCCCAATCCCCCTCCATCCCCGGGCACCGGGACCCCCCTGGACACCCGTTCTCTGGGCACCGGGAAACCTCCCCTTAACCCCCCCCCCCCCCCCTCTATCCTTGGGCACCGGGACCCCCCTGGACCCACTTTACTTGGCATCAGAGGGCTTTAAACTAGATTTGAAGGGGGGTGGAGATGGTACTGGGCTTGCTGGTGAGGTGCCAGGGCGTAGTTGCTCAGCGCTCGTGGGCCAGTGTGCCAGTATTTCTGAAAGCCAGAAGGCACACCACATCTCAAGGGTCAAAACTACACACACAACTCCCTCTCTGAAATGCTTATACACCAATGCACGCAGCATAGGGAATAAGCAGGAAGAGCTGGAGGTCTGTGTGCGGTTGCGGGGCCACGATCTCATTGCAATTACTGAGACGTGGTGGGACAACTCGCATGACTGGAATGCTGTCATGGGTGGCTATGTCCTTTTCAGGAAAGACAGACCAGCAAGGCGGGGAGGTGGAATTGCACTCTATGTGAGAGAGCATTTGGAATGCATTGAGCTCTCACTAGGGGCGGATGAAGAGCGGGTCGAGAGCTTATGGGTGAGGATTAAGGGACAGGAAAATATGAGGGACACTGTTGTGGGTGTTTATTACAGGCCACCTGATCAGGATGGGGAAACTGATGAGGCTTTTTACAGACAACTGAAGGTAGCCTCACAATCGCAGGCCCTGGTTCTCATGGGGGACTTCAATCACCCTGATATCTGCTGGGAAGACCACACAGCCAGGCATGGGCAGTCCAGGAGGCTCCTCCAGTGCATCGATGACAACTTTTTGACACAGGTGGTACAGGAGCCAACAAGGAGAGGAGCACTTCTAGACCTGGTACTGACAAACACAGAGGGATTGGTGGAGGACATTAAGGTTGGGGGCACCCTAGGTTGTAGTGATCATGAAATGATTGAGTTCAGGATCATGGGCACTATCCACAAAACAACAAGAAGTAAAATTACAACCTTGGACTTCAGGAGGGCTAACTTTGGCCTCTTCAAGAAACTGCTTGGAGAGATCCCGTGGGCTAGGGCTATGGAAGGCAAAGGGGCTCAAGAAAGCTGGTTGATATTCAAAGACCACTTCCTCCAAGCTCAGGATCGGTGCATCCCTAAGAGAAAGAAATCGGCCAAGGGACGCAGGAGACCTGCATGGTTAAGCAGGGAGCTTCAGAAAAAGCTCAAGTGGAAGAAGGAAGTTTATAATAAGTGGAAGAAGGGACTGACCCCTTGGGAGGATTACAAGAATGCCACCAGAGCGTGCAGGGATGAAACAAGGAAAGCCAAGGCTGCCTTGGAATTAGACCTGGCTAGGGACGTCAAGCACAACAAAAAGAGCTTCTACAAGTATATTGGAAGCAAAAGGAAGACCAGAGAAGTTGTGGGCCCACTGTTGAATGAGACAGGAGGCATGGTGACGGAGGATGCGGAGAAGGCAGAGTTACTGAATGCCTTCTTTGCTTCGGTCTTTTCTGCTCGGCCCAGCCCTCAGAAGTCCCAGGCATTGAATAAAGTAACAGGGAAAGAAGACGACTTCCCTTGGGTTGAGGAGGAGCGAGTGAGGGATCAATTAGATCATTTAGATATTCACAAGTCCATGGGCCCCGATGGGATGCACCCGAGAGTGCTGAGGGAGCTGGCAGAAGTCATTGCTGGGCCGCTCTCCATCATCTTTGAAAGGTCCTGGAGAACAGGCGAGGTGCCTGGGGACTGGAGGAAAGCCAGTGTCACTCCAGTCTTCAAAAAAGGCAAGAAGGAGGAGCCAGGGAACTACAGGCCGGTCAGCCTCACCTCCATCCCTGGAAAGATGATGGAACAGCTTGTTCTGGGCGTCATCTCAAGGCACGTGGAGGAAAAGAAAGCTATCAGAAGTACTCAGCATGGATTCACCAAGGGGAAATCATGTCTGACTACTCTGATAGCCTTCTACGATGGCGTGACTGGATGGATAGATGAGGGGAGGGCGGTAGATGTGGTCTATCTTGACTTAAGCAAGGCGTTTGACACGGTCTCCCACAGCATCCTCATAGGGAAGCTTAGGAAGTGTGGGTTAGATGAAGCGGACAGTAAGGTGGATAGAAAACTGGTTGAAAGATAGAGCTCAGAGGGTTGTGATTAGGGGCACAGAATCTAGTTGGAGACCAGTGACGAGTGGTGTTCCCCAGGGGTCAGTACTGGGTCCAGTCCTCTTCAATATATTCATCAATGACCTGGATGAGGGGATAGAGTGCACCCTCAGCAAGTTTGCTGATGACACAAAGCTGGGGGGGGCGGCTGACACACCGGAGGGCTGTGCTGCCATACAGAGAGACCTGGACAGGTTGGAGATCTGGGCAGAGAGGAACCTTAGGAAATTCAACAAGGGCAAGTGTCGGGTGCTGCACCTGGGGAGGAACAACCCCATGCACCAGTACAGGCTGGGGGCTGACCTGCTGGAGAGCAGCTCTGTGGAAAGAGATCTGGGAGTCCTGGTGGACAACAGGATGACCATGAGCCAGCAATGTGCCCTTGTGGCCAAGAAGGCCAATGGCATCCTGGGGTGCATCAAAAGGAGTGTGGCCAGCAGGTCAAGGGAGGTCATCCTCCCCCTCTACTCTGCATTGGTGAGGCCACACCTGGAGTACTGTGTCCAGTTCTGGGCTCCCCGGTTCCAGAAGGACAGGGAACTGCTGGAAAGGGTGCAGCAGAGGGCTACCAAGATGATTAAGGGACTGGAACACCTCTCTTATGAGGAAAGGCTGAGGGATTTGGGTCTCTTCAGTCTGGAAAAAAGACGGCTGAGGGGGGATCTTATCAACACTTATAAATACTTAAAGGGTGGGTGTCAGGAGGATGGGGCCAGGCTCTTTTCAGTAGTGCCCGGGGACAGGACAAGAGGCAGTGGGCACAAACTTGAGCACAAGAAGTTCCACGTAAACATGAGGAGGAACTTCTTTACCCTGAGGGTGGCAGAGCACTGGCACAGGCTGCCCAGAGAGGTGGGGGAGTCTCCATCTCTGGAGACATTCAAAACCCGCCTGGACGTGTTCCTGTGTAACCTGCTCTGGGTGACCCTGCTCTGGCAGGGGGGTTGGACTAGATGATCTCCAGAGGTCCCTTCCAACCCTATGGTTCTATGGTTCTATGATTCTATGATTCTATGATCAGGATACCCCCCCTTTCACTCCCCTCCTTCCCTGGGTACTGAGACCCCCCTGGACACCCCTTCCCCGGGCACCGGTGGCCCATTCCCCGGGTACCGGGACCCCCCCTTTACCCCGCCTCCATCCCCGGGCACAGGGACGCCCCTGGACACCCTTTTCATGGCACCGCCCGCCCCACCCCTTCCTTCACCCCCGCGATTCCCTGGGCACTGAGACCCCCCCTTGGACCCCCTTCTTTGGGCACCAGGAACCCCCCGTTGACGCCCTTCTATCCCTGGGCACCGGGACCCCCCTGAACCCCTTTTTTTTTTTTGCCCTCAGGAACCCCCCCACTTCACCTCCCCCTCAGTCCCTGCTCCATTCTTGGCCACAGGGACCCCCCTGGACACCCATTCCCAAGCCCCGGCAACCCCTCTGGGCACGGGAATCCCCCTGGACCTCCCTTTCCGACCACTCCACGCCCCCCCCAGACTCTCTTCCCCCCAACATCCCCCTTCCCGGGACCCTGCTGGAAGCTCTACCCCTCTTTCCCGGGGACCGCAACCCCCCTCCCCAACCCTGGACCCCCTTCCTGGTTGCCCAGACCTTCCCCTGGATCTGCTGCCCTTGACAGTGGGACCCCCCTGAGCCCCCCTTCCTGGGCGTCCCAGGTGTCCCACCCCCAGGCCCCCCTCTCCTTGACACCGGGACCCCCCCCTGTACCCTCTTTTCTTGGCAGCTGGGAGCCGCCCTCCCCCCTTTAACCTCTCCTCCATCCTTGGCCACCGGGACCCCCCCGGACAGCCGTTCCCTGGGCACCAGGAGCCCCCCCGCTTTACCCTCCTCCATTCCCGGGCACAGGGATCCCCCTGAGCACCCTTTTCATGGCACCGGGACACCCCTCTGGCTCCCCCTTCCTTCACCCCCATCCTTCCCTGGGCACTGGGACCCCCCTGGACACCCCTTCCCCCAGCACCAGTGCCTCATTCCCTGGGTACCGGGACCCCCCCTTTAACCCTCCTCCATCCCCGGGCACAGGGACGCCCTTTTCATGGCACCGAGACCCCCCCTTCCTTCACCCCCATCCTTGCCTGGGCACTGAGACCCCCCTGGACCCCCTTCTTTGGACACCGGGATCTCCCCCTTGGCCCCCCCCCCAATCCCTGCGCACCAAGACCCCCCTGAACCCCTTTTTTCTTGCCATCAGGACACACACCCCCCCCCCTCACCTCTCCCTCAATCCCTGCTCCATTCTTGGCCACAGAGACCCCCCTGGACACCCATTCCCATGCCCTGGGAACCCCCCCAGGCACGGGAGCCCCCCTGGACCTCCCTTTCTGACCACTGCATCCCCCCCTCAGACCCTCTCCCCCCCCCACATCCCCCTTCCCGGGACCCTGCTGTATGTTCTGGGACCCCCTTTCCCGGGTGCCTGGACTCCCCAACCCTGGACCCCCTTCCTGGATCCCCCGGAGCCTCCCCTGGATCTGCTGCCCTTGACGGTGGGACCCCCCGGAGCCCCCCTTCCTGGGCGTCCCAGGTGTCCCACCCCCAGGCCCCCCCCTCCTTGACATCAGGACCCCCCCTTCCTGGGCACCCCAAGCCTTCCATCCCCAGGCCCCCTTCTCCTTGATACCAGGAGCCTCCAGGCTCTCCGGGAACCAGGACCCCCCTCCCGGACACACCGGCCTCCCCTACATCCCCTGACTCTGTCCCGTCCCCCCCGCCCCGATCTGCTCCGCTGAGACCCCCACCCAGCCCCGCTGCCCACCCCTGCACCCTGGGCACCCTCATCCCTGCCCCCCCCGCCCCCTTCCCCCCACCTCTCACCACCCCCCGTGTCTCCGCAGGGTCCCACTCCCTGCGCTACTTCTATGTTGCCGTGTCGGAGCCCAGCCCGGGGGTGCCCCAGTTTGTGGCCGTGGGGTACATGGACGGGAACCTCATCATGCACTACGACAGCGAGACGGGGAGGACGGTGCCCCGGGCGGACTGGATGGCGGCCACCCTGGATCAGCAGTACTGGGACAGGGAGACCCAGACCGGACAGAGGACTCAGCAGGTTTACCGCGTGGACCTGGAGACACTGCGGAGCCGCTACAACCAGGCGGGGGTGAGTGTGGGCTGGGCTGGGGCTCCGTGGGGCTGGGGGAGTTCCCCCTCCTCTCTTCCCCCCACCGGCCCCGATCCTGCCCTGCCCCACGCTGCTGCCCCGGCTTGTGCCACCCCTTCCCTGCCCGATGTCGTTGTCACAGGGCTCCCAGCCCCCCTGTCCCCCAGCCCGAGGGGGTCGCGGCTGCCCTGTCCCAGCCCCACAGTGCTTGGCATCCCCCATCCCAGGGACGGGGTGGGGGGGCTTCTGGCCACCCCAGCCCTGCCCCTAAGTGCCCAACCCCCCACCCCAGAACTGGGAGGCTCCTGGCCACCACGTCCCAGCCTCTCACCATCCCCACAGCAGACGAGACCCCCAGAGCCAGAGGGGCTCCCCCACACAGTGTCCCAGCCCCTTGCCCTCCCCATTGTGTTCAAGCCCCTCCACCCCAGAGCCAGAGGGGCTCCCCCAGCCCCATCCTGTCTCCTTGTCCCCCCCACAGCATTCAGGACCCCAGCCCAGCCCCTCGCTGTCCCAGGGTGCCGTGGGGCTGGGTGCCAGCCCAGCCACGCCATGGGTGCCGGGGGTCTGCATCAGGGCTTGGGCAACACCCTGAGTGCTGTGGGCCCTGGGCAGGATGGGGGGCAGCCCCGGTGCTGGTGCCCGATGCCCCCAGGGCTGGGTTGGGGGTGCTGCCAGGGGGGTCTGTGCCCCACTGAGGGCCCAGGGCTGCAGCAGCCCCTCACCCCGGCTCCCTGCTCGTGTTCCAGGGGTTCACACGGTGCAGTACGTGCATGGCTGTGACCTCCTGGAGGACGGTAGCACCAGGGGGTATTATCAGGACGCCTACGATGGGAGGGACTTCATCGCCCTGGACATGGGCACGATGACGTTCACCGCGGCGGACGCGGGGGCACAAATCACCAAGAGGAAGTGGGAGGAGGACGGGACTGTGGCTGAGCGGCGGAAGCATTACCTGGAGAACACCTGCATCGAGTGGCTGAGGAAATACGTGAGCTACGGGCGGGCCGTGCTGGAGAGGAAAGGTGAGGGCGAGACGGGGACGCTGGGGACCGGCCCGCGCGGGTGCGTGTGCCGTCCCTCACCGCCACCCCCTCCCCAGAGCCCCCCACGGTCCGAGTGTCGGGGAAGGAGGCCCACGGGATCCTGACCTTGCGCTGCCGCGCTCACGGCTTCTACCCGCGGCCCATCACTGTCAGCTGGCTGAAGGACGGCGAGGTGAGGGACCAGGAGACGGAGCGGGGCAGCGTCGCGCCCAACAGCGACGGCACCTACTACACCTGGGCCTCCATCGAGGCCCGCCCGGGGGAGCAGGACAAGTACCGGTGCCGCGTGGATCACGCCAGCCTGCCCGAGCCCGGCCTCTACGCGTGGGGTGAGCCCGGTGGCCCTGGGCACGTGGAGGGGTGGGCTGGGGAGGTTGCCCTTCCCCTGCTCACGGCGCCGCTCTCCCCCAGAGACGGAGTCCAACCTGTTGGTCATCGTGGTGGGGGTGGCTGTTGCAATCCTGGCTGTCACTGCCATCTGTGGACTCGTCATATGGAAGCAGAAGTCGGGTAAAGCACCGGGCGGGTGAGGCAGAGGGGTGCGGGAGGAAGGCAGGGCCTGGGGGGCCGGGAGGGGCTGTGGGCACGAGCCCCTGTGCTCCGGGGAGCCCCCGAGGCTGTTGGCGAAGCGCGGTGGATGCTGATGCCTCTTTCTCTCTGCAGGGAAGAAGGCGGCGGGCTACGGCTACGGCATGGCGGCAAGTGAGTACCGGGGGCAGGTCCGGCTCCAGCCACTGCCCAGTGCCGGGGGGGTCTTGTGGCTCCGGTTTCTGGCCGCTGCCGGCATTTCCCGACCCCCCCATCCTCCCTGTGCTGCTCCTCTTTACAGCCCCGTAGCGGGGACGTATGGAAGAGGTCGTGTGTCCCCTCCGGCGCTCGCAGCACCATCCTCCTCTCCCGGTGGCTGCGGCGCGGCCGTGGCTCCCGGCCGGCTCCTGGCACATGCACCGTGCCCGTAGCGAGCCCGGGACCGGCAGCTCACGGCTGTTTCTCTCTCGCAGGCACAGACGGTGGGTCCTGGAGATCAGACACAGGTACGGCGTGGGGAGGGACGGGGCGGCCCCAGCTCTCTGTGCTGCCCCATGGGACCCCCGGCAACCCCCGGCTGCGGGAGGGGGGCACCGAGACCCCCAGAGCAGAGGGTTGGGGAGAGGGAGGTGGCCCTGGGTGACACTTGTCTGTTCCTCCCGTCCCTGCAGGGATCACCGCCTGAGCGCTGTGCGAGGGGCCGGCGCGTGGCTGGATGCGGCCCCCTGCCCTCTCAGCGGCTGGAGGCAGCGAGGAGCTGGGGGCGGCTGGGAGCTGCCTGCAGAGAGAGCTTGTCCCGCTGCCCCCGCCATGGTGCTGGGTCTTCTTCCCACTTCCGATTTTCCGATTCTTTTAAATCCTACGCAAGGCAATTATTAGCGGTGTATTAATTTTGTGGTTGTAACTGATTCTTTTCTGCGTGTGTACATTTCCTGGCTCATAGTAAAGGCCGGTCCCCGCCCTCCCTCGGGCTGTGCCTCCCCAGTGGCTTTTCTGTCTCCATTGTCCCATCCCATCCCCATTCACACCATCCATCTCCCTGGTCTCCATCCCACCATCCCATCCCATCTCCCTGATCCCCTTCCCACCACGCCATTCCCACCGTCCCATCCTATTCTTTCTCCATTCTCACCATCCCATCTCCCTGGTCTCCCTCCCACCATCCCATCCCTTCTCCCTGATCCCATTCCCACCATTCCTATTCCCACCATCCCATCCCCTTGGTCTCCATCCCATCCCCACCATCACCTGGTACCGGGCGTCATAGGGATCGGGTCCGGGATCGGGACCAGAACGGGGAGAAGGGTCCCGGGAGAATGACCAGGACCGGCCCAGAGCGGGGACATCGGCACCGGGAGCGCAGCGGGGCAGGACCGGGAGCACAGCGGAGCACATCGGGTGACACCGGGACCGGATCAATCACGCTGGAGCATCCCTGGACTGGAGCGGGACACACCGGGTCACCCCGGGACCAGGAGCGGGACACACCGGGTCACCCCGGGACCGGAGCGGAGCACATTGGGACACAGCGGGTGACACCGGGAGCGGAGCAGAGCACATCGGGACATACCGGGATCAGGACCAGGACACACCGGGATCGGGATCAGTACCGGGACCGGATCGGAGCACCCCGGGCCGGGGACCGGGACACAGCGGGTGACACCGGGAGCGGACAGAGACGGACGATGGCGGCCTCCTCCACCCCCCGCCGCCTCCTGGCCCTGCTGAGCCCCGAGCGCCGGCGCTGCGCGGTGGTGGGGGCGCTGATGGCGGCCTCGGTACCGGGCGGGGGGGGCAGCACCGGGGGGGGGGGGGGGGGGGGGGAGAGCTTTTGGGGAGCACCCAATTGATGGGGGAGGCAGCACCCGTGGGGGAAGATGCCCTGAGCTGGGGGAGGGGGCAGGGCAGCACCCAACTTGGGGGATGGTTGCTCTGAGTCGGGGGGGGGTAACACCCAACTTTGGGGGGGGTCAGCACCTATTGGGGGAGGATGCTCTGAGCTGATGGGGAGGTCAGCACCCAGAGGGACAGTGCCCTGACTTTTTGAGGGGACAGCACCCAATTTGGGAGGGGGGGGGGCGGGCATCCCTGAGCTTCGGCGGAGGGGGGGGGGCAGCACCCGGGGACGGGGGGGGGGGATGCTCTCAGCTTTGTGGGGAGCAGCACCCAGTGGGGGATGCTCTGAGCTATGGCGGGGGGTGGGGGGGAGCATCCAGGTTTGGGGGGGCAGCACCCAACTTCGGGGGGGGGGGAGCACCCAAGAGGGGGATGCTCAGAGCTATGAGGGGGGGCAGCACCCAGGGAAGGAGCTGCTCTGAGCTATGGGGGGGGGTGGGGGGAGCACAACGGGGTGGCCGGGGTGTCCCTCTGCCCCTGTGGGGACAGGAATTTGTACAAAATAAAGTATAATTGCTTCAGAGAGGAGCCAGCTGGGTCACGGGGGCTGGAGGGGGCTGCCCGGCCCGGCTACGGGGTCTTGGGTGCCGAAGCCCCGCGTTCACCCTGTGGTTGTCACCGCCACCATGGGAAGCGCGTGGCAGTGACCTCGTGTGACACCATTACTCGGCCTCCCCCTCGGGATGTCGCTGCCACCGTCTTTTACACCCGAGAGGCTTCAAGCGCTTGATTCCAGCGCATCGTTCACGTCGATGAAGGGCCCGTGCGATGGCTGCAGGGGTCAGGTCCACCCCGTCAGCACGAGCCCACCCGTACATGGTGGCTCTACCCCGATGTCCCACGGGCCACCGAGCTGTGAACAGCTCGTGACAAAGTTCCCAGTCCAGGTCTACCTGAACCGCGCCAATTTGGCCACCTGGTCTCCTTGCTCCTTGCGTTGATGGTCTCCAGGGACACGGCCCTTGGGCATCTACATGATGGACCTTTACACCCAGGGGCTCTACCCAGGCAGGAAGGTCCAGCCCAGCGGGGGTTACCTCTGTGACCATCGCGGTAGCCACCCCCACAGGGCACTGGCCACCCTCAACTAGTCGGTACGGAGAGAGGGCACTGGCCACCTTGCTCTAGGCCCAGCTGGGTGGCTTTGACTTCTGCAGCTTCCCTCGAAGGCAGAAGGATGGCGAGAGCCATTTTACCAAGGCCTGTGGTGGCAGGACAAGAGCCGTGGTGTGAAACTGGAAGAGGGGAGATGGCCATTGGACGTTAGGAATGTTTTACGAGGAGGGTGGTGAGAGGCTGGACCAGGTTGCCCAGAGAAGTCGTGGATGCCCCATCGTTGGGAGTGTTCAAGGTGAGACGGGACAAGGGGAAACAGCCTCCAGTAGCACCAGGGGAGGTTTAAATTGGACATTAGGAAATGCTTCTCTGAAAGGGTTCCAAGCACTGGAAGAGGCTGCCCAGGGAAGGGGCCGAGTCACCATCCAGCACCTCAAATGTCTTTCTTCTCATGGAGGGCCCAAAACTGAACACAGCATTCGAGGTGCGACCTCACCAGGGTCGTACGGGGGGACTATCACTGCCCCAGTGCTGCTGGCCACAGTGTTCCTACTAAGGCCAAGGATGCTGTTGGCCACCTGGGCACACTGCTGTGTCATACACCTCTTGTTTCTACAGCAGCCCATGGGTGCACCTTTGGATCCTTGAAGTATCTTCACTTCCTTGAAGCGTTGACTTTCAAGTCAAGGCCAGGGACACACGGAGCCTCCAGACCGGTCGCTTCTCCCTCTCGGTTCCCGTTGGGTCCCCTTGGCTCCCAACGCACCAACTGGGATCGCCCCGTCCCTCCAGAAATCCAGATGTGTCCTGTCCCCTTGTACCCTGATGCCATTAGGGGTCACCGTGCACCAGTGTCCACCAGGGCCTTCTCTTTCCATGGGATTGATGTCCCAGGCCATCGAATCCCCTTCTCCTTTGCTTCAGAGCAGGAGGGCTTCTGCTCAGCGCCTGTTTATGGAGCCTCATATCAGGAGAGCTTCTGCTCAGCTCCCGGCTACACGGCCTCAGAGCTCACCGTCCCCATCACAGGGACAAGGATGCCCAGTTGTGTCCCGTAGAAAAGCGGCCCCGTCCCCCTCAACCCCCTCTTTCCCCTTTTAGTCGTTGACTACCCCACGAAAGTGTTTGTCAAGCGTAAGAGCAGGAGCTGCCCAGGCACACGGGGGAATCGCCGTCCCTGGAGGGATGTAAAAGCCGGGCAGACGTGGTGCTGAGGGACACGGCTCAGTGGTGGTTTTGGCAGCGTGAGGTTCACGGTTGGCCTCGAAGATCTTGGAAGTCCCTTCCAACCTCGACCATTCTCTGATTCTGCGATACCGCCTGGAGTATCCCCCCGTGAGTCTGGGTCATCTGCCCGGTTGTGTCCCCTCTCAACCGCTCGCACAACCCCCATGTGGTCACCAGGGGGCGAGTGAGAAACGGAGAAGACCTTGAGCTCTGCCAACGCTCTTCAGCTCCAGCACTGGGTCACCGACGACGTCGCGGTCACCAATGTGGGCTGCAAGCAAGAAAATCAACCCTATCCCAGCCCAAACCAGCCCGGCTCCCTGTTACGGTGTGAGAAAACCCCTAAGAATTCCTTGTCGTTTAGACAATTGTTCTATCACCCCATGACCCCTCCCCACCCGGAAAGGGGAACCAGGAAAAAAACAAGGAAACCCGAGGGTTGAAATAGATTTAATAGAAGACAATCAAATAATTAATGATAATACTAAAGAACCTGCATTAATCCCGATCCTAATATAAGAGATAGAAGAATCCTACTCAGCCGATTCTACCAGCAGAAGCCGTGCGCTCCCCGCAGGGGACGGCCGGGAGAGCAGCACTGGGAGAGGAGGCACAGCCCGAGGGAGGGCGGGGACCGGCCTTTATTGTGTGCCCCAGGAAATGTACACACGCAGAAAAGAATCAGTTACAACCACAAAATTAATACACAGCTAATAATTGCCTTGCGTAGAATTTAAAAGAATCGGAAAATCGGAAGCGGGAAGAAGACCCAGCACCACGGCGGGGGCAGCGGGACAAGCTCTCTCTGCAGGCAGCTCCCAGCCGCCCCCAGCTCCTCGCTGCCTCCAGCCGCTGAGAGGGCAGGGGGCCGCATCCAGCCACGCGCCGGCCCCTCGCACAGCGCTCAGGCGGTGATCCCTGCAGGGACGGCAGGAACAGACAGTGTCACCCAGGGCCACCTCCCTCCCCCCAACCCTCTGCTCTGGGGGTCTCGGTGCCCCCCTCCCGCAGCCGGGGGTTGCCGGGGGTCCCACGGGGCAGCACGGAGAGCTGGGGCCGCCCCGTCCCTCCCCACGCCGTACCTGTGTCTGATCCGCCGGACCCACCGTCTGTGCCTGCGAGAGAGAAACAGCCGTGAGCTGCCGGCCCCGGGCTCGCTACGGGCACGGTGCATGTGCCAGGAGCCGGCCGGGAGCCACGGCCGCGCCGCAGCCACCGGGAGAGGAGGATGGTGCCGCGAGCGCCGGAGGGGACACACGACCTCTTCCATACGTCCCCGCTACGGGGCTGTAAAGAGGAGCAGCACAGGGAGGACGGGGGGGTCGGGAAATGCCGGCAGCGGCCAGAAACCGGAGCCACAAGACCCCCCCGGCACTGGGCAGCGGCTGGAGCCGGACCTGCCCCCGGTACTCACTTGCCGCCATGCCGTAGCCGTAGCCCGCCTTCTTCTTCGCTGCAGAGAGAAAGAGGCATCAGCATCCACCGCGCTTCGCCAACAGCCTCGGGGGCTCCCCGGAGCACAGGGGCTCGTGCCCACAGCCCCTCCCGGCCCCCCGGGCCCTGCCTTCCTCCCGCACCCCTCTGCCTCACCCGCCCGGTGCTTTACCCGACTTCTGCTTCCATATGACGAGTCCACAGATGGCAGCGACAGCCAGGACGGCGACAGCCAGGACGGCACCAGCCACCCCCAGCACGATGGCCAACAGGTTGGACTCCGTCTCTGGGGGAGAGCGGCGCCGTGAGCAGGGGAAGGGCAACCTCCCCAGCCCACCCCTCCACGTGCCCAGGGCCACCGGGCTCACCCCACGCGTAGAGGCCGGGCTCGGGCAGGCTGGCGTGATCCACGCGGCACCGGTACTTGTCCTGCTCCCCCGGGCGGGCCTCGATGGAGGCCCAGGTGTAGTAGGTGCCGTCGCTGTTGGGTGCGACGCTGCCCCGCTCCGTCTCCTGGTCCCTCACCTCGCCGTCCTTCAGCCAGCTGACGGTGATGGGCCGTGGGTAGAAGCCGTGAGCGCGGCAGCGCAAGGTCAGGATCCCGTGGGCCTCCTTCCCCGACACTCGGACCGTGGGGGGCTCTGGGGAGGGGGTGGCGGTGAGGGACGGCACACGCACCCGCGCGGGCCGGTCCCCAGCGTCCCCGTCTCGCCCTCACCTTTCCTCTCCAGCACGGCCCGCCCGTTGCTCAGGTGTTTCCTCAGCCACTCGATGCAGGTGTTCTCCAGGTAATGCTTCCACCGCTCAGCCTCAGTCCCGTCCTCCTCCCACTTCCTCTTGGTGATTTGTGCCCCCGCATCCGCCGCGGTGAACGTCATCGTGCCCATGTCCAAGGCGATGAAGTCCCTCCCATCGTAGGCGAACTGATAATACCCCCTGGTGCTACCGTCCTCCAGGAGCTCACAGCCGTACATGCACTGCAATGTGTGAGCCCCTGGAACACGAGCAGGGAGCTGGGGTGAGGGGCTGCTGCAGCCCTGGGCCCTCAGTGGGGCACAGACCCCCCGGCAGCACCCCCCAACCCAGCCCTGGGGGCATCGGGCACCAGCACCGGGGCTGCCCCCCATCCTGCCCGGGGCCCACAGCACTCGGGGTGTCGCCCAAGCCCTGATGCAGACCCCCGGCACCCACGGCGTGGCTGGGCTGGCACCCAGCCCCACGGCACCCTGGGACAGCGAGGGGCTGGGCTGGGGTCCTGAATGCTGTGGGGGGGACAAGGAGATGGGATGGGGCTGGGGGAGCCCCTCTGGCTCTGGGGTGGAGGGGCTTGAACACAATGGGGAGGGCAAGGGGCTGGGACACTGTGGGGGGGAGCCCCTCTGGCTCTGGGGGTCTCGTCTGCTGTGGGGATGGTGAGAGGCTGGGACGTGGTGGCCAGGAGCCTCCCAGTTCTGGGGCGGGGGGGTTGGGCACTTAGGGGCGGGGCTGGGGTGGCCAGAAGCCCCCCCGCCCTGTCCCTGGGACGGGGGATCCCAAGCACTGTGGGGCTGGGACAGGGCAGCCGCGACCCCCTCGGGCTGGGGGACAGGGGGGCTGGGAGCCCTGTGACAACGACATCGGGCAGGGAAGGGCTGGCACAAGCCGGGGCAGCAGCGTGGGGCAGGGCAGGATCGGGGCCGGTGGGGGGAAGAGAGGAGGGGGAACTCCCCCAGCCCCACGGAGCCCCAGCCCAGCCCACACTCACCCCCGCTCTGGTTGTAGCGGCTCCGCAGTGTCTCCAGGTCCACGCGGTAAACCTGCTGATTGCTCTGTCCGATCTGGGTCTCCCTGTCCCAGTACTGCTGATCCAGGTTGGCCGCCATCCAGTCCGCCCGGGGCACCGCCCTCCCCGTCTCGCTGTCGTAGTGCATGATGAGGTTCCCATCCACGTACCCCACGGCCACAAACTGGGGCACCCCCGGGCTGGGCTCCGACACGGCAACATAGAAGTAGC
The DNA here is from genome assembly GCA_947846985.1 of Fratercula arctica. NCBI lineage: Eukaryota > Metazoa > Chordata > Aves > Charadriiformes > Alcidae > Fratercula > Fratercula arctica. The sequence goes on along the minus strand of CANTUZ010000014.1, from coordinate 4,187,963 downwards.
GCAGGGAGTGGGACCCTGCGGAGACACGGGGGGTGGTGAGAGGTGGGGGGGCAACGGGGGCGGGGGGGGCAGGGATGAGGGTGCCCAGGGTGCAGGGGTGGGCAGCGGGGCTGGGTGGGGGTCTCAGGGGAGCAGATCGGGGCGGGGGGGACGGGACAGAGTCAGGGGATGTAGGGGAGGCCGGTGTGTCCGGGAGGGGGGTCCTGGTTCCTGGAGAGCCTGGAGGCTCCTGGTATCAAGGAGAAGGGGGCCTGGGGATGGAAGGCTTGGGGTGCCCAGGAAGGGGGGGTCCCGGTGTCAAGGAGGGGGGCCTGGGGGTGGGACACCTGGGACGCCCAGGAAGGGGGGCTCAGGGGGGTCCCACTGTCAAGGGCAGCAGATCCAGGGGAGGCTCCGGGGGACCAGGAAGGGGGTCCAGGGTTGGGGAGTCCAGGCACCCGGGAAAGGGGGTCCCAGAACATACAGCAGGGTCCCGGGAAGGGGGATGTGGGGGGGGAAGAGGGTCTGAGGGGGGGATGCAGTGGTCAGAAAGGGAGGTCCAGGGGGGCTCCCGTGCCTGGGGGGGTTCCCAGGGCATGGGAATGGGTGTCCAGGGGGGTCCCTGTGGCCAAGAATGGAGCAGGGACTGAGGGAGAGGTGGGGGGGGGGGTGTCCTGATGGCAAGAAAAAAGGGGTTCACGGGGGTCCTGGTGCACAGGGATTGGGGGGGGCCAAGGGGGAGATCCCGGTGCCCAAAGAAGGGGGTCCAGGGGGGTCTCAGTGCCCAGGCAAGGATGGGGGTGAAGGAAGGGGGGTCTCGGTGCCATGAAAAGGGCGTCCCTGTGCCTGGGGATGGAGGAGGGATAAAGGGGGGGTCCCGGTACCCAGGGAATGAGGCACCGGTGCTGGGGGAAGGGGTGTCCAGGGGGGTCCCAGTGCCCAGGGAAGGATGGGGGTGAAGGAAGGGGGGGGCCGGAGGGGTGTCCCAGTGCCATGAAAAGGGTGCTCAGGGGGATCCCTGTGCCCGGGAATGGAGGAGGGTAAAGCAGGGGGCTCCTGGTGCCCAGGGAACGGCTGTCCGGGGGGGTCCCGGTGGCCAAGGATGGAGAGAGGTTAAAGGAGGGAGGGCGGGTCCCAGCTGCCAAGAAAAGAGGGTACAGGGGGGGTCCCGGTGTCAAGGAGAGGGGGGCCTGGGGGTGGGACACCTGGGACGCCCAGGAAGGGGGGCTCAGGGGGGTCCCACTGTCAAAGGCAGCAGATCCAGGGGAAGGTCTGGGCAACCAGGAAGGGGGTCCAGGGTTGGGGAGGGGGGTTCCAGTCCCCGGGAAAGGGGGGTAGAGCTTCCAGCAGGGTCCCGGGAAGGGGGATGTTGGGGGGAAGAGAGTCTGGGGGGGGGGTGGAGTGGTCGGAAAGGGAGGTCCAGGGGGATTCCCGTGCCCGGGGGCATTGCCGGGGCTTGGGAATGGGTGTCCAGGGGGGTCCCTGTGGCCAAGAATGGAGCAGGGACTGAGGGGGAGGTGAAGTGGGGGGGTTCCTGAGGGCAAAAAAAAAAAGGGGGTTCAGGGGGGTCCCGGTGCCCAGGGATAGAAGGGCGTCAAGGGTGGGTTCCCGGTGCCCAAAGAAGGGGGTCCAAGGGGGGGTCTCAGTGCCCAGGGAATCACGGGGGTGAAGGAAGGGGTGGGGCGGGCGGTGCCATGAAAAGGGTGTCCAGGGGCGTCCCTGTGCCCGGGGATGGAGGCGGGGTAAAGGGGGGGTCCCGGCACCCGGGGAATGGGCCACCGGTGCCCGGGGAAGGGGTGTCCAGGGGGGTCTCAGTGCCCAGGGAAGGAGGGGGGTGAAAGGGGGGGTGTCCTGATGCCAAGTAAAGTGGGTCCAGGGGGGTCCCGGTGCCCAAGGATAGGGGGAGGGGGTTAAGGGGAGGTTTCCCGGTGCCCAGAGAACGGGTGCCCAGGGGGGTCCCGGTGCCCGGGGATGGAGGGGGATTGGGGGGGGGGGGGGGGGGGGGTCCCGGGTCCCCGCTCACCGCCCGACGCCTCGCCGAGGAACCCCAACAGCAGCAGGAGACCGACGATCCCGCCCGGCCCCATGGCGGTGCTCTGCCCCGCTCCGCTCCCGCGCCCGGACGGGACCCACCGGCCCCGCCCCGCCCCCAGGCCCCGCCCCGCCCTCGCGATTGGCGCCGCCACCCACCGCCCTCCAATGGCAGCCCGAGCTTCCTCAGACGTCACCGGGCGCCGGGCAGATCCCGGCTCCGCAGGTTGGAAGCGAAAGCGAAAGCGCCGGAGGCAGCGCGGCGGGCGGGGAAAGGGGAATTCCGGGAACCCCAACCCCCCCCCCCCCCTCCCCCCGCCACGGGACCTTCGGCCCGGGACTTCCCCGGGGCAGCCCCGCCCTCAGCCCCCCCCCGGACCCTCCTCAGGGCCCGAGACCCCCCCCGCACCCCCTGTGTCGACAGGACACATCTGGATTTCTGGAGGGACGGGGCGATCCCAGTTGGTGCGTTGGGAGCCGAGGGGACCCAACGGGAACCGAGAGGGAGAAGCGGCCGGTCCGGAGGCTCCGTGTGTCCCTGGCCTTGACTTGGAAGTCAGACGCTTCGTGGAAGAGAAGATCCTGCCAGGAGCCAAAGGGGCAGCCGTGGGCCACTGTGGGTACAGAGATGCGTCACACAGCAGTGTGCCCCGGTGGCCAAGAGCATCCTGGCACGTATCAGAAATAGCGTGGCCAGCAGGACTAGGAACGTGATCGGCCCCGGTGACGTCCTACCTCGAACCCTGTGTTCAGTTTGGGCCCCTGGCTACAAGAGAGACCTTGAGGTGCTGGATGGTGACTCAGCCCCTTCCCTGGGCAGCCTCTTCCAGCGCTTGGAACCCTTTCAGAGAAGCGTTTCCTAATGTCCAATTTAAACCTCCCCTGGTGCTACTGGAGGCTGTTTCCCCTTGTCCCGTCTCACCTTGAACGCTCCCAACGATGGGGCATCCACGACTTCTCTGGGCAACCTGGTCCAGCCTCTCACCACCCTCCTCGTAAAACATTCCTAACGTCCAATGGCCATCTCCCCTCTTCCAGTTTCACACCACGGCTCTTGTCCTGCCACCACAGGCCTTGGTAAAATGGCTCTCGCCATCCTTCTGCCTTCGAGGGAAGCTGCAGAAGTCAAAGCCACCCAGCTGGGCCTAGAGCAAGGTGGCCAGTGCCCTCTCTCCGTACCGACTAGTTGAGGGTGGCCAGTGCCCTGTGGGGGTGGCTACCGCGATGGTCACAGAGGTAACCCCCGCTGGGCTGGACCTTCCTGCCTGGGTAGAGCCCCTGGGTGTAAAGGTCCGTCATGTAGATGCCCAAGGGCCGTGTCCCTGGAGACCATCAACGCAAGGAGCAAGCAGACCAGGTGGCCAAATTGGTGTGATTGAGGTAGACCTGGAGTGGGAACTTTGTCATGAGCTGTTTACGTCGTGATGGGCCTGTGGGACATCAGGACAGTGGGGGAGAGCCACAATACACGGGGAACTTGTGATGGCGGGGTGGACCTGACCCCTGCAGCCATCGCACAGGTCCTTCATCGACACAAACGATGTGCCAGAATCAAGCGCCTGAAGCTTCTCGGGTATAAGAGACGGTGGCTGCGATATCAGGAGGGGGAGGCCGGCAGAGTAACGATCTCACGCTGAGGTCAGCGCCACGCGCTTCCCATGGCGGCGGTGACAACCAGAGGGTGAACGCGGGGCTTCAGCGCCCAAGACCCTGCAGCCGGGCCGGGCTGTTCCCCCTGGCCCCTGCAGCCCAGCCAGCTCCTCTCCAACGCGATTCTGCTTTATTTCGTACAAATCTCCCTCCCGCCGGGAGCATCTGCTGGGGCAGGAGTGGGCCCCTGCTCCCCGCAGCCCATCCCTGGGGTCTCTGGCTGCCCCGCGCCGGGGGAGCGCTGCAGCAGGCGGCTGTAGGGCCCGTGGCGGCTCCGCAGCTGGGCAGGCGTCCCCGTCTCCACCACGGCGCCGCGTTCCAGCACCACGACGCGGTCGGCTGCCTCCAGCATCCACGGGCAGTGGGTGATGAGCAGCACCGTCCTGGGCCCCCCGCTCCGCGCCCACTGCTGCAGCTGCAGGAGATGCCGACACCCATCACGAACCACCGTGGGGCTCCAACACCGCCCCCCAGCCCAGCACCTCCCGCCGCTCACCGCTGCCTCGCCCTCCCCGTCCAAGGCGCTGGTGGCTTCGTCGAGGATGAGGACGGTGGGTCGCCGCACCAGGGCCCGGGCGATGGTGATGCGCTGCTTCTCCCCAGCCGAGAGCTGCCCCCCTTTCTCCCCAACGTCTGCAGAACGAAAGGCCGGGGGCTGAGCAGGACCCTGGTGCCTGGGTCCCCTCCCCGCCAGCCCCCCCGGCACTCACCGGTGTCAAAACCCTGGTCCAGCGCCGAGATGAAGCCCAGGGCGCCGGCAGCAGCAGCGGCCGCCCTCACCTCCTCTTCCCCGCAGCCCTCCAGCCCGAAGACGATGTTGTCCCGGATGGTGCCGGAGAAAAGCACGGGCTCCTGCCCCACCAACACCACCTGCCCCCAGGCGCAGGCTGAGACCGGGCACCGCTCAGCGCAGTTGTGCTGCCCCACCTGCCCGCTGCTGCCCTCACCTGGTGGTGGAGGTACTGGTGCTCGTAGTCCCGCAGTGGCAGCCCGTCCAGCAGCACCTCCCCGGCCTCGGGCTCGTAGAATCGCTCCAGCAGCGCCGCGCAGGTGCTTTTCCCACTGCCGTTGAGTCCCGCCAACGCCGTCACCTCGCCGGGGCGCAGCTCAAAGGAGACGTCCTGGGTGGGGGGGGAGCAGGATGGTGGTGGGCGCTCAGGGACACCCCCGTGCCCTCCTTGGGGACGCCGGAGACCCCTGGCTCTACCTGCAGGACGAGGTGCTCGGGGCGCGTGGGGTAGGCAAAGGAGACGTGTTGGAAGGCGACGTGGCCCCGCAGTGTGGCGGGCGCCCGCCTGCCCCCGGTGACCCCGGTGGGCTCCTTGTCCAGATACTCCAAGATCTTGCGACCGGCTGCCGCTTTGCTCCGCAAATCACCGTGGCCAAACACCAGCGCCTGCACGAGGCAGAGGCGATGGCACCGGGGACAGGGACAGACGGACATGGGGTGGGGGGACACACGCATCGCGTGGTCTCACCTGCACGTAGCGGCCGACTTTACCCTGGTAGAGGAGGAAGGTGACGAGGTCGCCGGCGGTGACGGTTCCCTCGCGGAGCTGCCGGTGCCCATTGCAGAGCACCAGCACCTGCACCGCCAGCTGCAGCGCCTGCAGGGACGGGCGTCAGCGGGTCGTGGGGGGGAACAACAGGGGTGCCCGGACACCAGGGTCCCTCCTGCACCCGCCTCACCCGCTGGATGAGGATGAAGAGCGCCCGCTCCACATCCATCTGGTCCTTCAGCCCCAGCATCTTGGCCACTGCCCGGCTGTGGCGGCGCTCCTCCTCCTCCTCCCCGGCGAAGCTCCGCACCGTCTCGATGGAGGAGACGGCCTCCTGCACCACCGCCGCCGTGTTGGCCGTGGCGTCCAGCATGGCTCGCTGCAGCACCTGGCAGGGGGGCAGCCGGATTCAGCACCCATGGGGTGGCAATGGGACATCCCCCCTGGCCTGGCCCCCTCCATCCCCTCCCCACCAGCCCCAAAGCTCTGTCCCCCCACCCCACCCCACTGGCTCCATCCCTGACAACGCCATCCTGTCCCCACTGACCCCCTCCCCACCCCCTCCGCCACAGTCCCCACTGTCCAGCATGTCGCCATCCCACCATCCCATACCCTCGGTCGCCATCCCACCATCCTGTCTACATCATCCCATCTCCACCATTCCCATTCCCACCATCCCATCCCATCCCCATGCTGTTATCCCATCCCGTTCCCATCCTCCTGTCCCCACCACTCCCATTCCCACAATCCCACCTCTCCAGTCCCCACCCTGCCATCCCATCCCCACCACTCCATCCTGTCCCCATCCCACCATCCCGTCCCATCCCCACCATTCCATCTCCCTGATCCCCATTGTGCCATCCTGTCCCCACCATCCCATCCATTCCAATTCCCATCATCCCACCCACCCAGTCCCATTGCCTATCTCATCCCCATTGTGCCATCCTGTCCCCACCGCCCCTTCCATTCCAGTTCCCATCACGGCATCTGCCTGGTCCCATTGCCACCATTCCCGTTCCCACCATCCCATCCCCTTGGTCTCCATCCCGTCCCCACCAGCACCTGGTACCGGGCGTCATAGACTTTGCGCGCGGTGATGGTGAGGGGCACCTCCAGCAGCGCCAGCAGTGCCAGGTGGGGTGACAGTCCCACCATGAAGCCACCCAACCCCAGCACCATGGCCAAGCTCCTCAACGCTATGTTGATGCTGCTCGGCACCGCCCGGCACAGCAAGGGCACGTCGTTGGCCAACCGGGCAGACAGCTCAGCTACGGGGACAGTGAAGGGTCAGTGGTGGGGCTGGGGGTCCTGGGGTGGGCCAGGGTGATGGAGACCCCCCCCCTACCTGCTGGTGTCCCTTGGAAGAAGGCCAGATCCTGGCGCACCAAGCGGGAGAAGAGCTGGTGGCAGGTGCTCAGTTTGAGCCGGGCCAGCGCGAAGACGAAGAGACCCCCACGGCAGCCGGCAAACAGTGACCTGGGGAGGGACATAGACACAGGGACCCCCGTCAGCCTGGCCATGGGGGACAGACGGATGGAGAAGGGGGACACAGGGACACCCACCTGCCCAAATCGGCAGCGAGGACCAGGCCGACGGTGAAGACGGTGAGTCCGTCGCCGCGCCGGACGGCGTCCAGGGCTTTGCCGGTGCAATACGGCCCCGCGGTCTCACCTGGACGGACACCAGTGGGGTGTCACCAGGGGGATCAGCGGCAACACTGGCACCTTCCCCCACCGCCACGTCCACCATCACTCACCCAGCACGGCCAACGCCAGGAAGAGGAAGGCGCCACCAAGGATGGGCCACTCGGCCCACGCCAACGCCAACAGCCGCCCCATGGCCACCGGCGACTCAGGTGCCCGCGGCCACGCCCGGTGCCGGCACGGCCCAAGCCAGCAGCGCCGCAGCGGTGGCACCGTGGGTCAAGGCCAACCAATGGGGCACGGCTGCGGCCAGCAGCACTGGGGCGGCACTGTATGGCACCAGGAGGCTCCGGAGGGTGAGGAAGGTGGGGGGGGCGAGGCTGAGGACGACGGCAGCTCCCCGGGGACCCCCTGGCACCAGTAGCTGCCCGGCCACCGTGAATGCCAGCAGCCGCAGGCCAGCTTCCAGCCAGGTGGCTACCAGGCCCAACCAGGCCAGTGCCGGGGCCAGCTGGGCCAGCGCCGCCAGCAGCACCACGTCAACCAGGAGCAGGAGGCAGGACAGGCGGACGGCGGGGAGCAGCGCCATGGCCAGGGTGCTCACCAGTAAAGACCAGTGCTCCCAGTGCAGCTCCCCTGGTCAGTGCTCAGCACCCTAGGGAAGTCACCAGTCAACACCAGTGTACCCAGTCCAGCCCTCAGCTCCCCTCAGCACCACCCAGCAACCTGAGGCACTCACCAGTCAACCCCAGTGCTCCCAGTCCACACCCCCAGTCCCAGCCTGGACTCCCAAGACCCCGCCCAGCACCCTCGGCTGCTCACCAGTCAACACCAGTGCTCCCAGTCCAGACCCTCAGTCCCAGCCTGGACTCCCAAGACCCTGCCCGACACCCTGGGGCACTCACCAGTCAACACCAGCGCTCCCAGTCCAGCCCGGCACCGGAACACGCACCAGCGCTCCCACTACAGCCCCCCAGTTACCCCAGTCCCGCCCGCTGCCTCCCAGCACGGTCCCGTCGCGCCGCCTTTCGGTTTCACTTTCGGGGCCCCGCCCCCTCCCGCCCTCAGCCCCGCCCCCTGCCCCGCCCCCGCCGCACGCGCCGCACCAAACTGCTCCAGCTCCATCTGCCCGGCAACTGATGACGACGACGCCTCCTCCGGCCAATCAGCGCCGCCCGCTCGCCTCCTGCCCCTCCTTTACCGCCCCATCCTCCAGGGTCCCCCCCCCAGGACCGGGATGGGGACCCCCCCCCCAGCCGTACCCGGTGCCCTCCCCCAGACCGTGCCCGGTTCCCGGTGCCCCCCTGCGATGCCCGGTGCCCCTCCCGGTGACCGGTGTCGTGTGTCCACACACCACACCCCCCCCTCCCCCGGTCGTGGCCGGTTACCCTCCCCGCGGTGCCCGGTGCCCCCCCCGGTAGCCGGTGCCCCGTGCCCTCCACCCTTCGACGCCCGGTGCCCCCCCCCCCCGTGCCCGGTAGCCGGCACCTGGTGCCCCCGCCCCCCGTTTCCTGAGGCCCGGGGACCCCCCAGCCATGCCCGGTGCCCCCTTCGGTACCCGGTGCCCCCCCTCAAGCCGTGCCCGGTGCCCCCCCCCCGGGGCTTCCCACCGGGGCTGGGCCATGCACAGCCGCCGCCGGTCCCGCCCCCGGGCTGGGTTTGGCTTTCCGAGAAACGGCGGGGCTGCCGGGAAGGGGACCGGGATCGGGGCTGGGACCAGGGTCGGGGCTGTGACCGGGATCGGGACCAGAACGGGGAGAAGGGTCCCGGGAGAAGACATTAGGAAACACTTCTCTGAAAGGGTTCCAAGCGCTGGAAGAGGCTGCCCAGGGAAGGGGCTGAGTCACCATCCAGCACCTCAAGGTCTCTCTTGTAGCCAGGGGCCCAAACTGAACACAGGGTTCGAGGTAGAACGTCACCGGGGCCGATCACGTTCCTAGTCCTGCTGGCCACGCTATTTCTGATACGTGCCAGGATGCTCTTGGCCACCGGGGCACATCTCTGTACCCACAGTGGCCCACGGCTGCCCCTTTGGCTCCTGGCAGGATCTTCACTTCCACGAAGCGTCTGACTTCCAAGTCAAGGCCAGGGACACACGGAGCCTCCGGACCGGCCGCTTCTCCCTCTCGGTTCCCGTTGGGTCCCCTCGGCTCCCAACGCACCAACTGGGATCGCCCCGTCCCTCCAGAAATCCAGATGTGTCCTGTCCCCTTGTACCCCGATGCCATTAGGGGTCACCGTGCACCAGTGTCCACCAGGGCCTTCTCTTTCCATGGGACTGATGTCCCAGGCCATCAAATCCCATTGTCCCTTCCCTCTACCCAGCCGGGGACAGGACCCCTAGTCCTGATCGGAGCATTCATTCCCTGACTCCCGTCATTGCAAACCAGAAGCCTTTTCACCCCCGGAGCAGCCCGCGTCTCTCTTGCCCGGCCTACGTCGCAAGGATGGGTCCCAGGTACCGTCCTACTGCCGCCCGGCACGGTCTTTCCGTGGTGCTGGGCGTGAGGTTCGACCCCACATGGACATACCTCCAGTGGCTCAGGATGAGGAGGAGGAGCCGTGTCCTCAGCCCAGCTCCAGCGCCTGGGGAATGGGGGGCCAACAACCGGAGCAGCAATCTTCCGGGATGGTCCCTTTTGAAGCCGCTGCTTTTCCCCACAATTCCTCTACGTGGGCTTCCAGGACCGAGGTAGGGGCACCGTCCCACTTCCCCGTGTCCCCCCCACGGTCGCGCAGACAGACCCCGACCAGGTGGCAGGCGGGGTGCGCCCGCGGTCCCCGTCGTGTTGCGCGGGGCCCTGGTAGCTGAGCTGCCGGCCTGTAGGCACAAGGAGGGGGATTCTCCTTCTTCTCTGCGAGCGGCCGGATTTGGGGGACAGTCTGTCCACAGCTGAGACAAAGACCCGTCGCTGACTGCAATTTGGAATGTGCATCCTCCAAAAACCCCACACCGCCTGAGAGAGCTCGTGTTTCCTTTTCGCTCCTGGGTGGAGACGGCTGCTATTTCCTTGGTCACATCCAGTGGGATCTGACGGCGTCCATCTCGCCATTTGATTCCCAAAGACTGGATCTCCCGTGCGGGTCCCTTGACCTTACTTTGGTTTATGGCAAAACCAGTTCTCAGAAGGATTCAGACTATTTTATTCCCTCTCTCAAACACTTCTTCTGCATTGCCCCACATGGTGATGTCATCAATGTACTGCAGATGTTCTGGAGCTTCACCCTAAAATCACAGAATCATAGAATTGTCAGGGTTGGAAGGGACCTTAAAGATCATGTAGTTCCACCCCCTGCCCTGGGCAGGGACACCTCCCACCAGCCCAGGTTGCTCCAAGCCCCGTCCAACCTGGCCTTGAACCCCTCCAGGGATGGGGCAGCCACAGCTTCTCTGGGCAACCTGGGCCAGGGGCTCACCACCCCCATGGTGAAGAATTTCTTCCTAATGTCCAGTCTGAATCCACCCATCTCTAGTTTTAATCCATTCCCTCTAGTCCTACCATTACCCGACATCCTAAAAAGTCCCTCCCCAGCTTTCTTGTAGGCCCCCTTAAGACACTGGTAGGCCACTCTAAGGTCTCCTCGGAGCCTTCTTTTCTCCAGACTGAACCACCCCAACTCTCTCAGCCTGTCCTCATAGGAGAGGTGCTCCAGCCCTCTGATCACCCTTGTGGTCCTTCTCTGGACACGCTCCAGCACGTCCATATCTCTCTTGTAGTAGGGGCTCCAGAGCTGGAGGCAGTTCTCCAGGTGGGGTCTCACGAGAGTGGAGCAGAGGGGGAGAATCACCTCCCTCGACCTGCTGGCCACGCTTCTGCTGATGCAGCCCAGGATACGATTGGCTTTCTGGGCTGCAAGTGCCCACTGACGGCTCCTGTTGAGCCTCTCATCCACCAGCACCCCCAAGTCCTTCTCCTCAGGGCTGCTCTCCAGCCATTCTCCGCCCAACCTGTGTTTGTGCCTGGGATTGCCCCAACCCAGGTGCAGGACCTTGCACTTGGCCTGGTTGAACTTCATGAAGTTGGTACAGGCCCACCTCTCCAGCCTGTCCAGGTCCCTCTGGATGCCATCCCTCCCCTCCAGTGTGTCAGCCGCCCCACGCAGCTTGGTGTCGTCGGCAAACTTGCTGAGGGTGCGCTCCATCCCACTGTCCATGTCACCGACAAAGACGTTAAAGAGCACCGGTCCCAGTACTGACCCCAGAGGAACACCGCTCATCACTGGTTTTTGACATTGAGCCATTGACCGCAGCCCTTTGAGCGTGGCCATCCAGCCAGTTCCTTGTCCACCCAGTGGTCCATCCATCAAATCCATGCCTTTCCAATTGAGAGACCAGGATGTCGTGCGGGACAGTGTCAAGCGCTTTGCGTAAGTCCAGGTAGATGACGTCGGTTGCTCTCCCCTTGTCTACCAACGCTGTGGCAACATCGTAGGAGGCCACCAGATTTGTCAGGCACGATTTGCCTTTGGTGAAGCCACGTTGGCTGTCACCAGTCACCTCCTTATTTTCCATGTGCCTTAGCCGAGACTCCAGGAGGATCTGCTCCATGATCTTGCCGGGCTCAGAGGTGAGACTGACCGGTCTGTAGTTCCCAGGGTCCTCCTTTTTTTCCCTTTTTGAAAATGGGGGTTATGTTCCCCCTCTTCCAGTCAGCGGGAACTTCACCAGACTGCCACGACTTTTCAAATATAACGGAAGGTGGCTTAGCGACTTCATCCGCCCGCTCCCTCAGGACCCGTGGATGGATTTCACCCGGTCCCATGGACTTACGCACCTTCAGGTTCCTCAGATGGTCTCGAAGCTGATCTTCTCCTACTGGGGGCAGCTCTTCGTTCTCATAGACCCTGCCTTTGCCTTCTGCAACTCGGGCAGTGTGGTTGGAGCCCTTGCCGGTGAAAACCAGCAAGTCCATCGAGTGCAGCCCCCTGCCCTGGGCAGAGACACCTCCCCCCAGACCAGGTTTCCCACAGCCCCGTCCAACCTGGGATGTTTCCAGGGACGGGGCATCTCCCACCTCTCCGGGCAACCTGGGCCAGGGCCTCACCACCCCCAGCCTAAACCAGTTCTTCTTACACCTAGCCCCAATCTCAGCACGTTTTTATCACTTTGTGGCATTCAGCGGCCCAACCGTGTTATCAATAGTTAACAGCCGCCCTAACGAATGCCAGCGAGGGCTGAACCTGGCGAAGAACCTGGCGCTCCCATTGGCTGCCTGTGCCGCCACTCCTGGCCCGTGCGCGCTGATTGGCCGGGGCGGTGGGCGGGGCGTGCGGGGGGTATAAGTACCGCGTCGGCCAGTGGGCGCGCGGTGGAGTCGGAGCGGCGGCGTCGCGGGCGGAGGAGGCGGCGGCGGAGTCTCCTGGGCCCGTCCGTGGGGCAGGTGGGTGCCGCGTTCGGGGCCCGCTGGGGCCCGTCCGCTCGGTGCGGGGCTGCGGGGGGCTGTGGGGGAGGGAGCCCGGCGGGCTGGCGCTCCCCGTGCGCCCCCGCTCTTCATCGGTGGGCTCCGTGCGGGGCCGGGGAGCCGCTCCCCCCGCAGGGCCCCGCTGCTGCCCGGAGCTCCGCCGGCTGAGCTGGGGCTCCCCCGCTGGCTGCGGCCCCGGGGCTCCCTGGGGCTGCGCTGGGTTCCTGGGAGGGCCTGGTGCCGCCGGGGCTTTGCCGGGCGGGGGGTCCGGCTCCAGCCCCCCCCGCACAGTCCCCGTCTCAGTCTGCGGGCGCCGGAGCTCCCGTTCCGTGGGCGGGTTGTTGGGGGAGCAGCCGCTTCGGCTCTTTTTGGAAGGGGCCGGTTTCTTATTCAAAACCAACCGAACTAAGGGGTTTTACAAGCACTTAAAGGCGCCGGGCCGCACGCAGTGGCAGGGCCGGAGCTGCTTTGCCGAAGCCCGCAGACCCGTGCCCTTGGGCCAGCTGAGCCTGCTCTGCACCTCTCCGTTCCAGCCCTTGGTATTTGCATGTGGGTGAAGGAGTTTCTGCTGCAGGGGGTTTTGGGTGCTGTCTTGCCCCTCCCCCCCCCCCCTTGACTGGATATGCAGGGCTTGGGCAAGTAAGTGGGTAGGGGGGAAATATAACCTGCAGGGCTGTGTGTTTTCTTCGCCGATCTGCCTCGCTCCCTCCTTTGCCCTGAGCTGAGGCTTTCTCTGAAGCACCCACAAGAGGCTTTTTGTACCCTTTGTCTCACCAGGATCATGGATTTTCCATCCCCAAAGGCTGCAGGTCTCACCCCTGCCCCAGCCTGGGGTGCTGGGGGTGGCGTCCAGCCGCTGTGGTGAGCGGAGGAGGGCTCAGCAGAGGTGTTGGGGGGACCCTGGACCCTCCCCCATCAATCCCAGGCAGGGCCCCTGCTGGGGTGCCCCCAGCTGGCGGGTGCTTTGTGCCCTGTCTGGAAGGGTGTGCGCAGGGTGGTGGGGGGGGGTGCTGGCACAGCTGGGGCCAAGGGATGGCAGGAGTGCGAGTTCCTTGCTTACCTTTCATTCCCAGGCACGTCTCTGTTAATAAACAGAATTATTTCATCAGGATCCACTCCGTCGCATTGTTTGCCGTCCCCTAACATGATGATAAGAGCAGGGGTGGTGGAACTGGATCCAAGCCTTGGCTTGAAACAGGCAAGATCCCGCTTGACTTGAACAAAGCGATTTCACTTTTCAGAGCGCCATGGGGGAGGGGAACAAAATCTGCTTCAGCGATGGGAACGTGGAGGAGCGCTTGAGTCCCCAGGATGGAGGGGCATCCCCCCACCCAGAGGTGCCTGGGGCTACAGGCAAAAGGATACTCAGAAGAGTCCTGGGTGAGTGCAGGGCCACCCCTGTGGGCTGTCGGGAGGGGACAGGTTCCCTGTGGCAGTGTCACCGCAGGAGGACTGGGGCTGGCAAGCGTGAGGCTTCTTCCAGCTGTCTGGGAAAGGGTCTTGTGTTCTGCTGGGTCCTCCCTGGGGGGCTGTAGCAGCCCCCCCATCTCTCTCTGTCTGGCAGCTCTCCTGCTGCGGGCTGTCCCCCAGTGTCTGTGGGGTGACAGCCTTGTCCCTGCCCTGTGTGACTGTCCCTTGCTGCCAGCTGGGAATGGCCCGATGGCAGTTCCCGTGCCCGGGGAGGGGATTGAGAAGCTGCAGCTGAGGGTGTGTGGGGTACAAGGGTCTGGGGGTCCCTCCCTGGGCAGCTGGTGCTGGGGGTGTCGGGGTTGGGAGGGGGACAGCACCGTCCTCACCCCGAGTGGCTTTGTTCTCTTCCAGGCCAGCGGCACAGGCTCCATCCAGTGTGGGTGCTGGTGCTGGTGGCTCTGGTCCTGGCTCTGGCCGTGGCTGTTGCTGTACTCTCAGGTAAGGGAGGAGCGGCTGCCTCCTTCCCTGCCCCGCCGGGCTGTGTCCCCTGGTCCCTGCGGACCCCAATCCTCTGCCCTTCCCTCTGCAGCAGGAAGCCATGGAGTGGATCCAGCTCTGCCTGTGGCTCCAGTGCTGGCGTGTCCCGATGACTGGGTCGGGTACTGCAATGTCTGCTACTACCTGTCGAGGGACGAGGGGAGCTGGGAGTGGAGCCAGGAGCAGTGCTCCTCGCACGGGGCCTCGCTGGCCATGCCCAGGAGGGAGTGGGAGATGGTGAGTGAGGGGCTGTTGTGGCTGCGTGGGGGTTTGGGGGGGTTCCTGGGCTGGGTGCAGAGGCCGGGGTTGGAGCGGAGCTGTGTCAGAGCAGGAGCAAGAGCGCTGGCCGGGCTGGCGAGCTCCTGCAGCAGCTCTGGAGCTTGTTGGAGCAGGCGTGGGGTGGGAGCTGCTGCCATCCCAGGGCCGGTGGTAGCCATGTGGGGCTGTCAGGGAGCAGTGTGGGGCTGGGAGAGGGAGCAGCGTGGGGCTGGCAGCAGCTGCTGACTGTTGGCTTCTCTCTGTCCTGCCCAGGAGTTCCTCTGGCGCCTCAAGGGCAACATGGATTACTGGCTTGGGCTGCGGAGACGGGGCGAGCGCCTGGAGTGGGTGGATGGCAGCAGCTTCAACCAGACGTGAGTCCCGTTGGGAGCGGGGGCCGTGGGGAGACCGTCCTGCGGTGGGACGGGCAGGGCCCTGGTGGGACGTGTCTGCTGGGGCTGTCCCTCGCAGGCAGCCCTTGTCTCCTGCTGCTGCTTGAGGGGACAACGGCGACCCCCACGGTGCCAGCGGTGTCTGTGCTGCTTGTTGCAGGTTTGTGGTGCACGGTGAAGGAGCGTGTGCGTATTTGTACGACAGGGCTGTCGTGAGTGCAGGCTGCTCCCAGTCCCGGCCGTACATCTGCAGCAGGCCCCAAGCGCTCATGTGACAGAGGTGCTGGAGAAAGGACGCCTTTCCACAGTTGGGGACTCACAGCTTGGCCCCTTCCAGCAGCGCAGGGGAGCGTGGGGGTGTCCTTCCCGCAGCTGCTGGTCCGCATTGGTCCTGCAGGTCGGGAGAGGTGGTGGGAGCTGCCCTGTGCTGCCCGCACTGGGACCTCAAGCCTGGAACTGGGTTCTTTCTCCTTCTGGGACCAGCCCGGTCCCCATCTTGCTTCCCTCACGCATCACAGGTGATGCTGAGCTGTGGTGATGGAGCTGGAGCAGCTGCTCCCGGATGAGCTGGGCGCAGAAATCTCAGCGCAGGTCCCTGGCCCAGTTTGGGGGGGGGGCACAGAGCCAGGGAGTGAGCTGGCCCTTGTGGGGCTCCCATGAAGTTACTCTCAATCACACCAAAGCTTTTTTTTTCCTACTGTTTATTAAAACATGATGTATTTCTACATGTGTTTTGTCTTCTGCGGGGGGCCTGCTGGAGGCAGCTCTGTCCCCTCCCCTCCTCGCCCCCTGGGGGCACTTTCCGTCCTGGCTTTGGGAGCGTTGGAGGACACGGCTGTGAGGGGGGGTGGCTGCACCCCCCGGGGTCTTCTCCCTCCAGCCCTGGAGGTGGGAGAGGGGTGGCTGGAGCCTGTCCTCTGTGTTTTCCTGCCCAAATCCTGACCCCTCAAGAAGGGCAGCCGGGCTGGTGGCC
This sequence comes from Fratercula arctica, assembly GCA_947846985.1. NCBI lineage: Eukaryota > Metazoa > Chordata > Aves > Charadriiformes > Alcidae > Fratercula > Fratercula arctica. The sequence goes on along the minus strand of CANTUZ010000014.1, from coordinate 4,172,189 downwards.
GCTCCAGCGCTGCCCTTCCCTGGGTGGGGGCTGCTGCAAAGCAAAATCGACCCGCTGGGGACTGAAAGCCGTTGAAAGGGAGGAGAAGGGGCTTTGGGGGCTGTTTCTGGCACGATGGGGGTGTCAGATGGGGGCTGTTGTGGAAACAACGTCTGCGCTTCGATGGCTGGTGTGGGGGGCTGGGGACCAGAGGTTTAGCTCGTGTTTTCCCCACCGGACTCTTTTTTTTTTTTTTTTTTCCTGCTTCCACCCATCCCTGGGCTCCTGCCAACATTGCCCCCAGTTCAGCCTGGACTGGGGGCAGTGGTTGAACTGGTCCCTCTGGAGCCACCAGTGCGGCCGAGCGCCCGCCTTCCCCCACACCGCTGAACGCCTTGTTGGTGCGGAGAGGAGGAATCCTGCTCAGCACCGTGCTGGGTTTGCTGTTCCTAACTGTGAAAATTTAAAAAAAAAAAAAAAAATTAGCTTAACGAGGCCACAGGTGTCAAGTTTGCAGCTTAACAAGGCTGCAGGTGTCAAGTTTGTGGTGTTGGATGCTCTCTTTTGGTCGCTGTGCCTCTGTGCAAGTCTGGAGTGGGTTTGCTCTCCGGAGAAACCCCTTTCTCCTAAATTGGGGGGGGGAAATCCTTAATTTTTGGAGGCTCGGGTGGGTCCGGAAGCGTCTGGCTCCTCTTCTGACAGCGTGGCTTCTGCCTCCCTGGGGTTGGAAGATCTTTTGTGTGGGGTTTCCTCAACCTGCGCGCAGAAAAAAAGATGAGCAAGTCTTCCGAACAAGCCGGGAAGGACGTCGTCTCGCGCCTTTGTAGCTCGATTTCTTGGAACTTTGGGGCCGTGTTTGCTTTTCTACCTCTCCTGGCCTCTAGTGAGTCTGGTCCCATCCCGCTTTCCAAAGGCAGACGCCGACTGTCTCTTGGAAGTGACTCGAAAACAAGGCGCGAAGGAGAAACAAACGGATTTCTTGAGCTGTTCGGAACGTTTTCCGTCTTTCCCCCTTGTTTCCGAAGAGTCTCCCGGCCTTTTTGTGCACCCGCTTGCTCCGCGGAGCAGCAAAACGGTGCTGTGCTTGAAACCCCGGGCTGGAAAAATCAGCGGAAATTGGTAGCGGGGGAGGAGGCGGCGACGCTGGAATAGGTTTGGGTGGGGAGAAGAAGCTGAGGCTGGAAAACACCTTTCACGCGGCGGAAGGGGGGAGCTGAGGGTGGGAGGGATCCGGCTTTGCTTTATTTCATAAAAATCACAGTCCTTTACCCTCCTGCTGGGAATATTCGGGGAGGTCGCGGAGTCTCCGCATCATTCTGGCGGCGCCATCTCGTTTGTCACGCGAAGGAGCCGATTTGGACAGAGGGGAGCCAAGTCTGGAACCGCACGTTTTGGGTTGGTTTGGGCCTTTTTTTTTTATTAAAGGTGTCCTGTTTGGGGGATTTCACGTGGTGCCGTAGAAGAATACGGATAGACTATGACTGGAAAAGCCTTCTTGGTGCTCTGGGATGTTTCTTCCCTTGATGTGAACTCCTTTTCCCAGGTGTAATTCAGCAGAAGCTGCGTAAAGTTTCATTTTCGGGCCGGGCCACCGCATCGAACGTGCTTTTTTTTTTTTTTTTTGGCTGGTTTTTCTTTCTCATGCGCATCCGGAGGCTCGCGCTCCCCCCCCTCGCAGACCTCTGCCTTGGAGAGGAGCTCGCGGGGCTGGAGGGGGAGCGACAAACCTCCGAAAAAAAGAAAAAAAAAACCCGCTTTTGCCGAGGGCCGGGTTGGCACCCGGGGAGCCCGAGGGGCGGCTGGGGGCTCCTCTCGCCTCTCCCGCGATGGCCGAGGACATCGCTTACGCCGAGCTGGCTGTCGGTCCCGGGGAACGCCGCGGGGACCGGCATTCGCTCCCTCCTGGCGGTAAGCGCAGTGTGGGGTGGGTTTTTTTTTTTTGGGGTGATGCTTTTTGTGGTGGTTTTTCGGGCTGGGGTTGCGTTGGGAGACTCCCGCCCTCCGGGTGGTGCAGGAGGGGAAGGCTGCCGGGGTGGGGGGGGGCTGACATAAGGGATCCCGCCTGCTCTTCGGGATCCCATTGGGGGTTTTGTCTTGAAACGGCCGCAGGGTTTCTCTGAAACAAGTTCCCGGTTTCACTCCCTACCCGGAGTTTAACGGGATTCCTCCACCGCGGAAACCAAGCGGGCTGGCGTTAACGTCGCTGCCGTGGGGTTAAACCCCGCGGCTTCTCTTCTGCCTCCAGCCGCCCCCGGGGACGGCGTTGCCCCCCCCCATTACACCTCTCTCGCCCTTCCCGGTGCGGCTGCTTCGCCCGTAGCCCTGCCGGGAGCCAGCGCCCCGGTTTTCCGCAGTTATTTTTAAGCCCTCCACGGCCCCAGCTCGGCCGTTGGGAATGTCACCCTCGTGCGGACGGGCTGAGCTCCGCACACCGAACCCCCGAAGCTCGTGGGGCAGGACTCGGCCACCGCACCAAGCACCAAGCGTGTTTCCAGGGGCCGGTTCTTGAAACCCGGCCCAAGGGACTGTTCTGGTCCTGGCTTGAGGGAGGAAGGAATCCTGGAAGAAAAGGAAGGAATCCTGGAAGAAAAGGAAGGAATCCTGGAAGAAAAGGAAGGAATCCTGGAAGAAAAGGAAGGAATCTTGGAAGAAAAGGAAGGAATCTTGGAAGAAAAGGAAGAAATCCTGGAAGAAAAGGAAGAAATCCCCCGGCACCCAGCCAGCAAAAGGCTCCAAACCTGCCCAAATTCCCCCGCTCTCGGGCACCCACCATCCTTAGATGCCCTGACCCACGTCTCCATACCCCTGGTCCATCTTTCCTGCCCTTGCAGGGGGGGGTTCGTGCCTTTTTTCCTTCCCCCTCTGCCTCGCGGTGCCGCTTCGTGCTCTCTTTTCTGCTGTCTCTAGTTTTGGTTTCTAGTTTATGGGGAAAAAAATAAACCAGCGAAAGGTTTAATTGCTGCTTTTATCCTCCTCTGGAAGGGAGCTCTGCCTGGTGAGGACCCTCCTGGGCTAACACACCGCACCCTCTTCCTTGCTAGAATTCCTGATTTTTTTTGCACCAAGCGCATCCCTCGGGCGGGATGGAGCTGGGGGAGGATGGGGCTGGTCGGCTGAAGTCTCCTTGGAGAGCTCGGTCCATCCAGACTCAGCAGCTTTGCCCTGGTGCGGGGAAAGGATGCCGTGATGGGACACATCTCCCATCTTGGCCCACCTCTAACCTTGACCGAACCCTTTCTGGTGCAAGGAAATACCCAAAAACTCCGAAAACTGGGAATCTGGGTGAAACCAACCCAACCTCATCGCTTTGCCCCGGCGCCGGCGGGATCAGCGTGGAATGGAGGAGGGTGGTAGCGGTGAAACGCCGACGATTGACCGCAGCTTTTGAACAACCAGCAGCACCCCCACGGAGGGCTTTTGGGGAGAAAATAGCCCAAATCTGCTCTGCAGACCTGGCTCGCGGGATTGGGCTGGTGTTTTTTCTCCTGATAACTCTTTTTTTTTCTTTTTCTTGCAGCCTCGGGCTGTCCCCAGTGGCACCGAACCGCGCTCTGGACCGGCTGGACTGGGAACGTCCTCCTCGGAGCGGCCGTGGTGGCGATGGGATGCTCGCGTGAGTGGCTCCGCTTGGTGGCACGGGGACAACCGAAGGACAGTCGGGACCCTGCGAAGGGCAGGGAGGGGGCGCTGGCCCAGCGCTTTGCGTAGGAGGCAAATCTGCTTTTTACGATCGGTGTTGGCTGTCGCACGTCAGCGCAAGGTGTGGGGAAGTGGGTTTTTATCAGTTTCATAGAACCATAGAACCATAGGGCTGGAAGGGCCCTCTGGAGATCATCTAGTCCAACCCCCCTGCCAGAGCAGGGTCACCCAGAGCAGGTTACACAGGAACACGTCCAGGCGGGTTTTGAATGTCTCCAGAGATGGAGACTCCACCACCTCTCTGGGCAGCCTGTTCCAGTGCTCTGCCACCCTCAGGGTAAAGAAGTTCCTCCTCATGTTTAGGTGGAACTTCTTATGCTCAAGTTTGTGCCCATTGCCTCTTGTCCTGTCCCCGGGCACTACTGAAAAGAGCCTGGCCCCATCCTCCTGACACCCACCCTTTCAGTATTTATAAGCGTTGATAAGATCCCCCCTCAGCCGTCTTTTTTCCAGACTGAAGAGACCCAAATCCCTCAGCCTTTCCTCATAAGAGAGGTGTTCCAGTCCCCTAATCATCTTGGTAGCCCTCTGCTGCACCCTTTCCAGCAGTTCCCTGTCCTTCTGGAACCGGGGAGCCCAGAACTGGACACAGTACTCCAGGTGTGGCCTCACCAATGCAGAGTAGAGGGGGAGGATGACCTCCCTTGACCTGCTGGCCACACTCCTTTTGATGCACCCCAGGATGCCATTGGCCTTCTTGGCCACAAGGACACATTGCTGGCTCATGGTCATCCTGTTGTCCACCAGGACTCCCAGATCTCTTTCCACAGAGCTGCTCTCCAGCAGGTCAGCCCCCAGCCTGTCCTGGTGCATGGGGTTGTTCCTCCCCAGGTGCAGCACCCGACACTTGCCCTTGTTGAATTTCCTAAGGTTTCTCTCTGCCCAGATCTCCAACCTGTCCAGGTCTCTCTGGATGGCAGCACAGCCCTCCGGTGTGTCAGCCGCCCCCCCCAGCTTTGTGTCATCAGCAAACTTGCTGAGGGTGCGCTCTGTCCCCTCATCCAGGTCATTGATGAATATATTGAAGAGGACTGGACCCAGTACTGACCCCTGGGGAACACCACTCGTCACTGGTCTCCAACTAGATTCTGTGCCCCTAATCACAACCCTCTGAGCTCTATCTTTCAACCAGTTTTCTATCCACCTTACTGTCCGTTCATCTAACCCACACTTCCTAAGCTTCCCTATGAGGATGCTGTGGGAGACCGTGTCAAACGCCTTGCTTAAGTCAAGATAGACCACATCTACCGCCCTCCCCTCATCTATCCATCCAGTCATGCCATTGTAGAAGGCTATCAGATTAGTCAGACATGATTTCCCCTTGGTGAATCCATGCTGAGTACTTCCGATAGCTTTCTTTTCCTCCACATGCCTTGAGATGATGCCCAGAACAAGCTGTTCCATCATCTTTCCAGGGATGGAGGTGAGGCTGACTGGCCTGTAGTTCCCCGGCTCCTCCTTCTTGCCTTTTTTGAAGACTGGAGTGACATTGGCTTTCCTCCAGTCCTCAGGCACCTCGCCTGTTCTCCAGGACCTTTCAAAGATGATGGAGAGCGGCCCAGCAATGACTTCTGCCAGCTCCCTCAGCACTCTCGGGTGCATCCCATCGGGGCCCATGGACTTGTGAATATCTAAATGACCTAATTGATCCCTCACTCGCTCCTCCTCAACCCAAGGGAAGTCGTCTTCTTTCCCTGTTACTTTATTCAATGCCTGGGACTTCTGAGGGCTGGGCCGAGCAGAAAAGACTGAAGCAAAGAAGGCATTCAGTAACTCTGCCTTCTCCGCATCCTCCGTCACCATGCCTCCTGTCTCATTCAACAGTGGGCCCACAACTTCTCTGGTCTTCCTTTTGCTTCCAATATACTTGTAGAAGCTCTTTTTGTTGTGCTTGACGTCCCTAGCCAGGTCTAATTCCAAGGCGGCCTTGGCTTTCCTTGTTTCATCCCTGCACGCTCTGGTGGCATTCTTGTAATCCTCCCAAGGGGTCAGTCCCTTCTTCCACTTATTATAAACTTCCTTCTTCCACTTGAGCTTTTCTGAAGCTCCCTGCTTAACCATGCAGGTCTCCTGCGTCCCTTGGCCGATTTCTTTCTCTTAGGGATGCACCGATCCTGAGCTTGGAGGAAGTGGTCTTTGAATATCAACCAGCTTTCTTGAGCCCCTTTGCCTTCCATAGCCCCAGCCCACGGCATCTCTCCAAGCAGTTTCTTGAAGAGGCCAAAGTTAGCCCTCCTGAAGTCCAAGGTTGTAATTTTACTTCTTGTTGTTTTGTGGATAGTGCCCATGATCCTGAACTCAATCATTTCATGATCACTACAACCTAGGGTGCCCCCAACCTTGATGTCCTCCACCAGTCCCTCTGTGTTTGTCAGTACCAGGTCCAGAAGTGCTCCTCTCCTTGTTGGCTCCTGTACCACCTGTGTCAAAAAGTTGTCATCGATGCACTGGAGGAGCCTCCTGGACTGCCCATGCCTGGCTGTGTGGTCTTCCCAGCAGATATCAGGGTGATTGAAGTCCCCCATGAGAACCAGGGCCTGCGATTGCGAGGCTACCTTCAGTTGTCTGTAAAAAGCCTCATCAGTTTCCCCATCCTGATCAGGTGGCCTGTAATAAACACCCACAACAGTGTCCCTCATATTTTCCTGTCCCTTAATCCTCACCCATAAGCTCTCGACCCGCTCTTCATCCGCCCCTAGTGAGAGCGGAATATAACGGAAGGTGGCTTAGCGACTTCATCCGCCCGCTCCCTCAGGACCCGTGGATGGATTTCACCCGGTCCCATGGACTTACGCACCTTCAGGTTCCTCAGATGGTCTCGAAGCTGATCTTCTCCTACTGGGGGCAGCTCTTCGTTCTCATAGACCCTGCCTTTGCCTTCTGCAACTCGGGCAGTGTGGTTGGAGCCCTTGCCGCTGAAAACCAGCAAGTCCATCGAGTGCAGCCCCCTGCCCTGGGCAGAGACACCTCCCCCCAGACCAGGTTTCCCACAGCCCCGTCCAACCTGGGATGTTTCCAGGGACGGGGCATCTCCCACCTCTCCGGGCAACCTGGGCCAGGGCCTCACCACCCCCAGCCTAAACCAGTTCTTCTTACACCTAGCCCCAATCTCAGCACGTTTTTATCACTTTGTGGCATTCAGCGGCCCAACCGTGTTATCAATAGTTAACAGCCGCCCTAACGAATGCCAGCGAGGGCTGAACCTGGCGAAGAACCTGGCGCTCCCATTGGCTGCCTGTGCCGCCACTCCTGGCCCGTGCGCGCTGATTGGCCGGGGCGGTGGGCGGGGCGTATACCGCGTCGGTGAGTCGGCGCGCGGTCGAGTCGGAGCGGCGGCGTCGCGGGCGGAGGAGGCGGCGGCGGAGTCTCCTGGGCCCGTCCGTGGGGCAGGTGGGTGCCGCGTTCGGGGCCCGCTGGGGCCCGTCCGCTCGGTGCGGGGCTGCGGGGGGCTGTGGGGGAGGGAGCCCGGCGGGCTGGCGCTCCCCGTGCGGCCCCGCTCTTCATCGGTGGGCTCCGTGCGGGGCCGGGGAGGCCGCTCCCCCCGCAGGGCCCCGCTGCTGCCCGGAGCTCCGCCGGCTGAGCTGGGGCTCCCCCGCTGGCCGCGGCCCCGGGGCTCCCTGGGGCTGCGCTGGGTTCCTGGGAGGGCCTGGTGCCGCCGGGGCTTTGCCGGGCGCGGGGTCCGGCTCCAGCCCCGCCCTGCACAGTCCCCGTCTCTGTCTGCGGGCGCCGGAGCTCCCGTTCCGTGGGCGGGTTGTTGGGGGAGCAGCCGCTTCGGCTCTTTTTGGAAGGGGCCGGTTTCTTATTCAAAACCAACCGAACTAAGGGGTTTCACGAGCACTTAAAGGCGCCGGGCCGCACGCAGTGGCAGGGCCGGAGCTGCTTTGCCGAAGCCCGCAGACCCGTGCCCTTGGGCCAGCTGAGCCTGCTCTGCACCTCTCCGTTCCAGCCCTTGGTATTTGCATGTGGGTGAAGGAGTTTCTGCTGCAGGGGGTTTTGGGTGCTGTCTTGCCCCCCCCCCCTTGACTGGATATGCAGGGCTTGGGCAGGTAAGTGAGTAGGGGGGAAATATAACCTGCAGGGCTGTGTGTTTTCTTCGCCGATCTGCCTCGCTCCCTCCTTTGCCCTGAGCTGAGTCTTTCTCTGAAGCACCCACAAGAGGCTTTTTGTACCCTTTGTCTCACCAGGATCATGGATTTTCCATCCCCAAAGGCTGCAGGTCTCACCCCTGCCCCAGCCTGGGGTGCTGGGGGTGGCGTCCAGCCGCTGTGGTGAGCGGAGGAGGGCTCAGCAGAGGTGTTGGGGGGACGCTGGACCCTCCCCCATCAATCCCAGGCAGGGCCCCTGCTGGGGTGCCCCCAGCTGGCGGGTGCTTTGTGCCCTGTCTGGAAGGGTGTGCACAGGGTGGTGGGGGGGGTGCTGGCACAGCTGGGGCCAAGGGATGGCAGGAGTGCGAGTTCCTTGCTTACCTTTCATTCCCAGGCACGTCTCTGTTAATAAACAGAATTATTTCATCAGGATCCACTCCGTCGCATTGTTTGCCGTCCCCTAACATGATGATAAGAGCAGGGGTGGTGGAACTGGATCCAAGCCTTGGCTTGAAACAGGCAAGATCCCGCTTGACTTGAACAAAGCGATTTCACTTTTCAGAGCGCCATGGGGGAGGGGAACGAAATGTGCTTCAGCGATGGGAACGTGGAGGAGCGCTTGAGTCCCCAGGATGGAGGGGCATCCCCCCACCCAGAGGTGCCTGGGGCTACAGGCAAAAGGATACTCAGAAGAGTCCTGGGTGAGTGCAGGGCCACCCCTGTGGGCTGTCGGGAGGGGACAGGTTCCCTGTGGCAGTGTCACCGCAGGAGGACTGGGGCTGGCAAGCGTGAGGCTTCTTCCAGCTGTCTGGGAAAGGGTCTTGTGTTCTGCTGGGTCCTCCCTGGGGGGCTGTAGCAGCCCCCCCATCTCTCTCTGTCTGGCAGCTCTCCTGCTGCGGGCTGTCCCCCAGTGTCTGTGGGGTGACAGCCTTGTCCCTGCCCTGTGTGACTGTCCCTTGCTGCCAGCTGGGAATGGCCCGATGGCAGTTCCCGTGCCCGGGGAGGGGATTGAGAAGCTGCAGCTGAGGGTGTGTGGGGTACAAGGGTCTGGGGGTCCCTCCCTGGGCAGCTGGTGCTGGGGGTGGTGGGGCTGGGAGGGGGACAGCACCGTCCTCACCCCGAGTGGCTTTGTTCTCTTCCAGGCCAGCGGCACAGGCTCCATCCAGTGTGGGTGCTGGTGCTGGTGCTGGTTGTGCTGGTGGCTCTGGTCCTGGTTCTGGCCGCGGCTGTTGCTGTACTCTCAGGTAAGGGAGGAGCGGCTGCCTCCTTCCCTGCCCCGCGGAGCTGTGTCCCCTGGTCCCTGCGGAGCCCAATCCTCTGCCCTTCTCCCCTTCCCTCTCCAGCCAGAAGATGTGGAGTGGATCCAGCTCTGCCTGTGGCTCCGGTGCTGGCGTGTCCCGATGACTGGGTCGGGTACCGCAATGTCTGCTACTACCTGTCGAGGGACGAGGGGAGCTGGGAGTGGAGCCAGGAGCAGTGCTCCTCGCACGGGGCCTCGCTGGCCATGCCCAGGAGGGAGGGGGAGATGGTGAGTGAGGGGCTGTTGTGGCTGCGTGGGGGTTTGGGGGGGTTCCTGGGCTGGGTGCAGAGGCCGGGGTTGGAGCGGAGCTGTGTCAGAGCAGGAGCAAGAGCGCTGGCCGGGCTGGTGAGCTCCTGCAGCAGCTCTGGAGCTTGTTGGAGCAGGCGTGGGGTGGGAGCTGCTGCCATCCCAGGGCCGGTGGTAGCCATGTGGGGCTGTCAGGGCCCAGTGTGGGGCTGGGAGAGGGAGCAGCGTGGGGCTGGCAGCAGCTGCTGACTGTTGGCTTCTCTCTCTCCTGCCCAGGAGTTCCTCTGGCGCCTCAAGGGCAACATGGATTACTGGCTTGGGCTGCGGAGATGGGGCGAGCGCCTGGAGTGGGTGGATGGCAGCAGCTTCAACCAGACGTGAGTCCCGTTGGGAGCGGGGGCCGTGGGGAGACCGTCCTGCGGTGGGACGGGCAGGGCCCTGGTGGGACGTGTCTGCTGGGGCTGTCCCTCGCAGGCAGCCCTTGTCTCCTGCTGCTGCTTGAGGGGACAGCGGCGACCCCCACGGTGCCAGCGGTGTCTGTGCTGCTTGTTGCAGGTTTGTGGTGCACGGTGAAGGAGCGTGTGCGTATTTGTACGACAGGGCTGTCGCGAGTGCAGGCTGCTCCCAGTCCTGGCCGTACATCTGCAGCAGGCCCCAAGCGCTCAGGTGACAGAGGTGCTGGAGAAAGGACACCTTTCCACAGTTGGGGACTCACAGCTTGGCCCCTTCCAGCAGCGCAGGGGAGCGTGGGGGTGTCCTTCCCGCAGCTGCTGGTCCGCATTGGTCCTGCAGGTCGGGAGAGGTGGTGGGAGCTGCCCTGTGCTGCCCGCGCTGGGACCTCAAGCCTGGAACTGGTTTCTTTCTCCTTCTGGGACCAGCCCGGTACCCATCTTGCTTCTCTCACACATCACAGGTGATGCTGAGCTGTGGTGATGGAGCTGGAGCAGCTGCTCCCGGATGAGCTGGGCACAGAAATCTCAGCGCAGGTCCCTGGCCCAGTTTGGGGGGCGGGGGGGGGCACAGAGCCAGGGGGTGAGTTGGCCCTTGTGGGGCTTCTGTGAAGTTACTCTCAATCACACCAAAGCTTTTTTTTCCTACTGTTTATTAAAACATGATGTATTTCTACATGTGTTTTGTCTTCTGCGGGGGCCTGCTGGAGACAGCTCTGTCCCCTCCCCTCCTCGCACCCCGGGGGCACTTTCCGTCCTGGCTTTGGGAGCGTTGGAGGACACGGCTGTGAGGGGGGGTGGCTGCACCCCCCGGGGTCTTCTCCCTCCAGCCCTGGAGGTGGGAGAGGGGTGGCTGGAGCCTGTCCTCTGTGTTTTCCTGCCCAAATCCTGACCCCTCAAGAAGGGCAGCCGGGCTGGTGGCCGCTCCAGCGCTGCCCTTCCCTGGGTGGGGGCTGCTGCAAAGCAAAATCGACCCGCTGGGGACTGAAAGCCGTTGAAAGGGAGGAGAAGGGGCTTTGGGGGCTGTTTCTGGCACGATGGGGGTGTCAGATGGGGGCTGTTGTGGAAACAACGTCTGCGCTTCGATGGCTGGTGTGGGGGGCTGGGGACCAGAGGTTTAGCTCGTGTTTTCCCCACTGGATTCTTTTTTTTTTTTTTTTCCTGCTTCCACCCATCCCTGGGCTCCTGCCAGCATTGCCCCCAGTTCAGCCTGGACTGGGGGCAGTGGTTGAACTGGTCCCTCTGGAGCCACCAGCGCGGCCGAGCGCCCGCCTTCCCCCACACCGCTGAACACCTTGTTGGTGCGGAGAGGAGGAATCCTGCTCAGCACCGTGCTGGGTTTGCTGTTCCTAACTGTGAAAATTTAAAAAAAAAAAAAAAAAAAATTAGCTTAACGAGGCCACAGGTGTCAAGTTTGCAGCTTAACGAGGCTGCAGGTGTCAAGTTTGTGGTGTTGGATGCTCTCTTTTGGTCGCTGTGCCTCTGTGCTAGTCTGGAGTGGGTTTGCTCTCCGGAGAAACCCCTTTCTCCTAAATTGGGGGGGGGAAATCCTTAATTTTTGGAGGCTCGGGTGGGTCCGGAAGCGTCTGGCTCCTCTTCTGACAGCGTGGCTTCTGCCTCCCTGGGGTTGGAAGATCTTTTGTGTGGGGTTTCCTCAACCTGCGCGCAGAAAAAAAGATGAGCAAGTCTTCCGAACAAGCCGGGAAGGACGTCGTCTCGCGCCTTTGTAGCTCGATTTCTTGGAACTTTGGGGCCGTGTTTGCTTTTCTACCTCTCCTGGCCTCTAGTGAGTCTGGTCCCATCCCGCTTTCCAAAGGCAGACGCCGACTGTCTCTTGGAAGTGACTCGAAAACAAGGCGCGAAGGAGAAACAAACGGATTTCTTGAGCTGTTCGGAACGTTTTCCGTCTTTCCCCCTTGTTTCCGAAGAGTCTCCCAGGCTTTTTTGTGCACCCGCTTGCTCCGCGGAGCAGCAAAACGGTGCTGTGCTTGAAACCCCGGGCTGGAAAAATCAGTGGAAATCGGTAGCGGGGGAGGAGGCGGCGACGCTGGAATAGGTTGGGGTGGGGAGAAGAAGCTGAGGCTGGAAAAGACCTTTCACGCGGCGGAAGGGGGGAGCTGAGGGTGGGAGGGATCTGGCTTTGCTTTATTTCATAAAAATCACAGTCCTTTACCCTCCTGCTGGGAATATTCGGGGAGGTCGCGGAGTCTCCGCATCATTCTGGCGGCGCCATCTCATTTGTCACGCGAAGGAGCCGATTTGGACAGAGGGGAGCCAAGTCTGGAACCGCACGTTTTGGGTTGGTTTGGGCCTTTTTTTTTTATTAAAGGTGTCCTGTTTGGGGGATTTCACGTGGTGCCGTAGAAGAATACGGATAGACTACGACTGGAAAAGCCTTCTTGGTGCTCTGGGATGTTTCTTCCCTTGATGTGAACTCCTTTTCCCAGGTTTAATTCAGCAGAAGCTGCGTAAAGTTTCATTTTCGGGCCGGGCCACCGCATCGAACGTGCTTTTTTTTTTTTTTTGGCTGGTTTTTCTTTCTCATGCGCATCCGGAGGCTCGCGCTCCCCCCCCTCGCAGACCTCTGCCTTGGAGAGGAGCTCGCGGGGCTGGAGGGGGAGCGACAAACCTCCGAAAAAAAGAAAAAAAAAAACCCGCTTTTGCCGAGGGCCGGGTTGGCACCCGGGGAGCCCGAGGGGCGGCTGGGGGCTCCTCTCGCCTCTCCCGCGATGGCCGAGGACATCGCTTACGCCGAGCTGGCTGTCGGTCCCGGGGAACGCCGCGGGGACCGGCATTCGCTCCCTCCTGGCGGTAAGCGCAGTGTGGGGTGGGTTTTTTTTTTTTTGGGGTGATGCTTTTTGTGGTGGTTTTTCGGGCTGGGGTTGCGTTGGGAGACTCCCGCCCTCCGGGTGGTGCAGGAGGGGAAGGCTGCCGGGGTGGGGGGGGGCTGAGATAAGGGATCCCGCCTGCTCTTCGGGATCCCGTTGGGGGTTTTGTCTTGAAACGGCCGCAGGGTTTCTCTGAAACAAGTTCCCTGTTTCACTCCCTACCCGGAGTTTAACGGGATTCCTCCACCGCGGAAACCAAGCGGGCTGGCGTTAACGTCGCTGCCGTGGGGTTAAACCCCGCGGCTTCTCTTCTGCCTCCAGCCGCCCCCGGGGACGGCGTTGCCCCCCCCCATTACACCTCTCTCGCCCTTCCCGGTGCGGCTGCTTCGCCCGTAGCCCTGCCGGGAGCCAACGCCCCGGTTTTCCGCGGTTATTTTTAAGCCCTCCACGGCCCCAGCTCGGCCGTTGGGAATGTCACCCTCGTGCGGACGGGCTGAGCTCCGCACACCGAACCCCCGAAGCTCGTGGGGCAGGACTCGGCCACCGCACCAAGCACCAAGCGTGTTTCCAGGGGCCGGTTCTTGAAACCCGGCCCAAGGGACTGTTCTGGTCCTGGCTTGAGGGAGGAAGGAATCCTGGAAGAAAAGGAAGGAATCCTGGAAGAAAAGGAAGAAATCTTGGAAGAAAAGGAAGGAATCCCCCGGCACCCAGCCAGCAAAAGGCTCCAAACCTGCCCAAATTCCCCCGCTCTCGGGCACCCGCCGTCCTTAGATGCCCTGACCCACGTCTCCATACCCCTGGTCCATCTTTCCTGCCCTTGCAGGGGGGGGTTCGTGCCTTTTTTCCTTCCCCCTCTGCCTCGCGGTGCCGCTTCGTGCTCTCTTTTCTGCTGTCTCTAGTTTTGGTTTCTAGCTTATGGGAAAAAAAAATAAACCAGCGAAAGGTTTAATTGCTGCTTTTATCCTCCTCTGGAAGGGAGCTCTGCCTGGTGAGGACCCTCCTGGGCTAACACACCGCACCCTCTTCTTTGCTAGAATTCCTGATTTTTTTTGCACCAAGCGCATCCCTCGGGCGGGATGGAGCTGGGGGAGGATGGGGCTGGTCGGCTGAAGTCTCCTTGGAGAGCTCGGTCCATCCAGACTCAGCAGCTTTGCCCTGGTGCGGGGAAAGGATGCCGTGATGGGACACATCTCCCATCTTGGCCCACCTCTAACCTTGACCGAACCCTTTCTGGTGCAAGGAAATACCCAAAAACTCCAAAAACTGGGAATCTGGGTGAAACCAACCCAACCTCATCGCTTTGCCCCGGCGCCGGCGGGATCAGCGTGGAATGGAGGAGGGTGGTAGCGGTGAAACACCGACGATTGACCGCAGCTTTTGAACAACCAGCAGCACCCCCACGGAGGGCTTTTGGGGAGAAAATAGCCCAAATCTGCTCTGCAGACCTGGCTCGCGGGATTGGGCTGGTGTTTTTTCTCCTGATAACTCTTTTTTTTTCTTTTTCTTGCAGCCTCGGGCTGTCCCCAGTGGCACCGAACCGCGCTCTGGACCGGCTGGACTGGGAACGTCCTCCTCGGAGCGGCCGTGGTGGCGATGGGATGCTCGCGTGAGTGGCTCCGCTTGGTGGCACGGGGACAACCGAAGGACAGTCGGGACCCTGCGAAGGGCAGGGAGGGGGCGCTGGCCCAGCGCTTTGCGTAGGAGGCAAATCTGCTTTTTACGATCGGTGTTGGCTGTCGCACGTCAGCGCAAGGTGTGGGGAAGTGGGTTTTTATCAGTTTCTTAGAACTGGTGGGTGCAGGAGCCTTGACTCTTGGTCGGCCAGTGAGGAGAAACCCTTGGAGACTTCTCGGCTGCGGCAGGATCGGGATTTGTCACCCTGTGGCCGAGCCCGGGGTCACACGGAGCCCTGCCAAAATTAGCCTCGTGCCCAGTGTGATGTTGCTGGTGGCATCTGATGCCGCGCTGGCCCTTGGTACCCCCCAAAACCGCACCGAGGAGGTGGAAGGGAGCCCCAAATGTCTGATGGACCTTGGGAAGGAGATCCTCCAAAGGGGGAGGAGAGCCAGGGCCAGCAGTGACCTGGGGATGATGGTTTGAACTTGGTGCGGGCCCAGTGCTGGCGAGACCCCCCCCAAAATCTATCTGTTGGGAGCCGGTCGCGCAGGCTGCAGGTGGCTGTGGGCACGCCGTGCTGCAAGGGGTAGTCAGAAGGCGGCGAGGAGCCCATCACCCTCGCATCAGGCCCCTCTGAGCTGCTGAGATGAGGCCGGTACAGCTTGTTTTGCAGCAGAGACCACTTCCGCAGCGGTCGGAGGTGACGGAGCTTTCTGCCACCGTCCAGTTTGATGCTGGCGTGTGATCTCACGCCGGGGGTGGAGGTAACACGTCCTGCTGGCAGTGGAAAGCGGCGGTGGGGCGGAGGTGGTTGCAAATGTGTGTGTGTGTGTGGGGGGGAGCTCAGAGGTGTTGACCCCGTACCCTAAAATGTGCTCGTCTGAGGCTGAGACCCCGAGGTCCGGAGTCTGCTCTGGGTCAGGACCCCGAGGCCAATTCTCGCCCCCCATGAGATGCTCGGATCAAGGCTTGGGGTGGGCTGAGATACCGGGAAGGATGAGGGGAGGGCTTGGAGGGGTCTGAGCACCCGGTCGGTGTCAGGATCTGTCCCCAGACACGTCCCCGCAGCCCCCTGGGGCCACGTGAAGGTAGATCTTGGGGGAGCCCGTCCCTCTCCCCTGCTCCGCCCTTGCAGTTTTCCACCAGCAGTCGGAGAACCCAGGAAGCTGCAAGAACGTGAGCGGGAACGTAGGAGATGGCAACGCCAGCTGGGAGAACGTCTGCTGGGAGCTGAGGGAAGCTCTCTGCTCGTCGAAGCTGCAAGGTAACTGCCCCGGCCACGATGTATCTCTGCACCATCAGGTTTCCCAAAAACTTATAGCCCAAATTCCCCAATATTCTGTTCCCCAATAGAGAACCAAGCGCAGCTCGGGGCATCCCCGTCTTCCTGGGGAGCAAACCAGGCTGAACCGCTTGCCCTCCTTGGGACGTGCTGGGGACAAGGTGGCTTCTTGGTGGCTGAACGTGGCCCTGTCTTTCAGAGGGCGAGGGGTGCAAGCTCTGCCCCATCGACTGGACACTGCGTGGGACCAAGTGCTATTGGATGTCCGACAGGATCGGGCCTTGGAATGCCGGCCGGGATGACTGTGTGAATCGAAGTGCCGAGCTGCTGATGCTGGGGGACCAGGATGAGCTGGTAAAGGGACCGATGGCGTCGGGGATGTGGGACGGGGCTGGTGGGCTGAGGGTTCGCCCAGAAACCTGGGGTCAGCACCCAGCTCTTGGGTGCCTTCGTGCGGGGGACACCAGTGGGGCTCCGTCCTGGGACACGGGGGCAGGAGCCTGTTTTGGGATGGTGACCTGCGGCACATCACTGTCACCACCTGTCCCCTCTGCGATACAGGATTTCCTAAATAAAAGCCTCCAGAAACCCGCCAGCTACTTCTGGATCGGCCTCTCTGCCGGGAAGGCCGGGAAGGGCTGGACCTGGCTGAACGACTCCCACCTGGACCCGAGCTGGTGAGCGCCGTGGGGAGGGACGAGTGTCGGGGTGGGCACTGCACCGTCGCCCACCCGAGGGACCTTCGTGTGTGACATGGGCTCCCTCCCGCACCCGCAGGTTCCAGCTGAGCCCCCGGGCTGAAGGCGGATCCTGCGGGGTGATCAAGGAGGGCAGGATCGGCTCCGAGGGCTGCGGCTCCGCGTTGCAGTGGATCTGCCAGAAAAAAGCCACCCAGCTCTGAGCCGGGCTGCGGCCGGGAGGGACGCTCGGGGACGGGGCAGGATCAGGCCCTTTGCGGGGGGTGCGGGGGGGGGATGCGGGAGCTGATGTCGTGCAACGACCATCTGTAAAGGAATAGCGACGTCATCTGGGCTCCGTGTGGTGTTTCCGAGCCGGTTTGCGAACGGGGGGGGGTTGGAAGGAGCATCCTTCTGTCCCCGTCCCGCCCTGCCTCCCCCTTCCACGGCTCCGGGGGGCTGAGGGCCCCCCCATCCCACCCCTTTTGGGGTTCCTGCCCCTGCCAGCGACCCCCTCAACCTTCCTCCCGTGCCCTCCTCATCCTCAGGTCGTGCTCTCGCCCCAGGCCCGGCACAACTCGCCCGGGACGGGAGCGAGGGGCAGCGGAGGAGACGGGAGCCGGCGGCACGGCGCTGGCAGCGGCGTTGCAAAGGCGGAGAGGAAGCGCAGCGGGTTAAAAAGGAGAGAAAAAGAGGGTTTTGGGGGGGGACTAAAAAGCGACGCGAACAGTGCAAATGATTTTCCTCGCAGCTGGGCCTGGGCTGTGCGTCGCCTGTTGGCGCGGGGGGAGACGCTGATGCCGCACCGGCGCTTTGGTGGTGTTTTTCCCCGAGTCTGGGACTCCAGTTCTCCACATTCTAGGAAAGTTACTAAGAAAATGAAATTGGAGGAGTTAATTAAGGACAATTACTGAGGAAAAATAAGCTCGGTGGGGCTTCCCGGTGGTATTGGACCACCTCCGTCCCCGCTGCATGAAAGCAGCCGCCTGACCTGGGATGCTGGCGGCTGGATGGACTGGGAGCACTGGGAAGGGGCTGTTTGCAGCAGCCCTGATGTTCCCCCCCCATGTCTGCGTAGGTGGCGGGGGATGCTCTGAGGTTTTCTCGCCCCCCCTCGGGGTTGGGTTTGTCCCCGCCACCCCCCAGCTGGTTCTGGGGCTCCTGCGGCGGCACCTTCTGGGGGGGGATGAGGATTAGGGGGGCCCCGAGAGCCCCCCATGGGCAGTTTTGTGTTGAGCCAACGCGGCCCTGGGTGGACACGTCCGCGTCCCCCGGCTCCTCTCGCCAGCTCGCCCCGCGGCAAACAGGAGGCTGCTGCCCAGAGCTGCCGCAGGGGAGAGAAACCACCATCTTCCACCAGGTCCCAGACGCCCCCTCTGCCCTCCCCCAGCTCCGCTCGCTCCTTCCTGCCCCTTCCCCTGCGACCGCCGTGGGGCGTCCTGGCTTGAGGTAAAACAGAAGCAACGTTCTGTTCAGCGATTTTCCTTCTTAGCGAGGCCTCTTCTCACTCTCCGGCGTTAACAGCACGTTGTGCCGCCAACGGTTGGGCCTCAGAGGGGTAAGAGCGGTGCTTACAGTTAGTGCCAAGGAACGGTACCCAGAGGGGCTCTTGCTCACACTCGTTGCTGTAACGACCCAGGTCAGCTCATTCCGTTATTTGCCCCCTTGGAGGGTCGGGAGCGGGAAAGCGCAGGGGGGTCCCACCCGCGGGGAGGAGGGGACAGGAGAGGGGACCCCCAACAGGGGTATCGCAGCCCATCCGCCCCGTGCTCAGCGTAAAAGCTGAGGGATCAAAGGGTCAAGTCTCTTCCTTCAGTGGCCGACGTCCGAGGAGGACCCTGTCTGTTCATCCGCCTTTGATCCCGATCCGTGTGTTCCCGACTCCATCTGTGGAATCCGGTTCCCACCTGTCACCTGGGACTCTCCCAGTGCCCGCCGGTGACATCATCCTGGGAGCTGGTTTTGTACATACTGTGTCTCTTTCATTATTTTCCTTTCTATTTTATAATTCATGTTTCATTAAAGTAGTTTAGATTCCTCTAAACTCGTAAATCTCTCTTTCTCTCTCCTCCTCCTCTCTGTGTACTGGGGGGGAGCATCTGTCGCTGGCCAGTGGCCAATTTGGCCAAACCCACAACACGGGGGGGTGGGGGGGGGGAGGAAGAGTCTGGCCTCACCCTCTGGTCCTTGAGCCCAGAAACAGCCTTATGTGCCGCACCTGGCACCGGCGGCAGCTTCGGCCTCGTGTTGGATTTATTGATTTATTGATTTATGTTAAACTCTTGTTTTGTACCGGGGAGGTGAACCTTTCACCTGGGGAAGCCTCCCTGGCTGGGAAGCTGGGAAATATTGTTTCCTTGGGGGAAAGGTGGTGGGATTCGGCGCCTGAAAACCAGCCGTCTCATCTGGTGGCTGGGCGTGAAGAGCTGATGGTGCCACCCCCCTGCTGCTCACCCTCCACTCGGATCGTTTTTCCCTGGTGGAATTGCCGTAAGCGGCTGGTTTAATTCAAAAAAAGGAGCGTGACCCCAGGGGAGTTGTTTAATGACTGTGTAAAAAAGAAAAATAATAATAATAAAAAAAAAGCTGGGAGGGAGGAAAGGAGGGGAAAAAGCCCTGAGGGTGGGGATGCGCCTCCGCCTCCGTCCCCCCCCTTTTTGCCACCTCAGTTGGCGGGACGTGGGGGCGGGTACAGAGGCTGGAGCGGCTCCCGGCTCCCCGCTGCCCTTGTGGGTGCTGGAGGGAGAAGAGGAAAGTCATCGGTGGTGAATAACTACGGTAATTAAATCAGCTTCGAGCTGGTTCGTATTGAGGGTGCTGGGGGTGGGAGCGATTCCTCTGGTTTTGTCGCGCGTGACGGCTCCGACCGGACGGGAGCCGGCGGCACGGCGCTGGCAGCGGCGTTGCAAAGGCGGAGAGGAAGCGCAGCGGGTTAAAAAGGAGAGAAAAAGAGGTTTTGGGGGGGGACTAAAAAGCGACGCGAACAGTGCAAATGATTTTCCTCGCAGCTGGGCCTGGGCTGTGCGTCACCTGTTGGCGCGGGGGGAGACGTTGATGCCGCACCGGCGCTTTGGTGGTGTTTTTCCCTGAGTCTGGGACTCCAGTTCTCCGCGTTCTAGGAAAGTTACTGAGAAAATGAAATTGGAGGAGTTAATTAAGGACAATTACTGAGGAAAAATAAGCTCGGTGGGGCTTCCCGGTGGTATTGGACCACCTCCGTCCCCGCTGCATGAAAGCAGCCGCCTGACCTGGGACGCTGCCGGCTGGATGGACTGGGAGCACTGGGAAGGGGCCGTTTGCAGCAGCCCTGATGTTCCCCCCCCCATGTCTGCGTAGGTGGCGGGGGATGCTCTGAGGTTTCCTCGCCCCCCCTCGGGGTTGGGTTTGTCCCCGCCACCCCCCAGCTGGTTCTGGGGCTCCTGCGGCGGCACCTTCTGGGGGGGGATGAGGATTAGGGGGGCCCCGAGAGCCCCCCGTGGGCAGTTTTGTGTCGAGCCAACACGGCCCTGGGTGGACACGTCCGTGTCCCCCGGCTCCTCTCGCCAGCTCGCCCCGCGGCAAACAGGAGGCTGCTGCCCAGAGCTGCCGCAGGGGAGAGAAACCACCATCTTCCACCAGGTCCCAGACGCCCCCTCTGCCCTCCCCCAGCTCCGCTCGCTCCTTCCTGCCCCTTCCCCTGCGACTGCCATGGGGCGTCCTGGCTTGAGGTAAAACAGAAGCAACGTTCTGTTCAGCGATTTTCCTTCTTAGCGAGGCCTCTTCTCACTCTCCGGCATTAACAGCACGTCGTGCCGCCAACGGTTGGGCCTCAGAGGGGTAAGAGCGGTGCTTACAGTTAGTGCCAAGGAACGGTACCCAGAGGGGCTCTTGCTCACGCTCGTTGCTGTAACGACCCAGGTCAGCTCATTCCGTTATTTGCCCCCTTGGAGGGTCGGGAGCGGGAAAGCGCAGGGGGGTCCCACCCGCGGGGAGGAGGGGACAGGAGAGGGGACCCCCAACGGGGGTATCGCAGCCCATCCGCCCCGTGCTCAGCGTAAAAGCTGAGGGATCAAAGGGTCAAGTCTCTTCCTTCAGTGGCCGACGTCCGAGGAGGACCCTGTCTGTTCATCTGCCTTTGATCCCGATCCGTGTGTTCCCGACTCCATCTGCAGGATCCGGTTCCCACCCGTCACCTGCGACTCTCCCAGTGCCCGCCGGTGACATCATCCTGGGAGCTGGTTTTGTACATACTGTGTCTCTTTCATTATTTTCTTTTCTATTTTATAATTCATGTTTCATTAAAGTAGTTTAGATTCCTCTAAACTCGTAAATCTCTCTTTCTCTCTCCTCCTCCTCTCTGTGTACTGGGGGGGAGCATCTGTCGCCGGCCAGTGGCCAATTTGGCCAAACCCACAACACGGGGGGGTGGGGGGGGGGGGGGGGAAGAGTCTGGCCTCACCCTCTGGTCGTTGAGCCCAGAAACAGCCTTATGTGCCGCACCTGGCACCGGCGGCAGCTTCGGCCTCGTGTTGGATTTATTGATTTATTGATTTATGTTAAACTCTTGTTTTGTACCGGGGAGGTGAACCTTTCACCTGGGGAAGCCTCCCTGGCTGGGAAGCTGGGAAATATTGTTTCCTTGGGGGAAAGGTGGTGGGATTCGGCGCCTGAAAACCAGCCGTCTCATCTGGTGGCTGGGCGTGAAGAGCTGATGGTGCCACCCCCCGCTGCTCACCCTCCACTCGGATCATTTTTCCCTGGTGGAATTGCCGTAAGCGGCTGGTTTAATTCAAAAAAAGGAGCGTGACCCCGGGGGAGTTGTTTAATGACTGTGTAAAAAAGAAAAATAATAATAATAAAAAAAAAGCTGGGAGGGAGGAAAGGAGGGGAAAAAGCCCTGAGGGTGGGGACACGCCTCCGCCTCCGTCCCCCCCCTTTTTGCCACCTCAGTTGGGGGGACGTGGGGGCGGGTACAGAGGCTGGAGCGGCTCCCGGCTCCCCGCTGCCCTTGTGGGTGCTGGAGGGAGAAGAGGAAAGTCATCGGTGGTGAATAACTACGGTAATTAAATCAGCTTCGAGCTGGTTCGTATTGAGGGTGCTGGGGGTGGGAGCGATTCCTCTGGTTTTGTCGCGCGTGACGGCTCCGACCGGACGGGAGCCGGCGGCACGGCGCTGGCAGCGGCGTTGCAAAGGCGGAGAGGAAGCGCAGCGGGTTAAAAAGGAGAGAAAAAGAGGGTTTTGGGGGGGGACTAAAAAGCGACGCGAACAGCGCAAATGATTTTCCTCGCAGCTGGGCCTGGGCTGTGCGTCGCCTGTTGGCGCGGGGGGAGACGTTGATGCCGCACCGGCACTTTGGTGTTGTTTTTCCCCGAGTCTGGGACTCCAGTTCTCCGCGTTCTAGGAAAGTTACTGAGAAAATGAAATTGGAGGAGTTAATTAAGGAAAATTACTGAGGAAAAATAAGCTCGGTGGGGCTTCCCGGTGGTATTGGACCACCTCCGTCCCCGCTGCATGAAAGCAGCCGCCTGACCTGGGACGCTGGTGGCTGGATGGACTGGGAGCACTGGGAAGGGGCCGTTTGCAGCAGCCCTGATGTTCCCCCCCCCACGTCTGCGTAGGTGGCGGGGGATGCACTGAGGTTTCCTCGCCCCCCCTCGGGGTTGGGTTTGTCCCCGCCACCCCCCAGCTGGTTCTGGGGCTCCTGCGGCGGCACCTTCTGGGGGGGGGATGAGGATTAGGGGGGCCCCGAGAGCCCCCCGTGGGCAGTTTTGTGTCGAGCCAACACGGCCCTGGGTGGACACGTCCGCGTCCCCCGGCTCCTCTCGCCAGCTCGCCTGTAGATCTGCGCTGGCTGAATATTTATTCATTTACTTACTTATTTATTTTGGCTGGAGAACGTCTAGGAAGCTTTATATCCTCCCTTGTGTTTCCCTCTGGGAGGCGAGGCGAGGGACGGGACGAGAGATTCTCGGCGTGGGCCGAAAAGCCTTGAGCCCGGTGGGGACGGGAGCTGGGAGCACGGGAATTTGGTGGTTTTCCGGCTGTTCGCACCCACCGCCTTTCCCCGTTGACCCAGCGGCGAGTGATGGGGTGCGAGCCTGGGGGGGGGGTGAAAAACCTCAAGGAAAAAGGGAGTGAGAGGCTTGGGCCGGGTCAAACCTGTTTGAACTTGAGCTTAATCCTGATGGGAAAAATTGTGATGGGGGGGGGGGGGAAACGGTGCGGCGACTCGGCTGGGAGTGTTTTAAAGGCAGGAATTGCTGGCAAAGGGCTGAGCGACCGCGAAGGGAGCAAAGCGCGTTGTGCAAACCCTCCCGCTGCCCGCAGAGGAGGCGGTTGCGGGGTCGTGGGTGACGTTGGGTGGCTCCCAGGGGGGGTGCGGGAGGCTCGTGGAAGCCCCCAGCTGGAAGAAACGCCGCTCAAACCGGTGCCTGTTGCTGTCGGGGGGGGTGCGTGACACCCTGGAAAAGCTGAGCTCCGAAGGCGGCGCGGAGGGGCCGCTATCGGCGCCGATTTCATCGAAGCGACGGTGACTCGCTCCTGCCATACCCCCCCCCCAAAAAAAATCCAAATTGAGCGGGGACATCTCAGAAGCACCCGGTGGCAGAGCCTGGACGGGGTTTGGGATGCAGCCGCCCCCCCACCCCGTGTGTCCCCACCTTCCCTTGAAGGATGGGGGAGGATGGTGAGATTAACTTAATAAAAAATACGGGAAGAGTGATGAGGAGCTTCTTGAACGACCAGGACTTGCTTATCGAGAAGGGGACGCGGGAGGGACGGGTTTTGGCACCCGCTTGCCGTGTTGCCCATTCGCCACCTCTGCTTGTTCCCAGTTCGCAGGATTCTTGCCCCAGTACTACAGGTAAGGGAGAAATTTGGGGTTCCGGAGCGGGGAATCATCCTTGTGTGTGTTTAAATCCCTCATCCAGGTGGAGGATGTGGGTGCGGAGGCGGGGAAATTACCTTTTTTTTTTTTTTTTCTTTTTTTTTCACTGCCAGAGGAAGGAAAACGTGGTGGAAGTTGGTTGCTCAGTGGGAATTTCTGTTCTCCGCCGGCAGCTGGAAACCCCCAGTTCAGCAGCGGCTTCCCCGCCAGTTTGGACTGGGGAAACTGGTGTGGAAAAGCCCGTTTTTCCTTCACCGGGGGGGAGGCAGGATTTTTTTTTTTCCCCACCCTCTGGCATTTCCCCCCTCAACGCTCTGCTCCCTTCTCCCCCGGGATTCCCGCTCCCCCCCCCAGGGCTGTGGGTCCCGCTTTGGCGTCCGGGTGACCCCAGGCCGTCCCCTCGCTGTGTCCCCCCCCCTCGCGTAGGACGCCCCTGCAGCTAAAAAGTTGATTTTTTTTTTTTTTTTTTTTCTTCTTTCTCTTTTTGTGGCAGCGCTCGGGAGTTGCCAGGGCACGAGGAATTCGGTCCCGTTGGCCGCCGGAATTCTTCGCCCCTCGGGCGTCAGAGAAAAGCGCTTTTCATTTCGTTCCACGCGACACTCGTAGACTTCGCTTCGCCGGGCAGGAACGTGTGTGTGTCCCCCCCCCCACCCCCCCCCCCACCACGGCCTCGAACTAGAACAATATTCGCCTTTAATATTTCTGACGCGCTTTTTGGGACACAAAAGTCTTTGCTTTACTGTAAGCCCGGTGTATTTGGGGGTATTTTCTGATGATCGCGTTTCTCCCTTGATTCCCCACTTACCGTTTTTAACTTTTCCTCCATCGCCTGGTTTTTTTCCACTCCAAAACTCGGGGCGGAAATAACTTGGTTTTTGGGTGCCGGGGACAGGAGCAAAATGCTACATCAGTGAAACCCTATTGAAAAACCAAGCGTTTGGGGAGAAAAATAAAAGCGTATCCTTTTGATTCTTACCGTTGTGTGCGCACGGAGGTTGGCAAATTCTTGCTGCAAACAGAGGAAGGTCCAAATTGCAGGTGCTTTAATTTGTTTTTGGTGCTGGTGATAAACACAGTTTTTCTAATAACACAGCTTTTGAGGGCTGAAAATCAGTTTTTAGTGCTGATAATCAACACAGCCGCATACCAGGGGTGTATGTGTATTTTAAATAAATATAGAAGCTCTTTGTTAGAGGAGCTGCAGACGTTGACTTCAAAGGTTCGTTGGCCCAGAAACCGTTGGATTCTTGTTGGGTTTCTTTTATTTTTTTTTAGTATTTTTTCGCAAATGTGAATAATAGCGTATATACCTCCCGTGGGACCGGTCTCTTGCTTCGCTGAGGAGAGACCCGGGTCTGTTCATGTTTTGCCGTGGAAAAGGCCGTATCCAGGTAAAGGTTAAAAATCTGAAGAATTTAGGAAAAAAAAAAAAAAAAACAAACAAAAAACCAGTTTGCGAGAACAACGTGGAGGAACATGCGCTTGTGGGAGGTTTTGAGGAGCGATCATTTGGAGTGAACGTGGGCAGGGACGTGGCAAAAGGGAAAAAAGGAGCTTTGAGGAAAGGAATTTAGGAAAACAAGTGCTGTGCTGAGCAGCGCTGAGGGTTTGGGGTTTTTTTTGGGGGGGGGGAGGGATTACGAGTTTTTTGTCTTTTTATTTTAGTGAGCAGAGGAGCCTCCTGGCAAACCCCCGGCGCTGCGGAAGGACCTGGATCATCTTGACGCGGCTCAACTTGGTGGCGGTGGAGCCCAAGGACGCGCTCGTCCCCGGAGGGTCCCTTTTGTCCCCTCCTCCGCGGCACCGGCCATGGCAGAAGCTCTTCGTGACGCAGGCACGTGAGCACCAGCCCCTCTCTTAGAAGTTCTAAGAGCTGCGGGATAACGGTTCTAAACTGAAAGAGGGGAGATTTAAATTAGATATTGGGAAGAAATTCTTTCCCGTGAGGGTGGGGAGACCCTGGCCCGGGTTGCCCGGAGAAGCTGTGGCTGCCCTGGAGGTCTTCAAGACCAGGTTGGACAGGGCTTGGAGCAACCAGATGGAACCCGTGGAGCAAGCCCATGGAACTGGATGGTCTTTAAGGTCCTTTCCGACCCAAACCATTCTGATCCTGACTCAGACGACGCCTCTCCAGCGCGAACCGAGCTGGCGGCAGCCGGGAAAATCAAGGCTGGTTTGGAAAAACCAAGCGAGTCTGGGTTTTTTGGAAGGTGGAACTCATGAAATCGTGTTTTCCTTCCTGCCCTGCGCGTTAACCAGGTGAAGGGAAATACCGTTTTTCCCCTTGACCGTCCTGGGAGGAATAAACACGCAAGGTCAGGCATTTCCTAGGGAATAACTTCCCAGCCTGAGCGGTAACTCCCTCCTTTTGCGTGGGCTCCTCGCTTTTGCGCAGGTGAAGACTCGACGGCCGTAACGATGCTGTCGCGACGGAGAGTGAAGGAAGAAGGGTCCGGTAAGCACCGGGCTTGTTTTGGGGGATGTTGTTCTGGAGGTCGTGTCCGGGTTTAGTGCTACCTGGGCAGTTAAAATTTTAATTAAAATAACTGTGGCGAGGGGGGGAGGAGGATGTAAGGAAGCCAAAGCTGGAGGAGGCACGGAGCAGCCCAAGCTGTGGGTCTGGTTCCCATCTCTGGTGGTTGGAGGGGTGTGTGGAGAAGACACAGTGAGGTCAGGCAGCCCTAAAAATCCTTGGTAGGTGATGAAAGCACCCCCCCGAACTGAGCCTGCGCCACACTGCGCCCCCCACTCTGCGCTTTGGGGCTGTATTTCAAGGTGTTGAAGGCACCACGGCGGGGAAGAGAAGAGCTGTGGGGGTGGTTTTTTTGTGCCGCGGCTTGGCCGGCCGTCCCTCTTCCACGTTGTTTGTCCCCAGGTCTTGGCCTCAAGTGCATTAAAGATAAAAAGGTCCCCATCGGGGCCACCCTGGTGGTAGCAGCGTTGCTTCTCACCGTCATTGCCCTGGCGGGTAAGTGGCTGAGGATGGAGTTATCCGTCACCGAAGTCATCTTCTCCCCCGGAGAAAACCCACCGGCGTAAGTCACCGGGGCACGTTCTGCTTATTTCCAGCTAAAAAATGCCCGTCCTGTCCGTCCTGCCCCTCTCCCATCCTTTCCAGCTGCCTGGAAAACGGCATCGGGTACGGGGAGAAGTGCTTTTACTTCGTGGAGGATGAAGCGGATTGGAACAGCAGCGAGATCTCTTGCCTTGCTCTCAGCGCCCATTTGGCCACCATCGACACTGGGAAGGAACTGGTAAATGGGAAGTGCCGGAGGAACTGGGGCGTCAATGGCTTTGGGGGAGCAGATTTGGGATTCCCGTCATGTGAAGGATATATGTGATACTTCCTTTTTTTTTTCCCCCCCCTGTAGGATTTCTTCCTGCGCTACGGGCGTTCCGCGCACTACTGGGTCGGTCTCCGCAGGGACGGTTCTGGACCTTGGAAGTGGCTCAACGGGTCTCTCTACAACAACTCGTACGTCCCGTCTTCTTCTGGAGGGCGTAACCATGCCCTGGGCTGCAACTCAATGCAAGACGGCACACATATATATATATATATATATATAAATTTAATGAGGTGGAAGTGATTAAACACCACTCTTACTTGAGCTAAAGCCCTTGGACCGCAGTGCGTGGGTTTGTGTGACGCAGATGCTGGCAGGGGGGTTGAGGACATCCCTAGATGAACACCCCCCCCCCAGGACCCAAGCAATGGAAAATATTCCCCCTTTTGTGGAGCGGGAGGCGGATTTTGTTCCCTGGGGGGGTGGGTTGTTTGCTGGGAAGGGTGTTCCCTGCTCCGCGCAGCACCGTTGGCCCATGAGGGAGATGCTCAGACGTTGCCCTGAGGCTGACGCCAAACCCCTGTGCTTTCCCTTGAGCTTTTTCTTCTGCTCTTCGGTGCAGGTTGGACGTTCGAGGCGAGGGACGATGTGCCTACGTCGGTCGTGACGGGATCGGCAGCGACTGGTGCTCCCGGATGAAATTCTCCATCTGCAGCCGGCCGCAAAAGCGTCCCGGCGGGAGCCAGAAGGATTCAGAATTCCGCAGTTTCACCTGAAAACCTCCCCCTCAGTGGAGGAGATCAACCACAGGCCGCCGTTAACCCTGCCCAGCGCCGCGGGGAGCGTCCCGACGGTGTTTATTGTAACCTCAGCTCACCAAAGCGGAACCTCACGACGTCGACACGGAGCCGGAACCGAAGAATCCTTACTTTTAGCCTGACCTCCGGCGTCTCTCTGCCTTCGGCAGTTGTGGAGAGACTTGGGGAATGTTCAAGAGGCTTGGAAAACTCCTGGTGCTGATTTTGGTGTCTTGTTTTTTGGTTTTTTGGGGTTTTTTTTTGTTTGTTTGGGGTTTTTTTGTGGTTTTTTTTTGTTTGGTTGGTTTTGGGGGTTTTTTTGTTTGTTTTTTTGTCTTTTGGGGTTTTTTTGTTTTTTGGGGGGTTTTTTGTTTTGTTTTGTTTTGTTTTTGGTTTTTTTTGTTTTTTGTTTTGTTTTGTTTTTTGTGGGTTTTTTGGTTTTTTGGTTTTTTTGGGTTTTTTTGGTTTTTTTGTTTGTTTGTTTGGTTGGTTTTTTTGGTTTTTTTGGTTTTTTTGGTGTTTTTTTTGGGTTTTTTTTTTTTTGTTTTTTGTTTTTTTGGGGTTTTTTGTTTTTTTTGGGTTTTTTGGTTTTTTTGGTTTTGGTGGCTTTTGGTGGCTTTTGGTGGCTTTTGGTGGCATGTTTTTCAGTGTTTTCTGGGTTTTTTTGGTTAGTTTGGGTGGTGTTGGGTTTGTGGTGTTGGGTTTGTGGTGTTGGGTTTGTGGTGTTTTTTTTTTGGTGGATTTGGAGGAGCTGAAACGCCAAGTGGAGAAAGGAAAGAGAATTGCTTGGGCGAAGGAAGGCCCCAACCTCGGCACGGACGCGCCTAACCGCTGCTCTGGGTCGTGTTCCGCCATCCCGGCGCCGAAGTTTTGTCCCGTTGAAACCTCCTGGCGTTTAAATCCACCCTCAAACCTCAGTGGCTTCTTTCTGGCAAATCCCGTGCAAGGGGTGGGGGGGGTGGGGGGGTGCAGCTCACCCCTCCCAATCGCCCCACAAGCGTCCACCTCCTTGGGACTCCCCCAAACCGGAGACCTCGGGCACGGCGACGGCCATCAGCCTGCTGGTGGCCCGCGCTTGGACGCTGCCTTTCCACCGACAATATTTCTCTCCTTTGGGTGTTTTTTTTCCCCCTCCCCCCCAAAAAAAACCCTGTTTCGAGTCAGCCGTTGCCAGCTCAGCTGCGACTGTGGGAATGTACCACCCGTTTGCCTTTTTTTTTTTTTTTAATTTTTCTTTTGGGAAGCAGAAGTGTTGGTGCAGCCCGGGCTCCCCCAACAACTTATTTCTCCTCCTCCAGCCGCCCACGTGTGTAATATTGGTCTAATAAATATTTATCTCTATCAAAAACCGCCTTTTTTTTTTTTTTTCCCCACCCCCCCGATGTACGGGGCTCGCTGCAGTTACGACAGCAGCCCAGCATGAAAAGCGTCGTCGCCACTGGGGCATCTTCTTGCTTTTTAAGAGGTTGAAGTTTCCCCACTGTTGCACTTTGTAAAAAAAAAAAAAAAAAAAAAAATATATATATATAGGAATAAGGGTTTAATTGTTCTTTTCCCCTCTCTTCTCCCTGTTTAGCAGCCAGGCCGCAGGCACCGGACCCGCGTCCCTCTGCTTTAATTCGCTCCCGCGAGCGTCGCTGCTGGTTCCGGAGGGATTTTGGGGAGCAGCCGAGGTCTGCGCCGAGCATCGGGCTGGGAAATATCTCCCCTGGGCCGTGGTTATCGCGACCCGCTGGCGAAGGGGAGCGGGGAGGCGCTCCCAGGGCTCTCTCCATAGAGGGGATCCGTCCCACCACCTCCATCTTCCTCCTCGCACGGGATGAAGCTCAGCCCCATCCAGGCTGTGGAGGCGTTTCCCAGCATCTCCCCCAGGAAAGTCTGGGAGAGGAGGGATGGAGTCGCAGGGCCTGATCCCTCCGGCGGGCTGGGATGAGCTTGGCCCATCCAAAAAAATATATATATTTATTTTTTTTTATATATAAGTAGATGTATTTATATATTTTTAGCTATTTAAAGTTTTCTCCTCCAACTCAATTCTTCCCGCAATTAAAGTTTTCTCCCCCCCACCCCCAATTAAAATTTTCATCCTCCCCGTTACAATCCCCGCCCCCACAATTAAAGCGTCCTTCCCCCCAGAAGACAAATAAAATGGAAAAAATTAAAGTAGAAAAAAAAATATATTTTATATATAAATACATATATTTATATTACACTTTTATATATATATATAAAAAACAGTTTTTTTATATATTTTTATCTCTTTTTAAGGGCTGGAAGGAACCTCATCCTTTTGGGTTCCCCAACGCCCCGGCGCAGAGCGAGCCCCGGCACTCGGCGTTTTCCCCTCCTGCACCCCAAAAATAAAAATTTTTGGATAATTTTTCCTCCCCAGTTAAAAAAAAAAAACCCAAAAAACAAATACAACCTGCTGGAAATTCAGGAAAAAGCAGTGAGTTGGGTGCAGAGGGGGGGCTGGGAGGGAAATCTCGGCCAGGCAGCCCCTTCCCCCTCCGCCCCGGAGGATCCTCATGAAAATCCCCCAGAAAAATCCCCCAAAACGTGAAATTATTTATATTTCTTAAGCCTTTTTATTCCCCGGTTCCCTTGGCAGGAGAGGGACGCGTCGCGGGATCCTGCGCTTCCCGACGGCGCAGCTCAGGGTGAGCTGGGGGGGGGGGGGAGGAACACGAACGTTTTAACTGGGGGGGAGAAAACTTTAATTGGGAGGTGAAATTTTTAACTGCAGGGGGATGTGAATTGGGGGAGAAAATTTAAGTGGGGAGGAGAGAAAAGTTCAATTGCAGGGAGAAAACTTGAATCGGGGAGAAAATTTTAATTGCAGTGAGATTTTAATTTGGGGGGAGAAAAGTTTAATTTGGGGGGAGAAAAGTTTGGTTGCGGGGAGAAAACTTTATGGGGAGAAAATTTTAATTGCGAGGAGAAGATTTTAATTGGGGAAAGAAAATTTTAACTGGGGGGAGAAAACTAATTGTGGGGAGAAAACTTTAATTGCGGGGAGAAGGTTTTGACCGGGGAGAGGAAGTTTGACTGGGGGGGGGGAGGATTTTAATTCTGGGGAGAAGACTTTAATTATGGGGAGATTAATTGTGTGGAGATTTTGAACTGCCAGCTGGAGGATTTAGAGACACGCACACACCCCACACACCCCCCACGGGACAAAAATTAACATTTTCTGCAAAGATTTCCCACCTCCGGGAGGCTGAGGCCCGACAGCCTTCGTGACACCTCTGAAAGTCGGCAGGTGAGGCCCCGGCGGAGGCGAAAACCCTCCCAAAAATGAAGGAAACGAGGGATTTTTCTGGATTTTCAAGTGCGGAAAGGAGCACGGGGGCAGGTAAGTGGAGAGCGATGAAGTGAATAATTGCAGTTTTGTTCCAGTTTTGGGTTGGGTTGGTTTGTTTGTTTTTTTTTTTTTTACTCCTTTTATAATTTGAGAACAAAAACCAGCTGAGGTGGGGGAGGGGGGGCCAAAAAAAAAAAAAAAAGCTTTTTCTACCACTTCCCTCAGGGGAAAATTTTTGTTACTCGGCAGGTGGGATTTTTGCTGTAAATGCTCAAATTTCAGACATTTTGGGTTATTTTCATCCACGATTCATCCCCCCTGAGGTACTTGAGCCACTTTTGAGTCATTTTATTTTTTTTTTTTCCCCCAAATATTCCAAATTTCTGCTTTATTCGAAAGGAGAATAAATAAATTTTTGACCAGCTGAAGTGTTAAAACCACCAAAAATTAAGTGGGATTTAGGTCCGGTTTAGACACATCAGCAAAATATTTACTGATCTCTGCCTTCCCTTCAGCACTTTTACTGCTCCTGGCTCTTCCTCCCACCTTCATCATCCTCTGGTAGAAATAAGGTAGAAAAGGGTATTTTTGAGTCTTTTCGGGTCTTTTCCATCATCTCTCTCTCTGCAACCGGGGACTAAGATTTGAGGAATGGGGTTTTTCATTTGTTGAATTTTTTTGCTTTTTTTTTTTTAATTTTTGATTTGTTGATTTTTTTTTTATTTGTCGATTTTTTTTTTTATTATCATTATTTGTCAATTTGTTTTTTTTTTAATATGGCTTTTTAAAATTATTTGGCATATTTCTTTTCTCACTTTCTAATACTATTTTTGCGTGGGGAAGAGGGAAAAGGAAGGTTTGTCCCATGAGATTTTGATCCTGTGACAGATGGGGCCAAAGAGGAGGAAGCTTAAAAAAAAAAATAGTGAAAACGCTGAGATTTTTGCACAAAACCTTTAGGAAACAGCGTTTTCTTTGCTCGTGGTGGGGGGGAAAAGAGGATTTTGTCGCTCACAAGACCCAGAGATGGAGCGATCAGGACTCGGCTCCTTTTCAAGACCCAAAGTGTCTCCAATTAGGTGGGGAAAAAAGTCCACTGAGCTTAAACAATGACACGGAAACCTGAAATTAAAACATAATTTTAATTATGGTGAATTTAAATTAGTTCATTTTAATTTATCTTAATTATGGTGCATTTGAGAGCAGGAGTTTACAGCTGGAACTGGGGAGGAGCCAACATTCCCCTGCTCTAAGGAAGACTTCCCAAAAATAAATAATTAAAAAAAACCCTGGTAATTTTAGTCCACATGGAGAAGAATTCTTTGATGTTTCTCCCCCAAAACAACAGTAAGTCCCCCTGGCGTCAGGAAGAGACGGTTCTCCCATCATTTGGGCACCAAATGATGCTTCTCCTTTAGGAAGGCTCTTCCCAAAGATGTTTTTGATGGGCATCACCCAAGTTGCTCAGATGTGGGGCTTGGTGCTCTCCACAATGGCTCGATATGGGACGATTGCATTAAAATTCCTCTTCATCCTCCAGCAGATGGAGGAAAAAGCACCTTTTGGGCCACCAGCCTGGACCTGGGGTGTGTTGGTCCCCTGGGTGCCCCCCGCAAAGGCGTTGGAGGTTTTTCTTCTCCTGCAGGTCACAACCTTGAGATGAAGGCGGAGGTGCGGGTGGCCTTTCAGGTGACAATGGCCGCGCTCTTCATGGCTCTGCTCGTTACTGCCGTCACTTTTGCAGGTGAGTATTGAGGTTTTCATCTCGTGGGGAATGTCTCTGAGATGCTTCGGGTGGTTGCGTGGGTGCCAGACCCACCTCCGTGCTCCCAACCCGAGCACGTCCTCTCCAGGAGAGGGGCATTTGGGTGGGCGGAGAAGCCTTTCTAGAGAAGACCAAACCCATCTCCTCTGTGTAGGAGCTGATTTCATCTAGAAATCTTGAAAAACCCAACAGAAAGCGCCGTTTCACGCATACGGTCATCTCAGCTGTCCCAAAGGTGGTTTTTTTCTTTCAGAGAAGGGGGCGCCATTTCTCCTCTGCTGGTCCAAGCAAGAGATGTTGGCCTGAGTCCCACCAAGCCAAGAGTTCTTCAGGAACAAGAGAACTTTTCTTTCTCTCTTTTGCCCAGTGCTACTTTTGAATTAATGACAGAGAGCGATAGCAAAGGGCACATTTAGGGATGGGGTTATTCTGGAAACCCTCTTAAAGTTTGCGTCTTTGAAGGCCACCACCCTGTTTTCTTCTCTGAAGGTGGAGCACTCCCATTTCTTGTCCAACGCCATGAGCTGGGCCATGATTTGAGCTGGTTTCCTCCCTCCAACCCACCCAAGATTTCTCTCAGTGTCTCGATTTTAGTTTTCCTCCCACTCCTGAGGCAGATGCAAGACTTTTGGAGGGCGTGGGGTGGAGGACGACCATCCCATTGCTCTCTCGATGACAGCGCAGGCTTTTCACCCCCGCCCCCCGCCCTGTTTTCGGTGTCCCTTCGACTGGATTGGGTACAGAGGAAAATGCTACTATTTTTCGGAGGCTGAGGGGAACTGGACGTCTGGCCAGGACAACTGCTCGGCGCTTGGGGCTTCCTTGGCCATGCTCGACGACGTGGAGGACTTGGTAAGGAGACACGAGGACGTGCTTAATGTGGGGGAAAAATAAAAGCCACCAACGTATTTACCAACTTTGGGGTTTTTTGACTGTTCTTACAAGATTTTCCTTGGAGATCTGGGGTGAGGAGATGGGGAAAATGGTTTTCTTGAGGGTTTTTCATCATGGGTGTCTTCAAATTTCTCTCCAAAGCCAACCAGTGCAAGACCGATAGCAAAAAAAAACCCCCCTGTTTCTATGCAATAATCATGTTCCGCCTTAAAGATGACCCTTTTTGGTAGCAGATTGAAAGGTTCAAGCACCAAAAGAGACTTGAAGGAGTAGGAGAAAGTGATAAAACGTAGATTATTGGTTGGGAGGAGGTTTCTGCAGCTAGTGGAGATGTCCCAAAGCCCCGTGATCTGCTGTAAAACTTTTCTCTCTCCTCTTTTTTAGAGCTTTGTGATGAGATACAAAGGCACCTCGGAGCATTGGATCGGCCTTTTGCGGGGAGATGAGGAGCAACCGTGGAAATGGGTGAACAACTCACTTTTCTCTCACCTGTGAGTCCACATTTTTTTGTTGGAATGTGTTTCCTCAGCCCCAAAAAACACGCATTTCCGAGGTGGATCCAGAGGTAGCAACAGGATGACGACGTTTGGGAAAGGCAACATCCCGAGTCTTCATTTTCCCCTTTGATTTGAGAGGTGGAAGAGGTGGTTTTAGTGGGGGAAAACACTGTTGGATTTTTATTTTCTTAAAATATTTTTAAATATGTTTATTTTCCTGCAAAGCTTCAGCTTTCTTACAACCAACCCTGCCAAGATAGAAATAATTCAGCATCGATGTTGGCATATTGATGGCCACGAGGATGCCAGAGAATTGAAGCCCAACGTGTGATTTTTTCTCCTTTTTCCAGCTCACCCCGTCTAAGGTGGGTTCTCTCATTTCTCCGTCCAGGTTTCAGCTCGGCGGCGGTGGCCTCTGCGCCTACGTGACCGACGACGGGCTCAGCTCTTCCCACTGCGGCGCCCGAAGGAGCTGGGTTTGTAATAAAGCCGAGTCGCAGAATCCCAGGCAAAACAGGACAAAATGGGCTCAAAACCTTTGCGTCAGCTCTTAAGAGGCTGTGGGAAGCGCTCCTCCAACCCAAATACCCGGTTTTGTCCCCCAAAATAAAAAAAAAAAAAAACCACCAACCTCAAACACTGCCCCTCCCCCCAAACCCACAGAAAACACAACCTAAAGGGTGGAAAAGAAAAAAAAAAAAAAAAAGCCGATCGCCAAAAATTGCGGAATAAGGACCAAAGTTATGACGTGTTTGCATTTCCCAACCCAACTTTGCCCTACGAGCGATGAGGAATTTGTGGTGATTACTCACAGCACCCTCGTAATTCGTCATTTGTAATTAAATGCCAGAGCGAGAGGAAGAGCCACAGCCCAAGCGATGGGGCCAGGGAGGACGTCTTGGGGGGGGGGTGGGGGTGAAGCTTAGCGAGATGCCCGTGGCCTTGCACGGTGCAACCCGAAAAACGGGCAAATGCCATTGGAGTTTTGCTTTTCCCACTTTTTGTGGAGTAAAAGGAGCAACGTTCAGGCTCGGTTGGGGGAGAAAAGCCTTTTGCCACCTTCCGCGTAGGTGGAAATGCTGCAGGACCTCCGGGGATTTGGTGCTCTTGTCTCTGGGAAAACCCACGGTGGGACGTGGGGCCGGGCTGGAGAAATACTTTGGATGTTTGGATTTAATGTTGAGTTTGGGGTCCCATGTGGGGCAGCCCTGTGGGGGGGTGGGGTGGAGGATGGAGGGGGTCTGGGGCAGACCTTTGGTGGGGGGGGAGGAGGACTCATAGGGGTTTTGGGGGACCAAAGAGGTGTAAAGGGGCTGGGGAAGCCTTTGGGGGCTCATGTGGGTCAGTCCTGGGCGGGGGAGGGGGTGGTTCTTGGGGGTCCCAAGGGACCAAGGAGGTGTTGAGGGGCCAGAGCAGGTGCTGAGGTTCCATCTGGGACAACCTTGGAGGGGTCTTGGGGGGGTCCCAAGGATGTGTTGGGGGGCTGGGACAGCCTTTGGGGTCCCATGTGGGTCGGTCCTAGGGGTCCCAAGGGACCAAGGAGGTGTTGGAGAACCAGGGCAGCCTTTGGGGTCCCATATGGGGCAACCCTGGGGGTCATTGTGGGGCTGGGGCAGCTTGGGGGTGGGTCAAATACAGACACCTCCTCCTTACAGCAAAAAAAATGTAAAAGATTTATTATATTCTGAGCACATTTATAATCAATCGCACCTTAATTACTCAGATCCTGAGTGTGGGGAACAGCAGAAGGAAATGGCAGGGGGGAAGCGAGAGTAAGCACATCCTCCTGATGACAAAAATCAGTTTTAAACCGAGGTAGCAGCTGGTATTAACAAAAAAAACCTGCAAGAATTAAGATTTTTTTTTTTTTTTTTAATTGGAGTTGGAAGCCGAGCACTGAGGTCACTAAAGAAAACCTTCAGAGGGGGCTGAGTTTGGGAGGAAAACCCAAGTTTTCCACTCAAAACCAGCTCGGTTAATGAGTTTTGGACGGATTTAACGACAGTGGCTTCCAGATGAGACGAACCGCACTGAGCTCAGACCCAAAACCCCCTGGATATAACCCAAAAAAACGGAGACATCTAAGATGGAGGACCATGACCTGAGGTGGGAATGACTCCAAGACCTGGAAGAGTTGAGGAAGATCGAGGAGTGTTTCCAACCTGGGGAACAACCAGCTTCGGGGGCGGGGAGGTGGAACGTCGCCCCCTGGGGGACAGTTTGATGGTGGAGAGGAGGACGCAGAAGTAGGGGAAGACCTTCTCGCCGCTGAAGGAGGCCACGGGGAAGGTGAAGATGCGTTGGCGGCTGCCGACGGCGTAGAAGGAGACCTGCCCCACCTCATAGTCCAGGTAGACCCCGATCTCCCCGTTGAGGAGTGGGACGGAGGTGTTGGAAGGGGCCGTGAGGGCCACGCAGAACTCATCGTACTTCTGCAAGCCCCAGATCTCGGCGTTGGGCTTGAAGAGGATGCGGCCTTTCCTCTGAACCGACTCGCGGGCCACCCCGACTGCCCAGAAGCGCCCATTGGCCTCCACCTCCCAGTAGTGCCGGCCCGAGGTGAAGCCCTCGCTGCCCAACATGCACGGATCCGTGTCAAACTGGCCTGGACCCTCAGGCCACCGGCAGCCAGGTCTACCCCAGGTGGCCTCTTTGAGGTCATCGGAGAGGACCACCTCAGGACCCGCGGTGGCCGGATCCAGGGTCACGTCCACTGGAGAGCGAAAGAGAGAAGGAATCAGACGCCAAACTGAAGCATAAGAGGACTTGCACACACCCCCCCCCCCCCCCCAAAATCCCCCTTCAGTGGTGACGTCTCAAGGAGAAAGGGAGAGGGGTGGTGAGGGTGGAGATGGAAGAGCCAAGAGATGGGGGTTGGAGACGAAGGATCTCCAGGTGAGGTTGGACATGGAGGAGCCGAGATGGGGGTTGGAGACGAAGGATCTCCAACTCCAACGGCCATCTCAAGGCAGCCCAGAAACCATCAGGAACTGGCACTTTGCTCCTCTCCGGCTGCCCTTTGTTACCTTCAAACTGTTTGGCCGTGTGATAATCCAGGGCAAGATCCCACGTGCGTGGCCGTGGTTTGAGGAAGAAAGCCATCGCCCCCGCGCTGTTCTCCCCTCCTGGCTTGAGACGCGTGGAGGCGGGGGGGGGAAAGAAAGAATAAAATCAAATTGTTATCCTGCCCACGGCCCCATTTCAGCTTTCCCCCCTCCTTTTTATAGGTTCAACCACCACATTTAATTAAAAATATGTGAAAGAAAATGGCAGTTGTTTTCTCCAGCGGTTGCAAAGGAGCTTGGTTCATTATGGGAAGACCCACGGACATGGATTAAATGTGTTAATTCCCTGACGACTATGAAGGGAACAGGAGGAGCACACGGGGATGGACCCATCTACCTTGTAGAAACAAATAAAACCCCTAAACTCTCCATTCCTCGTGCTGGCTTGGGGATGAATCCTTACGTGCATCCACGTTCAAGTCCAACAAGGTTCATTTGAGTGAGAAAAATCCTTAAAACTGAGATAAGCCGAGTCCAACTCTCTCGTGTCCAAAGAAATCCTGTGAGAGGTGGAGAAATTTGCTGCTGGCGCCGGGGGGAAAATGTGCACGGGGGAGATAAGGGCCGGCGTTGAAGGGCCTCGGGTCCCTCCTCTGAAACCCGACGAGGGCTTTTGAGCGCAAACAAGTGGTTGCCAGGGGTAAAGGGCCCTGGAAGTTAGTAATAAAGCCCGAAAATGGTTGAATAAACCACCCAGGATGCTCAAAAAATAAACATGTTGCTGCTTTTCTGTGTGCTTTGCCCAGCAAAATGGCAGAGAGGGGAATTCAAGTTGTAGGTGGATGAGTAAAAGTGGGGAAAAAACCCCACTCTTAAATTAAGATACAAGGAGGAGCTGAGCTGTTTCTCACCCAAATTTCCCCAGCAGGGGCAGACGAGAAGCAAGTAACAACCATGATCAGCCGCCGCAAAACACCCTTAAATCCGAAATAAAGCTCCCGAGGGCAAAGCAAAGATAAACCCACTTTCCTTCTCTTGTTGATGGGATGGGGAGAGTGCCCAGAATCCCCTCCCTGCCCCCCCCCCCCCCCCCCAGAAAAAAAGTGGCAGGGTGATGTAACCCACACGAAAGTGCTGGGATTTTGGGATTTTCCCCTTTCTCGCACCTTTAAGGGTTTTCCTTGGTGGCACCGTCGCCGCTTTGGGGTTCCTCCAGCTGCTTTTCCTCCACCGGCGGCTTCTCTGCTTGGGATTTTTTTTCCTGTCTTGTTTTTTGGGTTTTTTTTGTCCTTTTCTCTGGCACAGGCTCAGCAAAAGCTCGGTCCCGTCTCTGCCTCCGCCAGCTTTTATCGGCCGGGGAGGGAGGAGGCGTCCAATCTCCCACACGCAGACGGGGCTGTGAAGTGCTCGGGTGCCTCCTGCACCCTCTGATTGTGCCTTTCCTCCCCCCATTTCAGGGCCGTTTTCTTTCTCAATGTCAGGGAGGGAGGGAAAAAAAAAAAAAGGTGGTGCAAAAAAATGTGCATTATTGCACCACAAGCACAAAATTGGTTAATTCTCCCCCCACCCTCCCCCCAAATCTGGCTGCAGCTCCTTCCACACAGCGGAGGGGAGCTGATGGGAGCGGCGAGGCATAAGACAGAAAAGCCTGGAAATGAGAGAACTTGGGGGAAATAAAACAAGTTTAAAGCCATCTGTGTCCTATGGCCCGTCAGGCCTCTTCCCCACCCACCCCATCCCCCCAAAATGGTGGAAAGACAAAATATTTTAATTTCTTGGTGGCAAAGCAAAGATACGGCACCTGGTGGGAGCAACTTAAAGCAAGTTAATTCCCACTTTTAAGGGAAAAGGCCCCCCAGAGTGCTGCCCAGGGGGGACCTGAACCCCCTTTTTGTCCCTTTCCCCCCATTTTTAGGGCATTTGGAGCATCCCAAGCAGATACAGGGCACTTGGTTGCTTCCCCTGCCACGTTACCCTGTAAACATCCCCTGTGCCAGCATCCCTCTCCAGCGTTTTGGGAGAATTCAGTTATTTGGGGAGAATTCAGAGGTATTTGGGATGAACTGAGAGAAATTTGGGGAGGAATTTGGAGTTATTCAGGGAAAATGCTGTTATTTTGGGAATAATTGCGGTATTTGGGGAAGAATTGTTATTTTGAGAGGAACTGAGAGGCATTTGGTGATAATTCAATTATTTGGGGAGAATTCAGATGCATTTTTTGAGAATTTGGGTAGTCGAGGATAATTCAGTTATATTGTGAGGAATTCAGCAGCATTTGGGGCAATTCAGAGGTATTTTGTGAAAATTCAGAAGCGCTTGAGGAAGAACTCGCAGTTACCTGCAGACAATTCAGCGCATTTCGGGGAGAATTTCGTTATTTTGGGAGAAAAGGCGGCTGCTGAAGGGACGGCAGCCGCAGGCACAGCCCCCAGCTCACCTCCGGGCACGGGGAGACCCCACACGGAGGCCAAGTCCGGACCTGGTTGAAAACTGCCCCGCCGGCCCCCTCCAGGGTTGCCCGATGGGGCGGACCTGATTGAGAACCCCCCGCCATCGCCCCCGCCGCTGGAAGCACTTTGCCGGCCCTGGCGCGCAAAGCCGAGAAATGGGTTTATTTCGTCTCTGCGCCGAGACGGGCGCTGGGTGGACGCTCCGCAAAGCTGTCGCGCCCTGGCTTGTACACGGTAAGCGTTTATATTTTACAAAAATCGACTAATTAGCGTACTGTACTTATCATAGGCGGCTCCTCCTATTGCCTGATAGTGTTCTCGCTTCCAATTATAACGAGCCAAGTTCAACCTGAAGGGCACGTTTTGTTTTCAATTCTAACCACAAGGTTGCGGCTTTAGCGGCAACTGCGGTTACCCCAGTTCGGTTCCTCGAGTCTTTTTGCTCTCTACGCCCCTCTACAACGCGCCTCTTCTCTTTGATTGCGCAAGGTCTTTTCATCCTTACCAACATCTTTGCCTTCACCGGGCGCGTCGAGCCGGGCCGCGCGTCGCCCGCCCCACGATGCGGGTTCCAGCGACCCGGAGCGGCGGCCGTCCCTCGCTGCAGCTCTTTTAGCGCCGCCTCGCTTCGCCTCTCGCTCAGGGCAGCTCTTTCGGTGACACGAGCAGAGGCCAGTCCCCGGCGCAGTCCTAATCGCCGCCTCGCACCTCCCCGTCCCTCGGTGCAGCTCTTCTTTACGCCTCCCCCTTCCCTCAGTGCAGCTCTTTTAGCGGGGTGAGGAGCAGCCCGGCCCCGGGGCAGCTCTTCTAGCGGTACCTTATACTTCCCTCCTCTCGGTACAGCCCCGTTCCCTAACGCCTCGCCGTCGGGGCAGCCCTTCCAGCGGCGCCCGAGAGCGGCCACCCACCTGATGCAGCTCCTTTAGTGCCGCCTCGCCCGCCCCTCGGCGCGGCTTTTATTGTTGCTTCACAGCTCGGCGCCTGTCCCTCGGTGCGGCTCTTTTAGTGCCGCCTCCCCCTCTCTCCGCGCAGCTCATCGCCGCCTCCCCCGTTCCTCGGGGCAGCTCTTGCGGCGACACGGGGCTGTGACCGCCCCCGGTGCCTCCTTCTACGCCCTGGCCGTCGCTGGCGCCTCGCCCGTCGCTCGGTGCAGCTCCTTTAGTGACACAGGGCGGCGGCCGTTCACCGGTGTATCTTTTTATTATCCCCTCATCTCTCCCCAGCCCTTCGCATAGCTCCTTGTAGCGCTGCCTCGGCTCCCCCCCCCTTCCTCCGTGTGACTCTTTTACTGATCTAAGGCAGCCACCCTCCGTACCACCACCTCTGTCGCCGCACCGCCCACCCCTGGTGCGGGTTCCAGCGACCCGGAGCGGCGGCCGTCCCTCGCTGCAGCTCTTTTAGCGCCGCCCCGCTTCGCCCCTCCCCTCGGGGCAGCTCTTTCGGTGACACGGGCAGGGGCCGGCCCTCGGTGCAGCTTTCGGCGATTCCCCGGTCCCTGCATCTCTTGCGGCGACACGGGGCGGCGAGTACCTCCGGTGCCCCCTTCGACGTCTCAGCACCCGGTGGCGCCTCGCCCGTCCCTCGGAGCAGCTCTTTTAGTCACGCTGGCGGTGGCCACCCCCCGTGCCCCCTTTTATACCCTACCCCTCGACGCAACTTCACATCTCCCCATCTCTTCACGCATATCAGTACCGCCTCGCATCTCCCCATCCCCCAATGCAGCTCTTTTAGCGATGCGAAGCGACGCCCACCCTCCCCGTGCAGCACCTATTCACACCCCACCCTTCCCTCGGGGCAGCTCTTTCAGTCACTCCCAGCAGCGCCCGCCCCCCGGTTCAGCTCTCATCACCGCCCCGCAATTCCCCTTCCCCTCGCCCCGGGGGCGCCGGGAAGCAGCTCCACCCCGTGTCCAGCTCCTCTGCTGAACCCCCAGGGGTGGCTCTTAAAAGAGCCTTTGGGTTCTACGTTTTATTGCTCCATCCACCGTGCTCCTAAGACTCGCCCGCAATCGCCACGGCCGCGGGACCCCCGGACTCCTCCGCGCCCCCGGCCGCCGCCTCTGCCGCTGTGCCTCTCGGTCTCCTCGGCTTCTTCAGCCGCTGCGCGGTGGCTTTAACGGGCCTCCGCCCCTTCGTCTTCCCGGCCGGGCTCCGACGGGCGTTACCGGCTGCCCTCCCGCGCGGCCCAGCTCTCTCCACTCGCTCCTTACCGACACGGCCAAGGCAGAACGACCCGGCGACACCGCTGCCCGTCATCCGCTGCAGAAGCCCTTTGTCCAGTAAAGAACCGAGCGCCGCCTTCAGGCGACCCCCATTCCGCACCACGTTGTAGCCCTCAATGGCGAGAACCTTCTTGATGAAGGCGAGCGACGCGCCTTTACGGCCAGCAGCCAAGTAGACGGCGTGGAGAATGAGGTCCGACAGCGACGCCCGCCCGCGCTTCCGCCGCAGCGACGGGGGGGGCTGCGCCGCCGCTCTGCGCCTCGGCATGGCCCGGCTTCGAACCGCCGCTCCGCCGCCGCCGCTCCGCTCGCTCCGCCGCCGCTCCTCCTCCCTCGGCCGCCGCCTCCCGACTGCGCGACAGCGCCCCCTCGCAGGGCCCTTTATATACCCCCGCGCCGGACGCAACCGAGTCAACCTCCCCCCGGCGCTCGCGCCACCCCCCCTCCCCCTCTCCGGCGGACGCAGCCGAATCAACCCTCCGCGCGCCTCCCCCCCCCCGCCTCCCGCCGGCGCCAAAACGGGCTTTTTCCCCCTCAAAAAAACCCCCTCGCCCCGAGGGAAGCGGCAGAGCCGGGTTCACACACACGCCCCGCCACGCCTCTTAGTGTCCCCGCGGCCAGGCCCTTAGAGAAACTATGTTAAAAACCCCAAACAACTCCTAAAACGTTAAGAATTGTCCCCCGAAAGTCAAGCAGCTGCCACACGTGCTTGCCCCAAGGCTCTGCAGCTCTGGGAGCTGTACATAACCAACACTGCAGCTTAAATAAGGTGTAAACACTAATTTATTTCTACACGTATAT
Source organism: Fratercula arctica (assembly GCA_947846985.1). NCBI lineage: Eukaryota > Metazoa > Chordata > Aves > Charadriiformes > Alcidae > Fratercula > Fratercula arctica. Next base: position 4,130,144 of record CANTUZ010000014.1, on the reverse strand, counting down.
GTATATAAAAAAACAAATTTTAGAAAGTGTAATTTGTGGAAAAGTATTTATATCTAGCACAGCTTTAGTTTCTCTTTTTGTCGGCAAAGCCTCTCATAGGCTGAAATCCCTCTTAGAAAGATCTAACAAGTACCTGAAACAGCAAATCATTAATTAAAGCACATCTACTGTTAATTACAACACTCTTTCAACCACTTCTTAGGAAAAATATATTTAAAAGCATAAAACAGAAATGCAAAGCTTGGAATTATTTTTTGCTTTTTTTTTTCTGCCCAGAGACCCGCCGCGAGAGTTCAAACTTTCGGGTTTATTTCGGTTTGGTTCCTCCTGCTTTGTCCCGTCTCGTTGCACCGCGCTTTGCCCCATCGCATCCCCGAGGCCCCCCACGCCGACGCGAATAGTGGGAAAGGGGATCGCAAACGCCGCCTCCTATTGGCCGCCGGACGCGCCGAGGCTTCCTATTGGCTCCGCGCTACCAACCAATGAGAACAGGACTTTCCGATCCGCTGTGCCGGGGCGAAGGTGAGGACCCCCCTCCACTCGTCCCTCCCGCAGGGGCGAATCTGGGTGTAATTATTAACGGGTTTTTTTCAGAGGTAATAAATATCCGTTGGGTTTTTGCACCGTTTTTGTCTATTTGTGCCCCCGTTGCAAGCCGGGGCTGGAGGCTTGGCAGCGCCTCTGCTTTCCCCTGAGGAAGGGGATGTAGTTTTCCTGGGGAAAAGCCAAAGCTGGTAATTTGGGGCTCAGCGACCCGTGGTTTTTACAGCCCTGTTTGGAAATATTCCATTTATTTTACAGTTTTATCAGCCTTAGTCATAACTATCATAATTGCTGATTAGTCTCTTCTTTTTTAATTTATTTGTATGTGGGCTGTATTCCATAAAATGTGAAACTTCCAGCTCAAAACCCCTCATTTGGTTTGGTTTTGTTCAACGAATTAATTTATTATATGACTGCATTAACATTATTCCCTCCTGGGATAGGAGTTTGGCAGCCTCAGCTTAAAGCTGCTGTAACACCACCTCCAGCCACAGATCCTGCTAGTTCTTATTTTTTACCCTCTGCTGCCTATTTTTCACATCTGGCTTGGGTGCTGAGGTTTAGCGGTGGGGTTTTATTTAACTCGAAACTCCTCTTATTGCTGGCGACACGACTAATATCTGCATGAGCTCCGCAGGGACAGAGCAGGAACTCTGCTCACTCCTTGCATTCCTGCGTTAATCCCTGCTTTCTACAGCCACCCTCCGGCCACAGTTTGCTTTCCCCGGGCGCAGCCAGCGTGGTAGAAAAAAACACCTCGCAAATAACTCACCTCTCCCAAAGCAATCGCTGCCTGTGTTCCCTGCTGTCCTTAAATCCTTACTGGCCTTGTCCTTGGGGGTTGTTTTATCGCTGGGGTGGTTAGAATGTGGGATAAACTCTGCCTTGCTTTCGCCAGTGAGGTTCCGGATGCCAATGTGAGCTTCCTGCTCCGTCACCGCTTCCAGGAAAACCATTGCCCGGCCCCTTTGCGTGGGGCGTTTCTCTGACTGCTCAGAAGAAAACAAACCCCCGTCGCCTGGGCCATGGCCGCGAGTAACGCCGTGGAAAACCTCCAGGAGGAGACCACCTGCGCCGTCTGCTTGGATTTCTTCCGCGATCCCGTCATGCTCCTGAGTTGCGGCCACAATTTTTGCCGCCGTTGCCTCGATTGTTGCTCCACGGATGCCTCTGGGGCCGGTTCCTGCCCCCAATGCCGTTTACCTTTCTCTCGCGACGGCTTCCGTCCCAACCGGCAACTGGCCAACGTGGTGGCCGCCGTCCAGGAGTTGGCAATGCCGGTGGGGGACGAGAGTTGCCGGCGGCACCAGCAACCCCTCACGTTTTATTGTCGCCGGGATGGGATTCTCCTGTGCGCCGCCTGCGCTGAGCATCACTCACACCCCACCGTGCCCAGCGAAGAGGCCGCTCGCGAGTACAGGGTGAGCAAAACCCCGGCTCCAACACCCTCTCCCTGCCTCAGCAACCCTAAAAACCCAATTTCCCTTAAAACTCAGCCCCCAAAATATGTAGTTTCAGATGGGGCAAAGATTTTCCTTCTTTCCAAGGGGGAAAAAAAAAAAAGCGCTGTGACCATCCAAAAGTCAAAATTAAGCTGAAATGCTGCGATTTGCTGAGGGTTCAGCATGAAATAGGGTGGGAAGATGGAAGCTTGGAAACCAAAACTCTAAATATCGGGGATTTAAAGGCTCCGGCTGTCACCCAGCGCCTGCGCCGTGGAGGGTTCCTGCTCTGCTTCCAGGAGCAGAGGGGGAAGGGGGTCCCCAAAGAGGGGGTCCAGACCCAGCAGGGGGTGCAAGGAGAGGGGAGAAAGGGGGGCTGTGGTGTTTAAGGGTCTCAGGGGGACTTTTTAGGGGCCGGTGGGGACTTTTTAGGGGGAGTCTTGGAGAGATGGAGTGTCCCAGCCTGTCTGAGAGACCTGTAGTGCCCATATAACACTATATATTTATATATTTACATAGCTAATATGTGGATAGACATATAGCATGGCTATAAAACTAATTATACCATGAACATACGTGCGCATACATACTTCAGCACAGCTGGAGGGGAGGAGGAGGATGGGGCTGCCAGTGCTGGCCGTATGCAGGGTGCTTTAGGAGTCCCAGCCCCCCTTTACTCCCCCCCCTTTACCCCCCCCAGGAGCCAAACCCCCTTTTTCCCCGTTTGCAGGAGCGATTCGCAGCTTCCCTAAAAGCCCTGCAAGAGGAGGACGAGCGACGCGCCGGGCTGGCGGTGGCAGCAGAGGAGATGAGACGGGAGATGCTGGTAGGTGCTCCTGCTGTCGGGGTGCACGTGGGGGGGCAAACTGCTTCATCCCCCCTCTAGCATCCTCCTCCTCTTCCTTCATCCCCCAGACTCGAGTGGATGCCGAGAAGCAGAAGCTGCTGGTGGTGCTGGAAGGGCTTCGTCGGGCACTGGGCGAGCAGGAATCGCGGTTTTTGATCCGTCTGGGGCGTCTGCGCCGAGGGCTGGAGGATCAACGCCGCAGTGAAGCCGCCGAACTGACCCGGCTCCGGCAACGCCGCGCTGAGCTCCAGGCCAAGTGCCGGCAACCGGATGGTGACCTCCTACGGGTGAGCCAAATCCTGCCCCCAAATCCCTCTGTTTTCCCCCTTTTTGGTTTTTATTCACAGGCAAACAAACCCTGAGCATCTCTCTCCCTTCCTCTCCAGGATGCCCAAATCACCCTCAGCAGGTACCAGGGCCAAAAAGCATCATCAGGAACAGCTGCTTTGGGACAAAAATCCTCTGTTTTCGGGGTTTCCTCCTCACCCCGCATCTTTCCCCCCCCTCAAGGATTTTGCTTTTGAGCTGGGGGAGGCTGATGGTTTATCCCAAGCTTGGTGGTGATGGGGGTCTCCTGTCACACCTTACCCGGGGAAATAAAGCTTCCCCCATGGTTTTCCAGTACAGGGAAGGGAAACGTGGGGGTTTCTTGGCACTAAACATCCCAATTTGCCTCTCCCCGAGGTGCACGGAGTGGAAGGCGCAGCCGTCGCTGCCACCAATGCCGGACCTGGAAGCAGAGCTTGAGGATTTTGTCTTGAAAACCAACGTGCTCACAGAGGCGGCGACGCAGTTTAAAGGTATTTGGAGGGGAAGAAACGGCAAAAAAAAGAGATTTAAATAAGCAGAAAGAGGAGCTTGGAGGGGGACTGGAAGGGGTGGAGACCACCCAGAATTGGCAAAGTTTAGCTGGAAGGTCCAAGCATTGCAAATGCGCCTTTAATTTAAAAAAAAAAAAAATAAAATAAAAAAATCAGGGATTTATCCTCTTTATAGCGGCCTTAGGGGGTGGGAAGCTGCAGAGGGCTGCTGGCTCTTAATTGGCACCCAAATTATAACATTAATTAGGTGGGGAGGGAGGGAGACAATGCCCCACACAAAGGGAGTCTGAGTCTCCCACCTCTCTGTGGGATGGGGAACGGGGGGGGGATGTGGGGCAGCCCCAGGGCCAGATCCAGGGGTAGAAATCTCCGGGGTCACCTTCTCTTTCCAGCCATCGTGGGGTGCCCGCCGGAGGAAGACTTGGGGGGATACCGGAGAGGTGAGTCAGGCTCCAGGGCCGATGGTTGGGCTCCATTCCTGGGGCTGATGCTCAGATTCAGGGTCGCGAGCTGGGTCTCGGCTGCAAAAGCTGGAGCTGGTGCTTCGGGTGCAAGATTTGAAGCTGATGCTCCAGCGCAACACCCAGGGTGGATCCTCAAGGGTGATATTTGGAGCTGAAGCTCAGGTACAAGGCTTGGGGCTGACGTTCAGATGCAACATTTGAAGCTGATGCTCCGGTCCAACATTTAGAGATGATCATTAAGTGCAATATTTGGAGCTGATGCTTCGGTGTGACACCCAGGGCCGATGCTCGGGTGCAATATTTCAAGCCAATGCTCTTTTGCAACACCTGGAGCTGATGCTGCACCTGGGAATGATGCTCGAACACAATATTTGGAGCTGACACCCCTCTCCCCCCTCCTCCAGCAACCGTGACACTGGACCCGGCCACAGCTCACCCCCAAATCCTGGTGTCAGCAGACGGCCGGACCGCGGGACGTCGGGAAACCCCCCTGGCTCCTCTTCCCTTGGGAACCGAGCGATTTGAGTCTTTACGTTGCGTTTTGGGGCGTCAGGGTTTCGCCGGGGGCCGGCATCGTTGGGCCGTGGAGGTTCGTCCCGGTCCCGACTGGGCGCTGGGGGTGGCTCGGGAATTTGTCTCCCGAAAAGGTTGTTTTGGTCTCAGCCCCGAACGAGGGGTTTGGGCTGTGGGGCAGTGGTTGGGGCAGCTGCGGGCCCTCACCTGGCCCAGCCCCACATCTCTGCCCCACAACCGCGTGCCCCGGCGCATTGAGGTGGCTTTGGATTACGCTGGGGGGCGGGTGGCTTTTCGCGATGCCGACAGCGAAACCGAAATCTTCGCCTTCCCCCCAGCTGCTTTCGCTGGCGAACGACTGCGGCCGCTGCTGTGGCTGGGTGAGGGGCCAGCTCTGCTCACCCTCTGCCCCTGAGCCCCCCAAAATCCCACCCTTCCACCCCCTTGACCACCCCTTCACTCAATAAACAGCCCCAACGCCCCTCCCAACCCCATTTGCTTTTCGTTTTAATGCCTAATTTAGCAAAACTCATCACATTTCACCCCCCTGCTCCTCGCTGGGTTTGCACAGACTCAAAAGTCCCCTGAAAATACAATTTTTTGCAGTTCCGCTGGGCAGTTTTCCTGTGAAAATAAGCCTTGTAAAGGGGAAAAAAACCCCAAGGGAATATCTTGCTCCCCACTGTGGCTTCACAGCTCTCACTCCAAACCCCTTCCCCACAGCAAACCCCACCCTGAATGCACATTTTTCACCCATTTAATTATTATTTTTTAAAGGGGGCGGAGCGCAGAATTAAAGAAAGAGAAGAAAATTGCCCAGGAACCCAGAGCAGAATTTTGCATGCTGGGGAGAGGGGCTCTACTCAATAGATTTTTTTTTTTTGCCAGTTTAATGTTTTTTGTTGGGTTTCTGCCCCCTCATCACACTACATTTCTTTGTGAGAAAATACGCTCAATAGGGGAACGGGGAGATTTTTGTTTCCCCAGCTAAAGGAAACAAGACCCAGAAAAACAGGGAGAACCCCTGAAAAAAACAAAACATGAGAGCTCAAATTTGAGGAAGAAAAAGGGCTTTGCTGCTGCTGGTGGATGCCTTGTAGGAAGGTTTTGCAGACAGAGAACTCTCAGCTTAAGATTTGCAGAGAAATTAGGGGAAATGGGATAAAACCACTTCTTGCGCCTCCCGGGATGGCTCAGGCTGGGGCCTCCCCGTGGTTTTGCAATCGCTGCCGGAATGTGAGCGGAGAGAGAAGCTGCAGATGGGATTTTATCCTCATTTCACTACCTATGAGTAACCAGAAGGGGGAAAAATAAACAAAAGCAGCATCTTAAGACAGTAGGAAGGTATTGTTAGGGTTAAACCACATAATAAAGCGTTGTTATCAGGCAGCACAGGCAAGATTGAGCAGGTATCTGCCTCTTACAGCCCCAAGCGCGCTGCCTCTGCTGCCAGAATTCCCTCCCCGCGGCCGCAGAGAATCGTGACTTTGGCCAGAGGAAGAGGTGAAACCACTGTGAAAGGCGTTTTTTCATCTTCGGGGCCCCAACTCGGCAGCAGCAACTTTAAATAAGGCCCTTGACAAACCCACAGCATTGCGGCTCACTGCTAAACCCAAATTACAGCCCGGCTCAGTTTGTAATTAGTCATTTTCCCGCTTGGTTCATGACAAGGTTATGTCGCCCTCGAAACACAGGAACTTGTTAACAGCACAAGGTCCATCGACGCTTTGTGTAAATCAAAGTGCTTCTTCACAGCGTCCTGCTCCAACGAGCTTCCAACACTCTATTTCCTCTGAAAAGCTTAATAGAGAGTTAATTTGAAAGTCCATGCAGAAAAAATAAAGCATAAACACAAAAAACCTGCCTTTCTGTGTAGTTCAGTAGGCCCAAAGCCGGTTCTCCAGCACTGGGGAAGAGGGAAAAAAAAAAATCAACCTCTTTTCACTTGAAGGCACTTCACGAGATTCACGTCGGCAGTTTGGACGGCAGCTCGCTTGGCGTGGAGGGCACAAAGCCCCCATTCCTCCAGCAGCGCCAGCAGATGTGCCTCGCAGCCCTCCCGCAGAGCTGCCACTGCTGCCCCGTGCACCCCAAAACCCGCCTGGATAACGGAGAAACGCCGCACTAACCCACGGAAAAAGGCCACGGGAAGCAGTTTAGGGTTTTTCTTCCGTGAGGGACAGAGCTTTTTCCACAGCGTTAGAGAGCTACGAGGAGTCGGGCGCATTTTCGGGGGGTTTGGGGCTGCAGAAGGTGCATTTTGGCGTTTCTTCTTACCAGCCACCGCTTGCTTCGCCCGCGCCATCCCGCCGAACTCTTCCCGCCAAACCCCGCGCCCCGCCCTCTATAAGCCGCCGGCACGCTCTGATTGGCTGCTTCCTCCCCCACCTCGGAGTCCCATTGGCTGCTCCCTCTCCCATTAACCCGCCCCAGAGCGGACCGGAGTGAGGACTGAGCAGCCGGCGAGGGGCGGCGGAGGCAGAGGGTCGGACCTGAGTGAGGACTGCGGGGCCCTGCGAGGGCGGGGGCGTTAAATCTCCCCCGGGGTCCATTTTAAGTGGAAAAAGGCGGATTTGGGGGGGGTGGGTTTGACTCTATTCGGGTTAATAATCGATGGGTGTTTATAAAAACGGATCTCAAAAGGCGCTTTTTAAAATCACCAGCTCGTTATACCCAAAATCCACCATTTCACCCCAAAATACAGCTCCAGTGCGAACCAAGGGGGCGTCGGGGCTTTTAATTCTCTGGGTTTGGGGAGGTTTGTCCCGTTTTGGGCATTTTACCTGGGGGGGGGGGGGGGGGGGAGGGGGGCAGCCAGTGCGCTGGGAAATAGGGGTTTTCCCATTTTCCACCCTCAAAATGGTGCCCGCAGGGAAGAAAACCCCCGATTGGGGCAGAATTGGTGAATAAAAAAGGGGCTGCGCACTGCTGCCTCGCGGCGAAAGTGATGAAAAACCCCAAAACACCCTTTCTTTGTGTGTGGATTTTCCCCCTTTTAGTGGAAAATAAGAAGATTTGGTGTTTTCAGCCCCAGCAATGAAAGTGGAGAGGAAACAGCTCCAAAAATATCCCTATAACCACCAGGATTTAACCCAAATCCTGCTTGAAGGGGGCCAGAAACCCCTCCCAGTGTCACCAGTTTGCCCAGTTCCCCCCACTCCAATTGCCCTTTTCCCCTCTTTTTATCCCAATTCATTGTGACAAAATGTCATAATTGAATTCCATTTCTTCCGTTTCGTACCTTCCTCTGCTCTGAAAAGAGGCTTTTTCTCCCCAAAACAAAGCCGAGCGGGACCTTTCTCACCCTGCCCCCGCCCCCCCCCCCCCAAAAAAAGCCACATCCAAGGGTTTATTTAAGCTAAAAAGGGGCTTTTTTTAACACAAAAGGGGCCTTTTAGCCCCAGAAATGATGCTCCCCCCCCCCCCCCCCCCGAGCTGGTACTCCAAGGCTGGAATATATGGGGCAGAACATACAGAGCAGGGAGCGAGCTGTGGTATAGGGCACACCTATGGGGAGGGGAGCGTGTGGGCTGCGATATAGGGCCTGGGTATGGCGCCCACACCCTATAGCCCCATATAGGGACAAACCCCATATATACAGGGCCCAGAGAGCACAATCACATATAGGGACTAGCGCACAGACCCTGTACAGGTCCCTTATACCCCCTATAGACCCCACAGCCCAGTACAAAGCCCAGAATATAGGGCTCAGACCATATAGGAACCAGGGCATATAGGTCTGTATAGACCCACATAGATCTGTATAGACCCCCTATAGGCTCGTATAGACCCCCCCATAGACCTGTATAGACCCATACAGACCCGAATAGACTCCTATAGGTTCATATAGACCCACACAGACCTGTCCAGGCTCATATAAATGTGTATAGACTCCTATAGGTTCATATAGACCCCTGTAGGTTCACATACGCCTACACAGACCCCCTATAGGTTCATATAGACCCAAATAAATCCCTATAGACCCACATAAACCTGTACAGACCCACATAAATCCGTACAGGCCACTATAGGTCAGTTTACGGCCTGGGGCGCCCAGAGCCCCCGAGCTGAACACAGGCACGAGGCCCAGCAGCGCAACGTAGGGCCTGAGGGAGCCGGCAGCTGTGGGGCAGCGAAAGAAATATGAATTTCGGGGTTTTTTTAGGCTTTTTTTTTTTTTTTGGTTTTGGCTTTTATTCTGGAAAAGAATTCCTCCGCTTGCAGCTGATTTCCCCCCCCCTGTCCCCAGCCCCGGCGTCGCTGGGTGCTGAATCCTTGCTAAACCACGCCAAAAAAAAAACAACCAACCCAAAACCACCAAAAAAAAACCACCAAACCCAGAACCACCCAAAAAACGATGGAAAAAGGGGAGGAAAAATAAAAATACAAGCAGAGGGATGGCGCCTGCTAACTCCAACTGGGATCGTAACCTGTCCAGTCCGAGGGGGGGGCGAGATAAACGCGTCGGCCCCGATAAACGAAGCTGACGATGCCGCGATAGCCGGCGCGGGGGACGCCGGATTTGAGGTCGTCCATCAGCCCCAGGGCTTTGGCAAAGGCTTTGAAGGAATCGCGGCCGCTGTATTGCAAACGGACCGTGCCCAGTTCCCGGCGCCGGTTGCCCTGGAGCTCCTCCACCTTCACCTCGGGAGCGGCGTAAACCTTGGGGAGAAAAGAACGTTCGTACTCCTCCTTTTTGAGGTAAGAAAGATCCAGTTGGGTAAAAGGCACGAAGCGGTCGTTGAGTTTGATAAATTTTAAATATTGATCGAAAAATTGGCCGTGGCTCACTCCTTTCCGACCGAACGTCATGGTCCGTGAGACTTCGGGGCGGACGCAGGAACGATCTCGGCGTTGTTCGGGTTGACGCATCCAATCGTCCCAAAAAGCTCGCGGCCATTTGGGTTCAAGTTCATCCCAAAGTTCGGCTAAAAGCAACCAACCCAAACCAGGAAAAAAATCAGTCCGGTAAAGCAAATCGGCTCGTCCGACGTCCACCATTTGTTCTTTCCCGTTGTCGTTCCAAGCAGAGATGCACCAGAGGCTGCGATCGGCCAAAAGGAGGGGAAACGCCGCTTGGAAATACTCGAAAAAATCGGGGGCGATTTCTAAATCGTCCTCCACCACGATGGCGGCGCGGTAACGGAAGGTACGAAAAACCTGCCCTAACGCCCACCGGTAATGCCGAGCGATTTTATAATAACCTTGGAATTTACGGTGTTCTGCCGGCACCGGGATATCGCTGAGATCGGGCTGACGGATGTGAGCCACGGCGTTGCCGTAGGAGGCGATAACAGCGGCCGTTTCGGCGTGGCCGCAGTCCTGGCTGACGATGACGGGGAAACGTTGAGCCGAAGGCCGGTAACGTAAGAGCTTATCCAAACACCGGCGGACGGTGCTGCGGTCGCAAGCCAGGACCAGCACCGGTAACACCGTGTCGGCGGCGTCGGTGAGCGGCGGCGGGGGCGGGGGGGAGAGTTTGGGGGGGATTTGGGAAGATTTGGGGGTGATCGGAACCCGCCGCCGCCCCCATAATTGGCTGTAGCGGTGGATTTGGCGCAGGAGTTCTTTTTGCCGTTCCAGTTCGGTTTCAGCGTCTTGAGCCAAACGAATGACTTCGGCCGTTAAGCGGGCGCCGTCGGGGGCGGGGGAAGGCGGGCGGCTCCAGAGGAAGAGGAGGAGGAGGCCGTGCCAGGCGATGAAGAGCGCCGCCCCCCACAACACCAGGCTGCTCTTCTTCAGCATCCTTCAGCGCTCACTCCCACCCCATCGACCTGCGGAGAAAGGAGGAGGGGGGAAGGCGGGAAAACACCAGAAAAGTGGATTAAAAACACAAGGAAAAGGGGTTAAAACCACCAGAAAGAGGGTTAAAAGCACCAGAAAAGGGGATAAAAACACGAGGGGGGGGGGGAAGAGGGGAAAAAACACCGGGAAAGGGGGGGTAAAAAAAAAAAGAAAGTGGGGTAAAAACACCAGAAGGGGGGTTAAAAACATCAGAAAAAGGGGTAAAAAAAAAAGAAAAAAAAGGGATTAAAACCACCAGAAAGAGGGGGAAAATCACCAGAAAGTGGTGGGGGAAAAACCACCAAGAAATGGGGGGAAAACACCGGAAAGGGGGTTAAAAACACCAAAGAGAGGGGTAAAAACACCAAAAAGGGAGGGAAAACCACCGGGGGGGGGGGGAAGAAAGGGTGTCAGAAACACCAGAAAGGAGGTTTAAAACCCCATAAAGAGGGTTAAAAACTCCAGAAAGGGGTTAAAACCACCAGGAAAGGGGGTAAAGACACCCAAAAGAAGGGTAAAAACTCCAGAAAGGGAGGTAAAAACACCCAGAAGGAGGGTTAAAAACCCCCTTTCTACCCCCAAAGCGGGGCTGGATGGGGACAGAGACCCCCCCCAAGGGCGGCGTCACCCAAAACATCCACTAAAACCCCCCCCAAAACGTGCTACAACCTCCCAAAAAAAGAAGAATTTCCTCCCACCCCCTTGGAGAGAGGAAGCGAAACCGCGCGGCCCCGGAGCCTCCCAGCAGAAACGTGGCACCGCGATAGAAAAAAAAAACCAAAAAAGCCCCACAACATTAAATAAGTTGCAAAAAAAAGCAAATTATAAAGCCCAAATGTCAGGGCAGAGTCCGCTCCCGTTAAACGTTAACCCCGGTGAGGACTCGCCAGCGCAAAGGTTGGGGGGGGGGGGGGGGGCATGTGAAGCGGGGGGGGTTGAAAATGGGGGAGAAATCCAAAAAACTATAAAATTCGAGCACTAAAATGTTCACAAAAAAACCACGTTTTCAGGGTGTTTTTACTCACCCGGAGCCTGGCCCCGACTCCTGCCGGCAAGATGTGAGCAAGGGAAGGGAAGGGGAGGAGAAAGGGAGGGGGGGAAAAGGGGAATTAAGAGGAAAAAAAGAAGAAAAAAAAAAAAAAAATAAGGAAGAGGGCAAAAAAAGAGAATATGAAAGTGGGGGGGAAGCCATTTATTAACTTGGGCGCACGTGAGCGGCTCAAGGGTTAACGCTGCCGTGGGCCACGTCGGCGGGCGGAAAAAGGGAACTAAAAGAAAGAAAAACACCCAGAAAAGGGGGATTTAAAAGCAAAAAAAGGGGGGGAAAAGGGGTGTAAAGGGGGAGGCAGGGAGGGGACCTGGTGGCACTGCAGTTCCCCTCCCCCGAGAGGGGAAGGGTGAAGGCGGAAAGTGCCAGTAACGGTGTAAACTCCCCGTTCCCGGCCACGAAATGCTGGTCTGGTCCCGGAAAAGCAGCCAGAGAGAAGGAAAAAATAGGTGAAAAAAAAGGAAATTTAAGGGATTTTTGTGCTTTTTAGCAGGGGGAGGTGCCGGGGTTAAGCTGTACCTGGAGGGCTGGAAGCGGCTCAGCCTCGCGGCAGCTCAGGTTTTGGCTTAGCATGAAGAGTTTTCGGCCCAAAACGCGGGGGTTTTGGCCCCAAATGAGATGGTTTTGGCCCAAAACACACTGGTTTTGGCCCAAAACGCGGGTTCAGCTGCGGTTTTCCCCGGCGGGGAGGCACAAGCAGGCGGCGAAGCGCTGAGTAAGCAAAGCTGGGGATTTTCCCTGCCCTCAACTTTGCTCTGAGCGACCGCTAATTAAATCCAATTAAATCCCCAGGCGCCCCCAAAACCCCCCAAATCCGAAGGGGGGGGGGGTGACACCTCCCCCATTTTTTCCCCCCTCGGGGGTTTTTAGGGATGAAACACCCCCAAATCCAGTAATTTCTGAAGTTTGGGGGGATTTTAATCTCCTTTTTCCCCATCCCAGAGACCCCAAAACCACTAGATTTGGGGCAACCACCCCCCCGCCACTTTCACGCCACCATCCTTAAATTATTCATTAAATATTCATTTTTAATTAATCCAGGTTCTTTTTTACACCTTGGGGAAAAGCGGCTCCAGCTTCGGCAACACTGAAACCGCCCAGAAGGGATCGAGGAAGCGAGCGCTGCTTTCAGGGAACCCTCCACCCTGATTTTTCCAATTTTTCTATGATTTTTCCACAATTTTTCCACCTTTTTGGCTTCACTTTCAGGGGGAGCAACGCCAAAATAAAGCGCAACGAGGCGGCTGGATGGAAACAAACCCTCATTTGGGCAAAATTAATCCCTTTTCTACGGGATTCACCACCAAACATCACCTCAATCTTCCTAAAAATCCAATATTTTTCCCCTTTTTTTTGCCTTTTTGTGAAGTTTTAACCCCCTTCCAGTGGGAATTAGGCAGCGAACAGGTGGGAAAAATGTTTCCCTTCACTCTCCAGGTTAAAGTCCTCGGGATTTACCTTTTGTTGCTCGCTCCAGGGGGAGGGGGGTCGCTGGGGTTCCCCCCTCCCCCCCCCCGTTTTCCAGAACCGCCTGGGAATCCCTGAGGAATCGGGGGTCGCTGCGTCTCTCCCCCCTCGGAGCTTCCTCAGGGTGTGGGTTGGGGGGGTCAAGGCATGGTGGGGGCTGTGTCTGTCTGTCCGTCCGTCAGGTCGGGGCTCAGCACCCCCCAGCCCCCGGCCATGGGTTGTTTTCTAGGGGGGGGGGGGGGGGTGTCTCCGGTGAGCTCTAAAACTGAGGGAGAAAAGTTTAAAATGCTCAAATCCTGCCCCCACCAAAGAATGGGGGGGGGGCAAAATTCCCAGGGAGAGGAACTCCTGCAGGGAATGGCGGGGGGGGGGGGAGGCCTCCTCCCTGCCCCAAACCCTACAGGGGGTGGGGGACCCCCCCCCAGCCCCAGCCCCATGGCAGCCTCCCCAGCCCTATAGCAGCCCACCAGCTCCTCCAAACACCCCCACGGGGAACAGGGGAGCCCCGCTAGACCCACAGCAGCCCCCCAATACCCCCGCAGGGGTCCGAGCCCCCCGTCCAAGCCCTTCCTGACAACCCTACAGGGGTCAGAGGAGCCCCCCCCCAGCCCCAGAGCACCCCCCTCAGGCTCCCCCAACACCCCTATAGGGATCAGAGCCCCCGCCCAGCCCCACAGCAGCCCCCACAGCCCCCCTGATGCCCCTATAGGATTGAAGGGAGCCCTCCCAGCCCCACAGCAGCCCTCCGACACCCCTGCAGAGGTCAGGGCTCCCCCCCGGCCCCTCCTCACACCCCCCCAGGAGCCACCGGAGGTCCCTCCTCCCCCACAGGGCACAGCGCCGGCCCCTCCGCCCCTACAGGCGACAGCAGAGGCCCCCCCCAGCCATAAGGGACGTGGGGAACCCCCATAGGCCCCGTGTCCCCTCGGTGGGGCCCGATCCAGCCCCGCTCCCCGCCCTGGGCCCCCCCCGCCCGGTACCAGCGGCGCCTCCCGGCAGCGCCCGCCACTTCCGCCCCGCCGCACCGGAAGCGACGCCATGGCAACGGCGAGGCCCCGCCCACCGGCTCCACCCCTCCCCGCAACACCACGCCCCCGATGGCGCAGGGGACCGCCCACCAGGCGCGGGCCACGCCCCCTCGAGGCCGGGCCACGCCCCCAGCCAATCACGCTCCCTTATGGGGAGACCACGCCCCCATTGCTCGGCCACGCCCCCATTGCTCGGCCACGCCCCCTCCCGGACTTCCCTAATCGATTACTGGCGTCTTAATTAATCAATTCCTGGAGCGTTTCCCTAATCAATTACTCCCGGCTTAATTAATCAGGCCCGGGGGTGTGGGTGTGTGTGTGTCTCCGTTAATTAACCCCTTCGCGCCGCACGGCGAGGAGGGGAGAAATGACGTACCGGAAGGGGCGGGGTTGGGGGGGGCGCGCGCGCGCTCCGGCCGCTCTGGGCAGCGCGGAGGAGGTTGGACTTGTCTGGTCCGGGGGGGGGTGGGAAATGGGAAGCACTGGCGGGATCAGGGGGTCTGGGGGGGGATGTGGGGCCATGGGGGGCATCGGGGCGATGGGGGGATCGGGGGTCTGGGGGGGGATGTGGGGCCATGGGGGGCATCGGGGCGATGGGGGGTCTGGGGGGGGATGTGGGGCCATGGGGGGCATCGGGGCGATGGGGGGTCTGGGGGGGGATGTGGGGCCATGGGGGGCATCGGGGCGATGGGGGGATCGGGGGTCTGGGGGGGGATGTGGGGCCGTGGGGGGCATCGGGGCGATGGGGGGTCTGGGGGGCAATGGGGGGTGGTTGGTGGTCAATAAGGGGGACCGGGGGGCTATAAGGGGAGCTGGGGGGTAAGAAGGGGGGGGTTGGGGGGGCCCTGAGGGGTTTGGGGGTGACGGGGGGCAATGGGGGATCGGGGGGCTGGGGGGGGACTTGGGGTGATGGGAGGGTCTGGGGGGGATTGAGGGGCAATGAGGGGGGCTGGGGGGGCAATGGTGGGGGGGAGATTGGGGCTGGGGGGGATAATGGGAACTGGGGGGCTCTGGGGGGTGCCAGCAAGGGGGAAAAAGGGGGTGCTGGGGGGTGTGGACCCCCCCTGACCCCCCCCTTCTTTTTGCCCCCCCCCCCCAGCCATGGAACCGCCCCCCTCCTGTTTCCAGTCCAGCCTGGATTTCTGCCCCGAATGCGGCTCCGTCCTGCCCCCCCCCGGCCCCTCCAGCACCGTCCCCTGCCCCCGCTGCACCTTCGCCCTCCGCACCGTGGGTCAGTGGGGGCCGGGCGGGGGGTGGGGGGGGGGCACCCGGACACCTGGGTCCCCTGGGCCACCCCCCCCCCTCGGCCCCCCTGACTTTGCTTTGTCATGTCTGTCCGTGTCCCCCCCCCCCAGATTTGGAGGGCAAAGCCGTGCGCAGCAGCATCCAGTTCAACCGGCTGGAGGCGGGGAGGGGGCACGATCCTGCGCCCCACATCGAGGGGCCCCTGGTGAGTGGGCGGGGGGGGGGGGGGGGGAGAAGGCAGGGGGAACCTTACTGGGAGGGGTAAAAGTTTACTGGGAGGGGGCTAAAACCCCAAATTCCAACTGGGAGGGGGGCAAAACTTTACTAGAAGGGGGTAGAAACCCACTGGGAGGGGACCATCCAACTGGGAAGGGGGTAAAACCCCAAATTCCAACTGGGAGGGGGGGGTTAAAACCCCCCTGGAAGGGTCACCCCCCCCTAAAATGGGGTCCCCGACCCCCCACCATATGAAGCATCAAACTCCTTGCGCCCAGAATATTTGGGGGTGTCCCACCCAGCAGGTCCGATTTACCTCCCCCTCACCGAGGCGGGGGGATGTTGTTACCCTTCCCCGGGGGCAGGGAACCGGGGGGGGGGTGGGGGGGGGGGTGCGTGTCACCCCAATAATTTTTTGGGGGGGGTCAGGTGGAGCGGCGCTGCCCCCGCTGCGGGCAGGAGGGGATGGTCTATCGCACCCGCCAGATGCGCTCGGCCGACGAGGGCCAGACCGTCTTCTACACCTGCCCCCGCTGCCGGTGAGGGCCCCCCCCAAGGCTTTACCCGCCCCCCCCCCCACCCCCCCCGCTCCTTTTTCACACCCCCCCAGCCATGGGGGGGCCACCCCCCAATCACTCCCCCCCCCCCCCCGCCCCCATAACCGCTCCCTTCCTTTCCCTGCAGGTTTCAGGAGAAGGAGGATTCGTGACGGGGTATTTGCCCCCCCCGCCCCCCCCCCCCGGCCCGTGGGGTATTTGTCCCACTTGTGGGGTATTTGCCCCCCCAGATGGGTAATAAAAGCCCCCAGGTTTTTATTCAAGGCTGTGCTTGGGGGTGTCTCAGTTGTCCCCTCTCCCCAAACTGCCCCCTCAGCCCCTCTTTACCCCCCCCAGCCCCTTTGTGCTCCCTCAAACTGCCCCCCCCAGCCCCATCTGCCCCCCAAAAACTGCTACTGAGCCCCTCACTGCCCACCCAGCCTATATCTGCCCCCAAACTGCCCCCCCCCAGACTCCGAACTACCTCCCCAGCCCCTATTTGCCTCCCTAACTGTCCCCCCAGCCCCTGAACTGCCCCCCCCCAGCCACTCTCTGCCCCCCAAACTACGCTCTCAGCCCGCGTTTGCCCCCTCCAACTGCCCCCTCAGCCCCCGAGTTGCCCCTTCGGGCCTCCACCAAACTGCCCCTCCAGCCCCTGTTTGGCCCCCCCAGCCCCCATTTACCCCCCTGATCTGCCCCCCAGCCCCTATCTGCCCCCCACAATTGCTCCCCCCAGCCTTTATCCGCCCCCTCAGCCTGTCTCTGACTCCCACAACTGCCCCCCCCCAGCCCATTTGTCCCCCCCAGACTGCCCCCCCCGGCCCCTATCTGTCCCCAAACTGCCCCCTCAGTCCCTATTTGCCCCCTAAACTGTCCCCCCAGCCCCTGAATTGCCCCCTCCAGCCCCCATTTGCCCCCCACAGTTGCCCCCCAACCTTTACCCCTCTCAGCTCCGAGCATGCGGGCTGCCCACTCACGCCGTACGGCGGAAGTGCGTCCGCTTTGGGGGAGCGCTTTGTGCGGCGGACCGGCCGGAAGTGTTCCCGGCGCCGACCGGAAGTGGGGACGGGGGGGGCGGCGGTGAGCGCGCCCGGCCCGACCGTTACCGCCCCCCGCCCGGCCGTTAGCGCCCCCCGCCCGACCGTTACCGCCCCGGCCCCACTGTTACCGCCCCCCGCCCGGCCGTTACCACCCCCGGCCCCCTTCCTCCCCGCAGCAGGGCCTCGACACCGGCCGGGACTCCCTCCCCACCCGCCCCAGGGCACCCCTCCGCCCGCGTAAAACCATGGCGGAGGCGCCGGACAGCGGCAGCTGCGGCACCACCACCGCCACCGTCACCGAGACCGGCGGCGCCGAACCGGTGAGGGCCTGAGGGGCCGCGGGTACCGGGGGCTGTGGGTGCTGGGGGGGGGGGGTTGGATACCGGGGGGGGCTGTGGGGGGCTGTGGGTGCTGTGGTGGGGGGGTGGGTATTGGATACCGGGGGGGGCTGTGGGTACGGGGTGGGGGTGTTGGTCCCCGGGGGGGGGGGGCTGTGGGTGCTGGGGGGGGGGGTTGGATACCGGGGGGGGGGGGGGGGGGCTGTGGGTGCTGTGGTGAGGGGGGGGGTTGGATACCGGGGGGGGCTGTGGATGCCGGGGATGGGGGGGGGGTGATGGGAGTGGGGCCAGGGACAGTGACAGGGGACGTGACCGGGGCTGGGGGGGGGACACGCGGTCAAAGATGGGGACAGTGTTGGGGACAGGGGATGTGACCCAGGGTGTCGGGGACAGGGATGGTGTCAGGGGACAGGGACGGTGTTGGGGACAGGGACAGTTGTCAGGGGATACAGCCAGAGCCCTTGCGGGTGGCGCTGGGGACACAGGTCAGGGGACACGACCCGGGCTGTTGCAGGACAGTGACAGTGTCGGAGCCCAGAGGGTGGGACAGGGGTGTCCCCGCAGTGTCCCCTCGGTGTCACCTCTGTCCCCCCCCCCCCCCAGGAGAACCGCAGCCTGACACTGAAGCTGCGCAAGCGGAAGCCAGACAAGAAAGTGGAGTGGTCGAGTGACACCGTGGACAACGAGCACCTGGGCCGTCGCTCCTCCAAGTGTGAGTGGCCTTGGGGACACCCCTGTCCCCTCCCGGGGGCGCCCGGCTGTCACCTGTGTCCCCTGACGCCCCCCCCCTTTTTCTTTTTTTTGCTGTTCCCCCCCCTCAAAGGCTGCTGTATCTACGAGAAGCCGCGGGCATTCGGGGAGAGCTCGACGGAGAGCGAGGAGGAAGAGGAGGAGGAAGAGGGGGGGGCGCAGGGGGGACACGAAGGCTGCGGGCACCTCCACTGCGTGCGGGGACATAAAAAGGGACAGGGACAGGGACAGGGACGGCGGCGAGGAGGGGGGAAGGCTACGGGGCGGGCAACGCCGTGGCCGGCCCAAGCGCGGCCCTCGGCCCCCCCCGATGGATGATGAAGAAACCCCCTCTGAAGGCTCTCACCCCCCCTCCCCCCCCAAATATTGACTCTGGGTTTGACCCCCCCACCCCCAAAATCACACCCCCCTCCCCCCAAATCACCTTGGGGGTCACCCACCCCAAATACTGATGCCTGACATCCCCCCCGAGTTGATGCCTGAGCCCCCCACAATGGCCCTAAGCCCCCCAAAATGGCTGCCTGACCCCCCCAAAAATATCACTGCCTGACCCCCCTCAAATCAACACCACTCTCTCCGCAAACCCCCATCATCTGTCCCCCCCCCAAGCCCCACACGCACCCCAGTGTTTTGGGGGGATCGTTTTGGGGGGGGTGTGTGTGTCCCAAATCATCCCCCCCCGCCCACTTCCATGGCACCTGTGGGCATTAAAGGTGGCACCGCTGTGACGGCTCAGTGGCACTTTGTGGGGGGGGTGACGGCGTTTATTGGTGGGGGGGGGCGTCAGCGAGGAGGGGGGGGGTGGTGGTGGTGACTTTTGGGGGGCTCTGTGTGTCCCCCCCCGGGTGGCTCCTCTGGGGATGGGGGGCGGGGGGGGGGCGGCGTCGGCTCGGAGCTGGGCCCCCAGGCTGTGGGGAGAGAAAAAAAGAGGGGGGGTTGTCACCAAAAGGGGGGGGACAAATGTCATGGGGGGGGGGGTGTCACCAAAAGGGGGGACACACAAATGTCATGGGGGGGGGGGTGTCACCAAAAGGGGGGGGACAAATGTCATGGGGGGGGGGGAGTGTCACCAAAAGGGGGGGGGACAAATGTCATGGGGGGGGGGGGGGGAGGGGAGTGTCACCAAAAGGGGGGGGGACAAATGTCATGGGGGGGGGGTGTCACCAAAAGGGGGGGGGGGGGACAAATGTCATGGGGGGGGGAGTGTCACCAAAAGGGGGGGGGACAAATGTCATGGGGGGGGGGGTGTCACCAAAAGGGGAGGGGGGACAAATGTCATGGGGGGGGGGGGGGAGAGTGTCACCAAAAGGGGGGCGGACAAATGTCATGGGGGGGCGGATGGGGGGGGTGGGACAAGAGCCACCAAACGCGGGGTGGGGGGGGGCACCCCTGGGGGAGAGGACCCCCTGGGACACACACACACACACGCCTTGGGGGGGGGAAATGTCACCAGACTGGGGGTGTGTCCCCAAGGGAGGGACGAAGGTGCCACCAAAACAAGGTGTCATCACCCAAAAATGTCACCCAGCCGGATCGGGCCCCGCCCGGCACGTGAGCCTGGGTGTCCCCCCCCCCCCACCCCACTGAGGTCACCCGGGGTGTGGTGACGTTTCCCCCCCCCCCAGGGGGGGACACACACTCAGGCATCCGGGCACGTGCGGGACAGGACACGGGGTCACAGCCGGATGCCTGGGTCCCCTTGGCACCCCCTGATACCCCCCCAACACCCCCAAATAGCTGAGCCCCCCCCCAATCGATGCCTGAGCCCCCCCCAATGGCCCTAAGCCCCCCAAAATCACTGCCTAACCCCCCCCCCAGGCTCCTGAGGACCCCCCCAAAAAATCACTGACTGACAGCCCCCCCTCCCGGACGCTTGGGTGCCCCCCCAGCACCCTTGGGACACCCATAGCACCCCAAGTGCCCCCGGAAGCCTGGGTCCCCCGTCCCCCCCCCCAAGACACCTGGGTCCCCCAAGACCCTCAGTTCCCCCCAGCCCCCCCCCTGGACACCCGGGTCCCCCAAGTCCCCCCAGTTCCCTCCAAGTGCCACCTGGATGCCTGGGTCCCCCCCAGACGCCTGGGTGTCCCCCCCCATCTGGACACCCAGGTCCCCCCAGTTCCCCCCAAATGCCTGGGTGTCATCGTCGTGTCCCCCCCCCCCCCCCCGCCCCCCTCCCCCGGGACACCTGGGGGTCCTCCTGTCCCTCCAACTCCCCCTGGACACCCGAGTCCCCCAAGTCCCCCCAGCCCCACCCCCCCCGGCTGCCTGGGTCCCCACGTCTCCCCGGACGCCTGGGTCCCCCCAATTCTCCCCATGTCCCCCCAGCCCCCCTGGATTCCCGGATCCCCCAGATCCCCCCAGCGCCCCTGGATGCCCGGGTCCCCCAGATCCCCCCAGCCCCCCTGGATGTCCAGGTCCCCCAGATCCCCCCAGCGCGCCCCCCCCCGGGCTGCCTGTGTCCCTCCCCGCCCCCCCCATTCCCTTTACCTGCGGCGCTGCGTCCGGCGGGGGCGCGCGGGGTCCCCCCGCAGCAGGCGCTGGGCGATGCGACTCTCCACGGCCAAGGCCACGGGGGTGCGGAGGCAGCGGGGGGCGCAGGGCTGGCGGCAGCGGGGGCAGGAGAAGGCAGCAGGGGGGGGCCCGGAGGGGTCCCCGGCGCAGGCAGGGGGCAGGCAGCGGCGGCAGCAGCTGTGGTTGCAGGCCAAGAGGACGGGGTCCCGCAGCGCTTGCCCGCAGGCCGGGCAGGACGTTTCTCGCAGCAAACGGGCCAGCGAACCCCGTTCCGGTGGCCCCGAGGGGGCCATGGCGTGTGGGAGGCGTGTGGGAGGCGTGTGGAGGCATGTAGGAGGCGTGTGGCAGGCGTGTGCGAGGCGGGGAGGAGGGTGGGGACGGGGAGGGGCGTGGGGAGGGACACGGAGGGACGGCGGGACACACAGAAGGATATAAAGGGACACGGAAGGACATGGGGACACAGAAGAACACACAGAGGGACATAAAGGGACACGGGTGGACATGGGGACATGGAGGGACAGAGACATAAAGGGACATGGATGGACATGGGAAGGGACACGTGTGGACTTGGAGGGACACAGAGGGACATGGGGGGACACACAGAGGGACATAAAGGGACATGGAGGGACATGGGGGGACACACAGAGGGACATAAAGGGACACGGGTGGACATGGGGACATGGAGGGACAGAGACATAAAGGGACATGGATGGACATGGGAAGGGACACGTGTGGACTTGGAGGGACACAGAGGGACATAAAGGGACATGGAGGGACATGGGAAGGGACACGTGTGGACTTGGAGGGACACACAGAGGGACATAAAGGGACACGTGTGGACATGGGGGGACACACAGAGGGACACAGAGGGACACGGGTGGACATGGGGACTTGGAGGGACACACAGAGGGACATAAAGGGACATGGAGGGACATGAGGACGTGCAGAAGGACACATGGAGGGGGACATGGACTGACACGGGGGTGACAAGGAGGGACAGACAGAGGGATATGTGGGGGCACACAGAGGGACACGGACACGTGGACATGCAGGAGTCAGATGGACACAGGGACACTGACGGACACGCAGGGACATGGACGCAGGACACGCACAGGGCCAGGGACACACGGGGGGGGGACAGAGGGACACACACCTGCAGCCCCTGCCGCAGAGCTGGAACTGGCCGGTGCCGGGAGCCCAACCCCGGTGGTGCCGCTGAGCCAGAGCCCGGCGGTGCTGGATGTCGGAGAGCCAAACCCCGGCGGTGCCGGATGCCAGAGAGCCACATCCCGGTGGTGCTGGATCACTGGATCCCAGTGGGGCAGATGTTGGAGAGCCAAACCTCAGCAGTGCTGGATGTCGGAGAGCCAAACCCTGTCTATGCCAGATCCCCAGATCCCGGAGGTGCAGATATTGGAGAGCCAAACCTTGATAGTGCCAGATCCCCGGATCCCGGTGGTGCTGGATGTCGGAGAGCCAAACCCCGGCGGTGCCGGATCCCCAGATCCCGGTAGTGCTGGATGTCGGAGAGCCAAACCCTGTCTATGCCAGATCCCCGGATCCCGGTGGTGCTGGATGTTGGAGAGCCAAACCCTGGCGGTGCCGGATCCCCGGATCCCGGTGGTGTGAGGCATCGGAGCACCAAACCCTGGCGGTGCCGGATCCCCGGATCCCGGTGGTGTGAGGCATCGGAGCACCAAACCCTGGTGGTGCTGGATCACCGGATCCCGGTGGTGTGAGGCATCGGAGCACCAAACCCTGGTGGTGCTGGATCACCGGATCCCGGTGGTGTGAGGCATCGGAGCACCAAACCCTGGCGGCGCCGAATCCCCGGATCCCGGTGGTGTGAGGCATCGGAGCACCAAACCCTGGTGGTGCTGGATCACCGGATCCCGGTGGTGTGAGGCATCGGAGCACCAAACCCTGGTGGTGCTGGATCACTGGATCCCGGTGGTGTCAGACATCGGAGCACCAAACCCTGGTGGTGCTGGATCACTGGATCCCGGTGGTGTGAGGCATCGGAGCACCAAACCCTGGTGGTGCTGGATCACCGGATCCCGGTGCTGCCGGCTGTCACTGAGCCAAACCCCTGCCGGTGCCGCTCTTCCCCCGCTCCCCCCCCCCACCTCACTCCCAATCCGTAGGCGAGCGGATAACCAGAGGCGCCGCGTTTTTCCTGCCAGCGCGGATACCGGGATAAAAGAGCGGCCAAATCTTTTCGGTAAAAGTATCGGTGAAAGTGTAAATGTGGGAGCGATCGGTGACGTTATAAAAAGCCACTTTTCCAGCTTCGTAGTCCACAAAAACCCCCACCCGTTTGGGTTTGACCCGCACCGTCAGCGGGGTGAAGGGGGTGGTGGTGGCCGCGTATTTATCGCCGTTCCAAAGCCGTACCCGCCAATATCCCGTCTCCGGTAACGGCGTTAATTCCCCTTTTCGACTCACCGAATCTTTACAAACGCCGAGAGCCCAGTGGGTTTTATCGCCCACTTCCACCTCCCAGTAATGACGACCGGAGGTAAAACCCTGCGCCGCTAAAACGCAGGGGTAGATGGTGAAACGCCGCGGGGTGTCGGGTAAATCCCGAGGGCGAACTTCCACGAAACGCACGCTTTTCCGATCTTCCGATAAAACCAGGTTGGGATGAGCCGTGTCGGGATCCAGCGTCACCTCGCCTGGGCGGCAACACCAATAAAAAGGGGGGAGTTTAGAGGGTGGGGGCAAATTTAGGGGTTGGGGGGATCCCGGTGTGAAGTTTGGGGTTTTTTTCCTCACCGATGAGGCGCCGGGTGATTTTCCGGAGGGTAAAATATTGCCGGGGAAAACTGCAGAAGTTTTTTTCCAGTTCGATGGGGACGGAAACCGGTTCTTCCACTGGAGCCGCCGCCGCCTCGCACCTACCAGGGGAGGTGGGTCACGTCGGCCCGTGCAACAACACCCCCCCACCACCACCAAAATCCCACTTTTCTGCCCCAAAAACGGAGCACGGAGAGCAGGACAGATCATCTGCGCAGTTCTTACCTGGCCAGGGTGTCCTTGATGTCCTGAAATGGGGGGGAAAGCAGGGAAAAAAAGGGGGGGAAGCAGGAAAAAAAGGGGGAAAATGGGAAAAAAAAGGGGGGTTAGGTGTGGTAGATCGCCCCCAAGTCGATCTCTGGGGTGGGATCAGTCCCAGCCATGGGGATCCCAGCCCCAACCGCCATCGCCAGCGCCGTCCCTGGAGTCTGTCCCTGTCCCCAGATCAATCCTGCTCCCAGGGTCCGTCCTGTCCCCAAACCAATCCCATTCCTGGGGATCCTGTCCACAAAACTGATCTAATTCCCAGGGGCGATCCCATTCCTGAAGATCCTGTCCCCAAAACCAGCCCTGTCCCCAGGGATCCTGTCCCCAGACCCAATCCCACTCCTGGGGGTGATCCCATCCCCAAAACTGATCCCGTTCCTGGGAGCGATCCCTTCTCCAAACCCCATCCCATCCCCAGGGGTTCCATCCCCAAAGCCAGTCCCATCCTGTGATCCCATCCCCAATCCCAGTCCCATCCCAGGGATCCCGTCCCCAAACCCAGTCCCATCCCGTGATCCCATCCCCAATCCCAGTCCCATCCTGTGATCCCATCCCCAATCCCACTCCTGTCCTCACACCCAGTCCCATCCTGTGATCCCATCCCCAATCCCAGTCCCATCCTGTGATCCCATCCCCAATCCCACTCCTGTCCTCACACCCAGTCCCATCCTGTGATCCCATCCCCAATCCCAGTCCCATCCCAGGGATCCCGTCCCCAATCCCAGTCCCGTCCTCAAACCCAGTCCCATCCCAGGGATTCCATCCCCAATCCCAGTCCTGTCCTCACACCCAGTCCCATCCTGTGATCCCATCCCCAATCCCAGTCCCATCCCGTGATCCCAGTCCCATCCCAGGGATCCCGTCCCCAATCCCAGTCCCATCCTGTGATCCCATCCCCAATCCCAGTCCCATCCCGTGATCCCAGTCCCATCCCAGGGATCCCGTCCCCAATCCCAGTCCCATCCTGTGATCCCATCCCCAATCCCAGTCCCATCCCAGGGATCCCGTCCCCAATCCCAGTCCCGTCCTCAAACCCAGTCCCATCCCGTGATCCCATCCCCAATCCCAGTCCCATCCTGTGATCCCATCCCCAATCCCACTCCTGTCCTCACACCCAGTCCCATCCTGTGATCCCATCCCCAATCCCAGTCCCATCCCAAGGATCCCGTCCCCAATCCCAGTCCCGTCCTCAAACCCAGTCCCATCCCAGGGATTCCATCCCCAATCCCAGTCCTGTCCTCACACCCAGTCCCATCCTGTGATCCCATCCCCAATCCCAGTCCCATCCCAGGGATCCCGTCCCCAATCCCACTCCTGTCCTCACATCCAGTCCCATCCTGTGATCCCAGTCCCATCCCAGGGATCCCGTCCCCAATCCCAGTCCCATCTCGGGATCCCATCCCCAATCCCAGTCCCATCCCAGGGATCCCGTCCCCAATCCCACTCCTGTCCTCAAACCCAGTCCTATCCCGTGATCCCGTCCCGAATCCCAGTCCCACCCCGGGGTTCCCATCCCCATCCTGGGCCATCCCATCCCTGCCACCGATCCCACCTCCGCTGCTCATCCCCCCGTCCCCCGTCCCCATCCCGCCCCACCTTGAGCATCTCGGCCCCCGACTGCAGACTCTTCTCCTCCAGCTCGGCCACGAGGGCGGCCAGCCCCCGCCGCTGCTCCGCCAGCCGAGCCAGGTTGGCCTGAAGCCGCTGCAGGATCTCCCGCTCTTCCTCCTCCAGCCGCCGCAGTAGCAGCCGCTCCTCTTCCTCCAGCAGCCGATGAAGCTCCTCGAACTCCCGGGCAATGCATTCCCGCCGCAGAGCCACCTTCCTCTGCCATCATGGGGATGGGAAAAAGGTACCGGTGAGCACTGGGAGTTATTGGGATCTCCCCGGCGTCCTTTCCCCGGCACCGTAAACCTGCCTTCAGCTCGCTTGGTTTCTTCTCCTCCCGTGCTCGGCAGCTGGAGACGGCCTCCAGCTTCCGCTCCAGCGGCTCCAGGCAGCGCTGCAGCTTCTCCTGCCGGGGGAAAGAGAGGAGAGGGGTGATGGGATGGGACACCCCTGTCCCGAATCCTTCCTCCATCCCTGAATCCCTCCTCCATCCCCAAATCCCCCCTTCCATCCCTGAAATCCTTCCCCTGTCCCCGAATGCCTCCCTGCATCCCCAAGTTCCCCGCTCCATGAGGGGCTGGAGACAGAGAACAGGGAAGAGCCCCAGCAAAATCCCCTCCCTGGGTGGTTTTGGGGAAGAATTTGTGGCTGAAAACGGTGATTTGGGTGAGCTGCTGCCCAAACCCCTCTGGATGTGGCCTCAGGGAGAGGGGCTGGGGCTAAAAATGGAGACAGGGAGATGATATTGCCCAAATTCCCTCCACAAATTGTCTCAGGGAGAGAGTTTGGGGCTAAATCCCGTCATGAGGGGCTGGAAACGGGGCTCAGCCGTGGCCAAAACCCCCCCCCAGAAACGGTCTTGGGGAAAAATTTGGGGCTGAAAATGAGAGATTGGAATGAGCTGCTGCCCAAACCCCCCCCTCAAAGAGCCCTGGGGACAAACTTGGGGCCAAACCCAAGACTCGGGGACGCTCTCCCCGCATTTTTCCCCCCAGGAAGCTTTCACCCTCTCCCCCCCCCCCCAAAACCTTATACTCCAGGGCGGCCTCCTCGAGGGGGACGAGGCGATGGGCGCGATGAGCGTGGGAGATCTCGCAGAGGAGGCAGACGGGGGCTTGGTCGTCGCAGCAGAACCGCGCCAGGGCTTGGCCGTGAGCCAGGCAGCGACTTTCCTGGTCCAATTTCCTCTTGAGGCCGCGGCGAAGTTGCCGGGCGGCTTCCACCATGTTGCCCAGTTGGCGGTTGGGGCGGAGGGAGCGGTGGCGGGAGGTTTTGCGGCAAACGGGGCAAGGGAAATCGCGAGCCAGGTCGGCCCACCAACGGGTGATGCAGCGGCGGCAGAAATTGTGCCCGCATTCGATGATGACGGGGTCCTGAAGGTATTCCAGGCAGACCGAGCAGCTGGCTTCCACCTGCAGCGTCTCCAGGGGGTCAGGCTCCCGCCATGGCGGCCCCCCCAAAATTCCTTGCTGGGGTTGAGGGGGGGGGGAAGGGAGGCGAGGGGGTGGAGGGATGGAGGGGGTCGGAAGGGGTTTTGGGAGGAAAAGGGCTTAAACCGGTCAAGGTGATAACGTGGTTTTCGTGGGAAGCGATGCTCAGGTGGTGGAGCGAGTTTGAAGAGGTTTTGGGGAGAAAACAGCTCAATTCAGTCAAGGTGATGATGTCATCTCAGTGGGACGCGATGCTCAGGTTGATGGCGCAAGTTCAAAACAGTTTTTGAGGAGGAAACAGCTCAATTCGGTCAAGGTGATGAGGTGGTTCTAGTAGGAAGCAATGCTGAGGTGATGGCACAGGTTCAAGGAGGTTTTGGGGAGAAAATAGCTCAATTCTGCCAAGGTGACGATGTGGTTTTTTTGTAGGAAGCGATGCTCAAGTAGTGGTGTGGGTTTGAATAGGTTTTGGGGAGAAAAGAGCTCAATTCTGTCAAAAGAACAATGTGGTTTTGAAGTGAAGCAATGCTGAGGCACTGGTACAGATTCCAAGTGGTTTTGGGGAGAAAACACCTCAATTCTGTCCAGGTGATGATGTCATCTTGGTGGGAAGCAATGTCAAGGCAGCAGCATGGTTCCTAAAAGATTTTGGGGAGAAAACACCTCAATTTCATCGAGGCGATGATGTCATTTTGGTGGGAAGCAACACCGAGGGGCCGGCAATGTTCCCCGAGTTCTTTTTGAGGTGAAAACAGCTGAATTCCGTTAAAACAATGACAGTGGGAGGCACTGCCACGGCGACGGGGCCACTTTGGGGGCTGGTTTTTGCCCCTATGGGGGAATCCCCCTCCCGGGGGGGGGTCCATAGTGGGGCCCCTACAGAGAAACCAGCAGAGCAAGAGGGTGCGGAAGGGGTTCATGGGCGGGGTGGGGGCCCTACAGAGCGCCCCTATGGAAAAGGAGCCCTAAAGGAGATGCTTTTTAGGGAGGGGGCTGCACCCAGGTCTATAGGGGAGGCCCTACAGAAAGGGGCCCTATGGGGGGGGGCCCTATGGAAAGGCCCCTACAGGGGACGCCTTGTCTGGGGGAGGCCGTTCCGGGTCGCTACAGGGGTCTCTATAGGGGAGGGCCTACAGAAACGGTCCCTATAGGGTGGGTCTCTATGGAAGGGGCACTCTAGGGGAGGCTCTGTCGGGGGGAAGCCATTCCGGGGCGCTAGAGGGCTCCCTATAGAGGCCGGGGGGTCTCCCTATAGCGGGGTCCCTACAGGAAAGGCTCTATAGGGGTCACCCCATAGAGAGGTCCCGGCCACCGCCGCCCCTACTCACCACCGCGCGCAGAGTCGGAAGTGACGCCTTCTCCCGCCGCCGGAAGTGACGACACCCAGCCGCGCGATGAGGTTGCCCCTCCCCTTTCGCCCCTATTTGGTAGAGCGGGGGGTGGGCAGGTCCGCCCCGCCCCCCCAGGAGGGCCCAACCAATGGGAAGCCCCGGCCCCGCCTACCCCGCGCGGGAAGGGGCGTGGCCAGTCGGGGGCGCGATGGCGGCGCCGGTGCGGGACCGCGAGGCGCTGCAGAGGCTCAGCTTCCTCTTCCAAGTACGGGGGGACCGGGGGGGCTATGGAGGGTCGAGGGGGGTTTGTGGAGGGGTAGGAAGGACTATGGGGGGGGGGGGTGGGGGTGATATGGGGGGGGCTGTAGGGCTCGAGGGTGGACCCTGGGAGGGGCTATCGTGGGTCTGGGAGGGGCCATGGCGGTCCTTGGGATCCGGGAGGGGGCTATAGGGGTCCTGGGGGGGGGGGGCTGGAGGTTCCCTGGGGGGGGCTGTAGGGGTCCTTAGGGGGCCAGTAGGGAGCTGTAGAGGTCCTGTGGAGGGGTTATGCGGAGAGCAGCCTCTGGGGTGGTCTGGGGGGGTCAATGGGTATGAAGGAGGACTATGGGGGACCCGATGGGGTGAGTGGGGGGGCTTTGGGTGTCTGGGGAGGGTCCTGAGGGGGCTTGGGGGGACTGTGGGTGGCTCAGAGGAGACTCTCTGGCGCAGGGAGGGGGGTGCTGGGGGCGGTTATGGGGGTCAGGGGGGACACAGGAGGGGCTATGGAGCAGCAGAGGTGGGGTCTGCAGCTGTGCTCCCCCCCCCACCAGGCCGCGCACTGGGTGCTCCCCCACAGCCCCGCTCTCGCCCGTTTCTACTGCAGCACCCAGCGAGGGGCTGCCCGCCGCCTTGTCCTGCGCATGTAAGCTACGGGGGTGGGGGGGACAGGGGACAGTGTGGGGGGCCAGCCTTTGTGTGGGTGGGGGTCCTGACACCCCCCCTCGTGCGTGTGTCGTCCCCCACAGGGCCCCCTCGGTGAAACGCACCATCTGCCGCCGCTGCTGCTCCCTGCTGCTGCCCAGCGCCGGGGGCTGCCTGCGTCTGCGGGGTGGGTGTTATGCTCTCAGGGGGGTTGGGGACAGTTAGAGGTGTCCCCTGGGGAGGGCGGGGGGGGGGGGTGGGGAGAGTTGTGGGGAGGGGCTGAGCCAGACACCTGGGTCCCTCCCGTAGGGGGTGGGCAGCCCCGCATGGTGCTGCGGTGCCTGAACTGCGGCCGCCGGCGCCGGTTCCTCTGCCAGCAGGAGCTCCGCCCCCTCGGGCAGGCCACGCCCACCGGTCAGTGAAGAGGCGGGGCTTAGGGAGAGGGGATGGGGCCTGGGAGGGGGGCGGAGTCTGGGGAGGGGGCTATGTGTGGGGGGCGGGGCCTGGGAGAAGGGGTGGGGCCTGGGGAGAAGGACTGTGTGTGGGAGGTGGGGCTTGGGAGCAGGGGGCGGGGCCAGCCCTGTTGGGACCCACCCAGGGAGTGGGGCTAAGGGCTGTGGGTGGGGGGCGGAGTCAATCGGGGGGGTCCAAATAAGGGCAGAGGTGGGCGGGGTTAAGGAAGGGGGTGGGGTTATCGTTCCCCCAGGCCCCGCTTCCTAGCACAGCCCAGCATAAACCCTACCCAGCGACAGAGCGGCGATGCAACCTCCGATTGTCCCGGCGGAAACCACCGCTAGCCAATCAGAAAACAGCGGCTGCAGAAATAAACCTCCCTTTATTCCATATATGGTATTAGCATGGCAGTGTGGGGCTGCACCTCCATTGGCTCCGCCCCCTGTGAGGGGCGGGGCTAACACTCATCCTCTCCCAGCAGAGCAAAGGGATTGGGGGCGGTGCTGGTGGGGAGTGTGGCCTCCCCAGGCCCCACCTCCTCCTCGCTGTCACCCTCCTCCTCCTCCTCCTCCTCTGAGGTCGACCCCTCCCCAGGGGGAGTGGAGCCCTGGACGCCTGGGTCCCCCCGCTCCTGCAGTGCCACCAGCGCCGCCGTCTCGGGGTGCTG
This sequence comes from Fratercula arctica, assembly GCA_947846985.1. Classification (NCBI taxonomy): domain Eukaryota; kingdom Metazoa; phylum Chordata; class Aves; order Charadriiformes; family Alcidae; genus Fratercula; species Fratercula arctica. Next base: position 4,100,099 of record CANTUZ010000014.1, on the reverse strand, counting down.
CTCCCACAGCTCTGGGGGGGACAACATGGTGAGGGGACCCAGGCATCCAGGGAAACCCCTCCCAACCCTGAGTCCAGGCCCCTGATTGGCCCCAGGAAGGGGGGGGAGGGAGGGGAAAGGAGATGTGAGGAAGGGCAGGGAGGGGGCATGGCTCACCCTTCTGGGCAAAGTATCCGGGGGGGCGGAGACAGAGGCGGAGCCTCCCATCAGCCGCCAGTCGCAGGATGCTGTTGGCCGCCCGGTAGACATCGTTCCGAGCCGCCTTCGCCGTCTTGTACCCTCGTTTCTCCGCCCACGCTGAGAAAAAAACAGAAAAAAAATCATTAATAATGAAAAAATGTACCTGATTTTGAGAGAAATCGGCCCAAAAGCAACCCACCTTCACATATGTCCCAGGCGGTCCAGCCGGCGGTGGAGGCAGGGGGCCGGAGCTGGAGGAGGGTGGGGAGAGGGAGGCGGGTGGCCAGGAAGCCCACAGCCGAGTAGGGCTCCTGCAGCTGGGAGATGGGGTAGACGCCTGCTAGCACCTGGGTGGGAACAAGGGTGGGGTCAGCAGGGTGGGTGGGGTCAGCAGGGTGGGTGGGGTCAGCAGGGTGGGTGGGGTCAGCAGGGTGGGTGGGGTCAGCAGGGTGGGACCCACCTGGAGAGCCGGGGGGGCGTGGGAGGGGAAGACGAGGCCAGGACAGTCGCAGAGGCGGACGCGGGGGGTGAGGAAATGTGTCTGGAAGTAGCGGGTGCGGCCGGGGGTACGGGAGACGCTGACAGCGCTGCGGCCCACCAGAGCGTTCAGCACCGAGGACTTGCCAGCGTTTGGGAGGCCTGTGGGGAAAGAGGGTCAAGCCACGCCCCCTCCACGGAGCCACGCCCCCAGGCCACACCCCCAAGGTAACCCCCTCCCCTCCATTGACAGGCATTTCCCAGGGGGTGGGGACAGCCCCATAAGCTCTGCCCCCCCGCGGGCTCCACCCATAACAGGCTCTGCCCAGAAGCTCCACCCCCTTCCCATGTGGCCACACCCCCTTCCCAACCCACCCCCAAATAGTCCAACCTCCAGGTAAAGCCCCGCCCCCCGATGAAGCCCCGCCCCCCAGACGAAGCCCCGCCCCTCACCAATACAGCCCAAGGTGAGGATGCCATGCCGGTAGCGTTCCCACTGCCGGGGGGTGGCCCCCGCGCCATCCCCGTCCTCATCCCCGCCGCCATCATCACCCTCCTCCTCATGCTCTTCCTCCTCCCCGCGCGCTGCTGCCTCCTCCGCCCGCTCCAGCCGTGCTCGCCAGCTGCTCAGGTCCACTGCAAGCCAGGGAGGGTGATAGGGGGGACACCCAGGGGACACCCCCAGCACCCAGGAGACACAAGTTCCCTCCCATTGAGCACCCAGGGGACGCAGGGACCCACCCCCAGCATCCCCCAGGGGATACTCACAGCACCAAGGGGACACAGGGACCTGAGCACCCCGGGGACCCCTTTTCCCCCCTGCAGGGGACACTCCCCAGGACCCAGGGGACACAGGGACACACACCGTCCCTCCAGCACCAAGGGGACACAAAGACCACCCTCCCCCAAGCACCCAGGAACCCCCCCCCCCCAGTACCCAGGGGACACACACCCTCTCCCCAGCACCCAGGGGATGCAGGGACCACCCCAGCACCCAGGGGACCAACCCCCAGCTCCCACAGGGATCCCCTCCAGACACCCCCCCGACGACACCAAGCAGGGTCCGCCCTGCACAGGAAATAGATGGCAGACCCCACCCCACACCTACACAACCCCAGCACCCATGGGCGTCCCGCTCACCTTCTCCCCCCACGATGCTCTCACAGGCCTCCAGCAGCTGCCAGGGTCCCACAGCCCGGCTCCAGCCACCCCCCCGCCTCTGCCGCCGCTGCAGCCCTAGGGGGCAGAAAAAAGGTGGGTGGAGGGGGGTGTCAGGACACCTGGGTACCCCCCAGCCACATCACACCCCCCCCGGCCTTGGGTACTAACCGGGCACGGGGCTGCGGCGGGGGGCAGAGGTGAAGGGGACGACGTGGGCGTTGGGGAAGCGGCGGCGCAGGAGGTGGCTCCAGGCGGTGGCTACGGCAGGGGAGGTGAGGTCCACTTTGTTGAGGATGAGGATCAGGCCCTTTCCCAGCTCCCGCGTCACGTGAGCAGCCAGTGCTGGTGGCACATTCAGTGCCTTGGGAAGGGGACAAAGGAAGGGGTCACCTGTGGCCCAGTCGCATGGGTCCCCCCCGCCCTGGACGCCTGGGTCCCCTGGTACTTACAGGGTGCCGGGCGTCAGTGATGAGGAGGATGATGTCGGACATCTCCAGCACCCGCCAGAGCTGCCGCCATGTCTGGTGAGGGAAAGGGGGGACAAACGGTGACCCCTTTGTCCCTAAACCTCCCCCAGTGTCCCCTGTCATGTCCCCTCTCACCTCCAGGTTGTGCTCGAAGGGGGCCACGGCCCCTCCGCCATCGTCCTCACTCTCCTCGGGGCGCTGCCCATCCTGCAGGGCTTGGAGGAAGGTGCCGAACGCCGCCTCCTCCCGCACCCGCAGCTCCTCCGGGCTCATGGCGAAGCTCCAGGGTGGCCGGCGCGGGAAGTCCAGCCCTAGCACCCAGCAGCCTGGATCCCACCAGCCCTAAGGCCCCCCTTTGGAGGCAATTTGCCCACCCCTCCCCAGGCTACCTACCCCTTCCCAGGGGCCATCTATCCCTCCCTAGGGCAACTTAACCCCCCCCAGGGGCCATCTACCCTTCCCTGGGGCTACTTAACTCACCCAAGGGGGACCATCCACCCCTCCTGTGGGCTGCTCAACCCTCCCCGGAGGCTACCTACTCCCCACCCGGGACCACTTACCCCTCCCTGAAGACACTTACACCCCCAAGGGACCATTTCCATCACCCCAGGAACCATCTACCCCTCCCCGAGGGTCACTTAACGCCCCTAGGGGGCCATCGACTCCTCCTCAGGGGCTGCTTACTGCCTCCACTGGGCCACTTACCCCCACAAAGGGACCATTTCCATCACCCCGGGACCATCTACTGGGGCCCTTAACTCCCTAGGGCCCGTACCCCACCCCAAGGAGCCACTTCACCACCCCGCCCCATTTATTTATTTCCTCCCCTCGGGCATATTAACCCGCCCCCGCTGCAGCACCCGTCTCTCACCGGGGCCGTAGACGGTGTCTGGGTCCAGCTCCAGGGCGGACTCGGGCAGCAGCTCCAGCACCTCCTCCTGTGCCCGCCGCCGGCGTCGCGCCAAGGCCTCGGCCCGCGGCCCCCCCAGTTGCAGCCGGAACCTGCCGGGATCGTGACGGCGGGGTAGGGGAACCCCCTCACTCGTTTCCCCGGGGGCCGCATCGCTGCCGCCCCGCTCCCGGCTGCCGCTGCGGCTGCCTGGGCCCAAGTCCGGTGCTGTTGGGGCATCTACGAGGAGAGAAGGAGGGGTCAGGGCGCAGCCCGGCGGCCCCCGATGGAGGTGGGGGTGCGGCCCGGCCCCGCTCACCGCCCCGTTTCCGTTCGCGGCGGTCACGGAGCTGCTGCTTCTTCCGCTTGGCGCTGAACGGCCGCTTGCGGGGCATGACAGGAGGTCACGTGGCGGGGCGGGGCGGGCCGCGGCCAATCGGAATCAAGGAGAGGGGGACAGGCGGGAAAAGGGAGGAGCCAATAGGGGGGAGGATCGCCTCAGAGAGGGGGCGGGATGGAGAGGCGGGAGAGCCAATGGGAGGGAACGTCGCCTGAGGGGGAAGGGCAAAGCAGCGGCAGCCAATGGGAGAGCGAGTTGCCTCAGGGCGGGGGCGGGGCGAAGACGAGATAGCCAATAGAAGGTCACCTCAGGGAATACGGCGGGGCGAACCGGAGGCAGCCAATAGAAGGAAAGATTGACTCAAAGCATGCTGCCCCCAGCGAACCAATGGGAGGAAGTAACATCTCAGGAGGGGGCGGGACCAACCCGCCCGACGCGAGGACGGCGTCAGGGGGCGGGATTCGAGAGCCAGCGAACCAATGGGAAGCGACGGCGGACCGGAAGTGGGGCCAGGCCGCTCTAGGCCCCGTCTCCGTGGCCGCGCAGGCGCAGTGGGCAGCGCCCGGCCACGCCGAAGGGAGTGCTCTCGGTAGCGGCCAAGCAGGAGGAATGGCGGGGGGAGAGCGAGGAGCCGGGTGAGGCCCGGACGCCGGGGTCTCCTGGGGAGGGGGGGGGGGGGCTTTAGGTTCCTTTGGAGGGGGTCCTGCACGCCAGAGTCCCTTAGGGGCAGCTTGGAGGGGGCGGGCAGTGCTTAGGGTGAGGATGGCCCCAGGGCTGGGGGGTCCCCATGGCGCCGTGCCCACCCCTCCCCCTTTTGTATATTTTGGCCGTTAATAATAAACTGATGTAAAAACAAAGAAGGCAGAACTGATGATGTCAGTGCGGGGGGGGGGAGGGCGGCCTTTGTTCCATGGTCACAGCAGCCCCCAATTAAGACTCTTCCCAGCCATTAGTGCTCCGGTTCTCTTTATTAGCGGCGGGAGGGGGTGTGGCAGGGCCCCCCCCACCCCCCCCACTCACTCACGGGGGCGGTTGATGACCACCTCCCCCAGCGCCTCCAGCACCTCACGCTTGTAGTCCTCGAAGTCGCCGTCGATCTGGCTCAGGCCCTGCTCCTCCACCACCCACAGCTGGCAGCTCGTCTCCGTGATCAGCCGGGCGTCGTGGCTCACCACGATGACAGCTGTGGGGTCAGCGTGAGGCAGAGAGGATGTCACACGGACCCCCACCCTCCCCCTTGACCCCGCTCCCTCCTCTCACCTCCCTGGTACTCGTTGATGGCGTCAGCCAAGGCGTCGATGGACTCGATGTCCAGGTTGTTGGTGGGTTCGTCCTGGGTGGGGGAGGAGTGGGTAAGGGACCCAGGTGTCCAGGAGACCCCTCCCCCCAGCAAGGGATGGGATGAGGCAGCTGGGTGCCCCGCCCACCCCCCTTGGCCCCGCCCACCCCCCTTGGCCCCGCCCACTCACCAGGATGAGGACGTCGGGCTCGCGACAGGCCAGCTCAGCAAACACCACCCGGGCCTTCTGGCCCCCTGTGGGGAAGGGAAGGGGCTTATCCTGTGGAAGCTCCGCCCCCCCGGCTCCACCCTCCCAGGCTGATTGGCTCCACCCCTCAATCCCTGCAGGCACCAGCAGCCCAGACCCCGCCCCCCGGGTGCTGGCCACGCCCCCTCCACTGAGGCCCCGCCCCTTCCCCAGTGACAAGCCCCTGCAGCCCTTGAGGCTCATTCAGCAGCCCAGATCCCGCCCCCCGGGTGCTGGCCACGCCCCCTCCACTGAGGCCCCGCCCCTTCCCCAGTGACAAGTCCCTGCAGCCCTTGAGGCTCATTCAGCAGCCCAGACCCCGCCCCCCGAGCACTGGCCACGCCCCCTCCACTGAGGCCCCGCCCCTTCCCCAGTGACAAGCCCCCGCAGCCCTTGAGGCTCAGTCACCCCCAGGTCCTGCCCCAGCCACCCTTCCCCACTGAGACCCTTAAGGCCTCACCCCCTTGCCCCAAGCCCCACCGATCGCTAGGCCACGGCCCCAGCTGCGAGGCCCCTCCCCTGCACTTGCAGCCCTTCCCCATTGAGACCTTTCTGCCCCTTTAAGGCATGAATCGCCCAGACCGCCCCCCCCCCCCACCCCCCGCCCAGCCAGTGTCCCCCGGCGCTAACCCGAGAGCTTGGCGATCTGCAGGGTGTGGGCATGGCTCTCCAGCCCGAAGCGGCCCAGGCATTTGCGGGCATCCTGGTGGGGCAGGTTGAAGTTACGCTGCAGGTACTCGGCCGCCGTCTCCTCCAGCCGCAGCTGCTCGGCCGCTTGCTGGTTGAAGAAGCCCACTTTCTGCGGGGAGGAGTGGAAGGGAGGAGTGGAAGGGGTCAGAAAATGCCCATAGGCCAACACCCGTGTGATCAACCTTCCCCCTGCCCTTCTGCTTTGCTGCTTGGAACAGCCCTTGCACAGGTGAGGCCACGCCCCCCCGGGGTGAGGCCACGCCCCCCCGGGGTGAGGCCACGCCCCCCCATCAGTGAGATCCCGCCCCTGCATAGGCCACCTCCCCTTGAGGCCACGCCCCCATCCCCATGCCCCACCCCCTGGCCAATCACATAGAGGCTCCACCCCAACCCAATACTCTGCCCCTGAAGCTCCTCCCTCTCCCCTGAAGCCCCGCCCCATGGCTAGAACTCCCAGCCCTGCAGAAGCCCCTCCCCCCCCACAGCCTTATCCTTTGAGCCCCACCCTCTCCCGAGGCCCCGCCCTCTCCCGAGGCCCCGCCCCCATAAGCTCCGCCCTTCCCCGAGGCCCCGCCCCCCCCGCTCTCACCAGCCGATGGTTCCTCCTCATCTGTCCCCGCGTCTGCAAGAAACACGTGTTGGGGGGGGGGGGGGTGGGCACCCCAAAATCCACCCACCCCACCCCCCTCCCGAGCCCAGGGGGGGTCCCCAAACCTGCCCCCAACCCCCTGGGAACCCCCCCAACCCCCAGAATCCCAGGGGAATCCCCCAAAAACGCCCTCCCAGCCCGGTTGTTTCTGTAGGATCTCCCACCTCCAAGGAGGAGGGGACCCCAAAACCTAGAGAAACCCTCCCAAAATCGACTGCCACCCCCCTCCCTCCGCCCCCCCTCCACTGTTCCCCCTTTTTGGGGGGGCAGCCCCCCATTTTTTGGGGGGGGGGGATGGGTCCCTACCGGCGTCAGCTGCCCAGTAAGCAGCTGCAGCAGCGTGCTCTTCCCCACACCGTTGGGGCCCACAATGCAAACTGAGGGGGCAGAAACAAAAAGGGGGGGGGAGGGGGGCTGGGTTATTTTAGGGTCTCCCGGGCCCCCCCATTATCACCCCCCTGTGATGTTTACGTAGGGTCTCACCCCGTGACTCCATGTCAATGCCGAAGTCCAGGTTGCGGAACAGCAGCTCCTGCCCCTCGTAGCCAAAGTCAACGCCTGCAGGTGGGGGGAAGGAATGATCTGGGGGGGCCCAGAGCCCCCCAAAGGGCCTCTGACACCCCCCCCAATGGCCCCAGGCCCCCCCTAAGGCTCACTGCCCCCCCCAGAGCCCCCTAACACTAACACAGCCCCCCAAATTTCCCCCCAATAGCCTCCCCAGTGGCCTATAACCCCCCCCAAACTCCCACAGCCCCCCAATCCTCCTCCTCAACAGCCCCCCCCATGCCCCATATCCACCCCATAATGTCCCATCAGTGCCCCATAACCCCCTCAAATACCCCATAACACCCCCATAGTCCCCTAAACACCCCCCCCAGTGCCCCACATCCCCCAAATCCCCCCCAACAGCCCCCCCAAGTGCCCCATAACTCCCTCAGCCACCCTGTAACACCCCCATAGCCCTCCCCTAGTGACCCACGTCCACTCCCCCCCAAATACCCCAGCGCCCCACATGCCCCCCAGGGCCTCATAGCCCCCCAGCCACCACATAACACCCCCCCAGCCCCCTAAATGCCGTCCAACCACCCCATAACACCCCCACAGCCCCTTAAACATATCCCCTCCCCCCCCCCCCCCAGTCCAGTGCCCCACATCTCCCCCAGCCGCCCCCCCAGTGCCCCACCGGGTACCGTGGAGGCCGAGGATGGGGGGGCTGAGGGGGGGTGGGTTGGGGAAGGTGAAGCGCACGGTGTATTCCCGGGGCCGTTTCAGCAGCTCTGGGGCCTCGGCCGCCTCCTCGGCTGCCGTCCGCCGCCGGCACTTCTGCTGCTTCCGCGTCAGCGCCTCCTTCGTCTGCTTCTCCTGTGGGGGGAGAGAGGGGAGATCCGCTCAGGGATCCATTCTGGGATCCAACTCACCCCCCCCGCCCCAAAAACCCACCACCAGATCCCATCTAAGAAGCTGGCTGCGGGGCAGGACCCAACCCTGGGATAACAACCCCAGCACCGATCCAGCTCCTGGATCCCAGTAGATCCCTGCAGCAGATCCCACTTGTAGAGGGGGGGGCAAAGAGGGAGGATCCCAAGGGCTTGGGTGGGGGGGGGGGGAACCCAAGGGCCAAGGGGGGATCCCAAGGGAGCAGATCCCAAGGGGAGGGGAGGATCCCCAGGACGAAGGGGCAGATCCCAAGGCGGGAGATCCCAGGGCAGGGAGAATCCCAAGGGCTGGGGCGGGGGGGAACCTAAGGGCCAAGGGGGAATCCCAAGGGGAGGGGAGGATCCCAAGGCAGGGGCAATCCCAAGGGGCGAGTGGGGGATCCCACAGGAGCAGATCCCCAGGATCCCTGCGGGATCTGCCCTCGCTCACCGCCTGCTTAGTGGATTTGCCACCAGCCTTGAGGTCGCGGAGCTTCTTCTCCTGCTTCTCGAACTGCTTGAGCAGCTCCTTCTGCTTCTGCTGGTACATCTTCTTGAATGTCACTACAGGGGGACATCAGGGGGGTAATTAACACCCACTAATAGCCCCAGCCCCCCCCCCCAATTGCCCCCCCCACGCACTGTAGTTGCCCCGGTAGTAGAAGAGACGCTGGGAATCAAGGTGGATGATGTCGGTGCAAACGTCGTCGAGGAAACCCTGGTCATGGGACACCACCAACAGCGTCTTCTTCCAGGTCTGCAGGTAACTAGGGGGAACACACACATGGGGACATCATGGGGGGACAGTGAGGGGACACCCCGGCCGTGGGGAGAACCCCCAGCATGGGGACAGCCCCCCTCTCCCCGGGAGAATCACCTCTTGGGGACCAGCCTGACAGGAGACCCCGCTTTGGGGACACTCTCCTGCCGTGGGGACAGCTCAAGTCGTGGGGGACAAATTCCCTTGGGGACATCCCCACTTTGGGGACACCTCAGACTATTTAGGACACCCCCCCTGGGGACACCGCCACCTTAGGGACAAACCCACCTTGGGAACACCCGTACCCTAGGGACACCCTACAATGGGTCCAGCCCCGCCTTGGGGACATCCTCACCCTGGGGACACGACCACCCTGAGGCCACCCCCACCTTGGGGACGTTCTCACCCTCTTACACCCCCCCCATCCTCAGAGCTCCCCCAACCTTGGGGCCACCCCACTCCAATGACACCCCGCTCAGGGTCCCCCCCCCAACCCCAGGACCCCCCCCCTTTGTCCCATATGTTCCCCCCGTTGTCCCCCGTCCCCACTTGTTGAGCCAGATGACGGCGTTGAGGTCGAGGTGGTTGGTGGGTTCATCCAACATCAGCAGCGTCGGCTCCATAAACAAAGCCCTGAGAGGTGACACTCGTGTCACCGCCGGCTCCTTGCCACCTTTCTCACCCCGGTAATGTCCCCTCTTTGTCACTTACCGGGCCAAGGACACCCTCATCCGCCACCCACCGGAAAACTTCCTGGTCGCTCTGTTTTGCATTTCGGGATTAAATCCCAAACCAGCCAGAATTCGCCTCGCTTTTGCCTCAGCAGCGGCCGCCCCAATGGCCCGCAGCTCCTCGTACACCTATGGGGGGGGGGGTTACAGTGTCACTTTAGGGGCGTTTTCGGGGGGTCCCCACTCTCCCCAAGTGTCCCCGCACCTTCTCCAGGCGCTCGGCAGCGGCATCATCGCCGCCCTCCAGCAGCGCCTGCAGCCGCTTCTCCTCCTCCAGCAGCCACAGCCGCTTGGTGTCGGCGCGTAGCACGGCCTGCACCGCCGGCGTCTCATCCGCCACCACCTCTGCGGGACGGCGACAGGGGTTTAGGGGGGGTTGAGGGGTTTGGGGGGGGGCCTCAGGTTTGTTTTCCGGGAGTCTGAGGGGTTTTAGGGGGGTTTCAAGTGGGTTTTGGTGATATCAAGAGTCTTGGAGGGTCTCAGGGGGTTTGGGAGGGGTCCCATGGGTTTGGGGGGGGGGGGTCCCAAGGGCTTTTGGGGGGAGCTCTCAAATGCTTTTGGGGGGGTTCCAGGTGCTTTGAAAGGGGGGGTCTCAGTTTTGGTGATATCAAGAGTTTTGGGGGGTCTCAGGGGGTTTGGGAGGGGTCCCATGGGTTCGGGGGGGGGGGCCCAGGTGCTTTTGGGGGGAGCTCTCAAATGGTTTTGGGGGGGTTCCAGGTGTTTTGAAAGGGGGGGTGTCAGTTTTGGGGTTTGGTGATATCAAGAGTTTTGGGGGTCTCGGGGGGTTTGGGAGGGGTCCCATGGGTTTGGGGGGGGGGGGGTCCCCAAGGGCTTTTGGGGGGAGCTCTCAAATGCTTTTGGGGGGGTTCCAGGTGCTTTGAAAGGGGGGGTCTCAGTTTTGGTGATATCAAGAGTTTTGGGGGGTCTCAGGGGGTTTGGGAGGGGTCCCATGGGTTTGGGGGGGGGGGCCCAGGTGCTTTTGGGGGAGCTCTCAAATGGTTTTGGGGGGGTTCCAGGTGCTTTGAAAGGGGGGGTGTCAGGGGTTGGGGGGGGGGGTCCCTAAGGGGTTTTGGCTGGGGGGGGGGGGGAATCTCAGGGGTTTAGCCCCCTCCCAGCCCCACCTTGTTCGCAAAGCAAGACGTCGATGTTGGGGGGGATGCTCAGGGCCCGGTTTGCGATATGCTTCAGCAGCGTCGTTTTCCCTTTCCTGCCGCCAAACAAATGCTTAAGTGCTGCTGGGGGGGGTGTGCGCCCCTCCGGGCACCCCCTGACCCCCCCCCAAACCCACCCGTTGGGTCCCACGAGGCCATAGCGGCGCCCGGCCACGATGTAGAGATCAGCGTTGACGTAGAGCTCCTTCCCGTGAGCCGAAATGCTGAACTTCTCCAGCTGCCAGCAGGGATGGGGGCGGTTAGTGACACCCCCCAGGTAATGGGGCAGCCCCCTCACTTCCCACCCCCCTCCTTGAGCCCACCATGGATCCCTTCAGCCCTCCCATGGTGCCCTGACCCGCCCCCCCGCAGCCCTACTCACCCCCTCTATGGCACCCTTAACCTTCCACGGCCCCTCTCACCCCCCCTCATAACGTCCTGACCCCCCCCCCAGCGCCCCTCACCCCCCTCATGACCCCCTCAACCCCCCAAACCCCTCCACGACACCCCCAGCCTCCCCCTTCTTGGGTTCCGGGGGGACGTGGGGTGATTCAGGGGAGGTTCTGGGGAGCCTGATAGGATTCAAGGGAATTTCAGGGAGTCCCAGAACATTTCGGGTATCCCAGGGGTCTTTTGGCGTAATTCAATGAAGTTTTGGGGGGGCCGTAGTGAAACTTGGGGTAACTCAAGGGATTTTGGGGGGGGTTCCCAAAAGATTTTGGTGTGGTTCAGGGAGGTTTTGTGGGAGTCCCAGGGGGAAGGGTTGTGGAGATCCCAAGGGAATTTGGGTTCTGAGAGGAACTTTGGGAGAGTCCCAAGGAGTTCTGGGGTGACTGAGGAGATTGGAAGAGTCCCAGGGGTTTTGGGGGGATCCCAGGAGTTTTGGGGGTGATTTGGGGGGAAATTAAGGGAGTCCCAGAGAGCTCTGAAGTAATTCAGGGGCATTCTGAGAGTCCCAGGGGATTTTTGGGGTGATTCGGGGGGGTTCTAGAAGGGTTTGAGAGTGATTCAGGGAGTTTTGGGGCAATCCCAGGAGTTTTAGAGGCAATTCAGGGGGGATTTAGGGGAGTCCCAGGGGTGTGTGGAGTGACTCGGGGGGGTTCTGGGGATCCCGGGGGATTTTGGGGCTGACCTTGATGTCGGAGGCGTTCTCCAGCATGGCCTGGCGTGAGGAGAGCTCGGCCTGCGACACCGAGAAGTCGTTCTCCCCCGCGGCCGCCGCCGCCTTCATGGTGGCAACCTGGCGCTCGTACTCCAGCTATGGCGGGGGGGTGGTGGGGGAGGAAGAGGCGGAGTCAGTACCAAGCCCCGCCCTTCGGTGCCAAGCCCCACCCCCCTTCGTTACCCCACTCATTACTCCTAAGTCCCAGTTACCCTGCTTTCCCCCAAGCCCCACCCCCTCTGGATCCACCCCTTTTAGCCCCGCCCCCACAAGCCCCACCTCACTGAAGCCCCACCCCCCCAAAGCCCCAGGCCCCGCCCCTTCTCCTCAAACTCCACCCCCACCCTTCCTCCAGCCCCACCCTTCCTCCAGCCCCACCCTTCCTCCAGCCCCACCCTTCCTCAACCTACTCCAAAGCCCCGCCCCCTCCCCAAGCCCCACCCCCTTCATCCCAGGCCCCACCCCTTCTTCTCAAACTCCGCCCCCACCCTTCCTCCAGCCCCACCCCTCCACAAAGCCCCGCCCTCCCTCAACCTACTCCAAAGCCCCACCCCCTCCCCAAGCCCCGCCCTCCCTCAACCTACTCCAAAGCCCCGCCCCTCCCCAAGCCCCGCCCTCCCTCAACCTACTCCAAAGCCCCGCCCCCTCCCCAAGCCCCGCCCTCCCTCAACCTACTCCAAAGCCCCACCCCCTCCCCAAGCCCCACCCCCTTCGGCCCAGGCCCCGCCCCTTCAAGCCCAGGCCCCGCCCCCTCCACCTGCTTCTTCATCTTCTTCTTCTCCTTTTTGCTGACGCGGGCATCGGGCTCAGCCTTCTTCCCGCCATCCTCCTGCTCCTCCTCCTCCTGCCGGCACACACCGCACCCCCATCAGCCCCGGGGACCCAGGTGGCCATGGGTCTCCCCACCCCACCCCCCCCAATCCTCCTCCTCACCCCCTCGCTGCCCTTCCGCCGCTCTTCAGCCTCTTCATCCTCCTCTTCCTCGTCACGCAGGGCTGAGAACTTGTTCTGCAGGGGAGGGGGAACAGCTGTGTCCCCCCATCCCCCCACAAAGAGGACCCAGGTGTCCAGGTTTGCCTTGCCCCCCCCTTCCCTCACCTTCATCCCCTTCCGCCCATCCTCCTCTGAGCCTTCGGCCTCATCCTCGCTGGTGGCTTTTCCCTGAACGAGGTGGGGGGGGGGGGGGAGAAAAAACAATGTGGTGAGACCCCCAAGTGTGGGGCTGCCCCCCACGCCCCCCCAAGCCCCTCCCCTTCACCTGCCGCTTCCCCTTGGCCTTCTCATTCTTCCGGCTCTTCTTTTTCTTCTCACCCTCCTCTTCCTCCTGTCCAAAGCCATCAAGAAAAGGGGGAATCACAAGCATCTGGGCACCTCCTGCGTCACAGCACCCAGCCTTTGGGACCCCCTGACCCCCTCAGCCCCCCAAGTACCCCTCCACCTTATTGCTTTTGCTCTTGCTGGGCCGTGAGCTTTCCTCCTGCTTCTCCTCCTCTTCGCTCTGCTCCTGGCTCAGCGCCGCGAAGACGTTGCCGCCCTTATAACAAAGAATTGCACGTTTTTGACAGTTTTCATCCCAAATTTTCCCTCCCCCCTCCCTGTATTTTGGGGGCCTTCCCCCATTTTAGTCTTCCACACACCCCCTACCCCCCAGCACTCACCTTTCTCCTCCTCCCTCCTTTCCTGGGAGCCGGCACTGTGAGAGGAGACACAATGGGGGCGGTTAATGAGGTTAATGAGGAACTCACCGCCCATGGGGGGCACCAGGACTCACCTTCCTCCTCCTCTTCCTCGCTACCAGCGGCCGCCAGCTCCTGCAGCCTCCGACAAAGCTCCGCTTCCTCCCCCTCGGGCTCCGCCCCTGGCCGCCGCCGCTGCTCCTTCCTCCGCTCTCGCTTCCGCCGAGAGCTCTGCGGGAGGGGGCAGGACCTTGTTAACCCCCTTCTTAATTACCTTTTTCATTACCTGCTTCATTAACCCAGAGAACCAGTTAACCCAGTGTTCCTCCAGCCCTGCCTCTTCAAACCCCACCTCCTCAAAAATAGCCCTCATTAGCCCCACCCCCTCATTAGCCCCACCCCCTCATTAGCCCCACCCCCTCATTAGCCCCACCCTCACAAGCTCTACTTCATGACTCCACTCATTAGCCCCACCCCTCATTAGCTCCACCCTCATTAGCCCCACCCCTCATTAACTCCACCCTCACGAGCTCTACCTCATAACCCCACTCTCATTAGCCCCACCCTTTCATAACCCCACTCTCATTAGCCCCACCCCCCCATTAGCCCCACCCCCCATTAGCCCCACCCCCCCATTAGCCCCACCCCCCCATTAGCCCCACCCCCCCATTAGCCCCACCCCCTCCCCAGCCCCACCTTCTCTGGTTCAAGCCCCACTCCCCTCGTTAGCGCCGCCCCTAACGAACCTGTTGAGCCGGCGCCTCCTTCTCAGGGGGAGAGGGGGCCTCGGCGGGGGCCGACTTCTGCTCCTCTGCCAACTCCTCGAAGAACTGAGGTCAAAGGGCAGAGGTCAGGGTGGCAGGGTCAGGGGGCAGAGGTTCGGGGCGGAAGGAGCCAGGGGGTCACCAACTCACCGATTTCTTGCCCCGACGGTCCTTCTTGCCCTTCTTCACTGGTTGCTCTGGGCCAGGGGAGGGACCGCGTCACCCCTCCCTGGGGGATGCCAGCATCCAGGCCCCCCCCCCGCCCCCTCCATCCGTGACCCAGGCATCGGAGACCCCTCCAAAAGGCACCCCAGGGGCCCCCCAAAGGCACCCAGGGCCCCCCATCCCCTCCATGAGGGACCCAGGCATCGGAGACCCCTCCTAAAGGCACCCCAGGGGCCCCCCAAAGGCACCCAGGGCCCCCCATCCCCTCCATGAGGGACCCAGGCATCGGAGACCCCTCCTAAAGGCACCCCAGGGACCCCCCAAAGGCACATAGACCCCCCATCCCCTCCATGAGGGACCCAGGCATTGGAGACCCCTCCAAAAGGCACCCCAGGGGCCTCCCAAAGGCACCCAGGGCCCCCCATCCCCTCCATGAGGGACCCAGGCATTGCAGACCCCTCCTAAAGGCACCCCAGGGGCCCCCCAAAGGCACACAGACCCCCCCCCACCGCCTCCATGAGGGACCCAGGCATTGGAGACCCCTCCAAAAGGCACCCCAGGGGCCTCCCAAAGGCACCCAGGGCCCCCCATCCCCTCCATGAGGGACCCAGGCATTGGAGACCCCTCCAAAAGGCACCCCAGGGGCCCCCCGAAGGCACATAGGGCCCCCCCCCCCCGCCTCCATGAGGGACCCAGGCGGTCGGGGCCGCCCCACCCCCTCCACAGGGATCCCAGGCGTGGCTGCCCCTCCCCGCAGAGGCGCCCAGGGACCCCTCCAAAGGCACGCAGCCCCTCCCTCCGCAGGGCACCCCGAAGGCGCGCAGGGCCCCGCTCCACCTCTACACGGGACTCAGGCGCCCGGGCTACCCCCCTAAGACACCCAGGGCCTCATAAACGCACCCATAAGCCGCCCCCCCTCCATGAGGGACTCAGGCGTCCGGGACCCGCCCAAAAGCACCCCGGGACCCCCCCCCCCAACCCCCTCCCCAGGAGACCCCGGCGTCCGGGCCTCACCCGGCTCCTCGCTCTCCCCCCGCCATTCCTCCTGCTTGGCCGCCGCCGAGCGCGCTCCCTTCGGCATGGCCGGGCGCCGCCCACTGCGCCTGCGCGGCCACAGAGACGGGGCCTACCTAGAGCGGCGTGTCACCCGCTTCCGGTCCGCCGTCGCTTCCCATTGGTTCGCTGACTCTCGAATCCCGCCCCCTGACGCCGTCCTCGCGTCGGGCGGGTTGGTCCCGCCCCCTCCTGAGGTGTATCTTCCTTCTATTGGCTCTCGCGGGTTGATCCCGCCCCCCCTCTTAGGTAGCCTGTTCTCCCATCGGCTCCCACTCGCTCCTCCCGCCCCCTCCAGCTGATCTTCTCTCCCATTGGTTCCTCACTCCCCCCTCTACCTGCCTTACGCCCCTCCGATTGGCCGAGGTCTGCCCCGCCCTGCACGTGACCGGAAGAAGGGCGGTAAGCCGGGCTGGGCCGAGCCCGAACCCTCGGCAGAGGGTGTCATTAATCATCTAGGGCTAAATTAGCCTGAAGATGGGGGCGGGGGGGCTAATAATGGAGGACGAGGAGGCAAGTTGCCCCAGGGAGAGGTAAGTGGCCCTTGAGGGAGGGAGGAAATTGCCCCTGGGGGGGATTGAGTTGCCCAAGGGAGGGGTAAAGGGCCCCTGGGGGGCATTAAGTGGCCCCGGGAGGGTGTAAATGGACCCTGGGCGGGGTAAGTGGCCCCAGGGAGGGGTAGATGGCTCATGGAGGGGGGTAAATTGCCCCAGAGCGGGATAATTTGCTCTTGGGGGGGATTAAGGGCCCCGGGGAGGGGATAAGTAGCCCCCGGGGGGGAAAAAGTGGCCATTGGGGGGGGCGAAGAATGGCCCCCGGGGGGGTTTAAGTAGCTCCTGGAGGGGCTAAGAGGTCCCTTGGAGGGGGAAACGCACCTGGGGTAGAATAAGTTTTCCCTGTGGGGGTAAAATGGCCCCAGGGATGGATAAGCAGCCCCAGGGGGATATAAGTGGCCCTGGGGAGGGGGGGGGCAGCCCCGGGGGGACGTAAGTGGCCCTGGGAGTGGGGGGCGGAGGGCAAATCGCCCCCGGCAGGGGCCCTTGTAGCTGCTGGGCCCCAGGCTGCCAGGGCTGGACGTCGCTCGCCAGCCACCCTGGAGCTTCGCCATGAGCCTGGAGGACCTGCAGGAGGAGGCGGCGTTTGGTGGGGACCCGGTGGCAGCTGGAGTCCTGTGAGAGCCCGGGGGGGGAATGGGGGGACGGAGCGTGAGTGGGGCACCCATGGGTGCTGGGGGGGGGCGGGGGCATCTGTGGAGTGGGATCTCCCATCCACACCCTGTGCAGGGTGGACTCTGCTTAGCTTTGTGCTGGGGGGTGTGTGCTGGGGGGGGGGGGTGAGGTGGCTTGGGGGGGACAAGGGCTGAGGGGACCACCTGGGTCCTAGAAGACCCCCAAAAACCCCTGAATCACCCCAAACACCTTCTGGGGACCCCAAAACCCCCCTGAATTGCCCCCAAACCCTCCTGAATTACCCTGAAGTCTGGCCTCCCCTCCCATCCCAGAGAAGTGGAATCTTCCATCGCCATTATACTGGGAAATCAGGGGGCGGGGGCAGTGGGGGGCGGGGCTTGGGTCGAGGGGGCGGGGCCTGGGCTGTATGTGCCCTTAAGGGTCTCAATAGGGAAGGGGGGGGCCGGCAGGGGCGGGGCCTGGGGGTGATAGAGCCTCAAGGGCTGCAGGGGCTTGTCAATGGGGCGGGGCCTCGATGAGGGGGGCGGGGCCTCTGGGGACTAAGGAGCTTCTTCCTGGGGAAGGGGCGGGGCCTCGGGAATGGGGGCGGGGTCTGGGTGCAGGCAAGGGGTGGAGCCACTTCAGGGCACAGCTGGAAAATGGGGCGGGGCTTGGCAGTGTGGGCAGGGCCAAACAGAAGGTCAGGGAGTGGCCAGGTGTGATTGACAGGGGTGGGAGCCTATTGGGGGGGGGGAGGGGGCGGTGCTTCACCAGGCTGAGCCCTGCCTTCTTCCCTGCCAGAACCACCCTGCCAACAACGCGCCCAGCGATTGGCCGGCGACTGCAAGGGGAGGGGGGGAGTGAATGACATCAGTAGGCTCCAGAGTGAACGCAGCCCCCCCCCCTTGACGACAGCATCAGCTCCAGCTTTTATTTTTTCCACCAGTTTATTATTAATGTACAAAATATACAAAAGGGGGAGGGGCAGGCGCGGAGCCCCTCCCCCAACCAAGTTTTCACAGAAAACAAGTGTTCGGCGCAGCCCCCTCCCCCCCCCCTCCCCCGCCCTCGAATACCCGCCCCTCCCCCACCCCGACGGCGCAGCGGCGGCGGGTGACAGATGGGGGGGAGGGGAAAGGGGGGAAGAGGGGTTTGGGGTTGGGGGAGGGGTGTTGTGCCCCCAGGGGGGCAAGTGGGGAAAATCCCCCCCCCCTCATGGGGCAGGTTTGGGGGCAATTACCCTCCATCAGGGGCTGTTTACACCCCCCCCCCCCGGCCATTGGGACTTAGTGCCCCCCTGGGGCGCTTGCCCCAGTAGGGGGTAAATTTACACCCACCCACCCCCCCCCGGGGTAAATTCAGGGTGCAAGGGGCAGTTTGGCCCCGGGGGGGGGGTACTTACACCCCCGCTGGGGATATTTACCTCCCAGCAGCAGCATTCTACCCCCCGGGGGGATAAATTAGTGTGTTGTGGGGGTGATTACACCCCCCTGAGGGGGTATTTACCCCCCCCACGAAGGCAATTCTGGGATTTACACCCCAGAGGGGGGTATTTCTGCCCCACAAATAAAAGGTTTATCCCCCGTAGATGTGTATTTACCCCACTCAGGGGGGGACTTCTGCCCCATAAGTGGGTATTTACAGCCCCTATGTGGGGGTTTACACCCTGGGGAGGGGGATTTACACCCCGTAAGTGGGCATATACGCCCAATTGATGCATATTAATGGGCGGGGGGGGGAAATTTACACCCCATACGTGGACATTTCCACCCCAGGTAGGAAATTCTGCCCCGTCGGTGGGTATTTACCCCCACGGGATGGAATTTCTGCCCCAAAAGTGGCTATTTCTGCCCCATAGGTGGGTATTTCTGCCCCAGAAGTTAATGTTTCCACCTGGGGGGGGGGGGGTGTACTTACACCCCATAAGTGTATATTTCCACCCCTGAAGTAGGTTATTTACACCCCACAGGTGGGTATTTCTACCCCTCAGGGGGTATTTACACCCCAGAAGTGACTATTTAGGCCCAGGGGAGGGGGGGTGGGGGGGTCACTTGCACCCTGTAAGTGGGTATTTCCTCCCCATAGATGGGTATTTCTGTCCTAGAGGTGGGCATTTCCACCCGAGGGGGGGGGGTATTTGCACCCCTTAAGCAGGTATTTACGCCTGAGAAGTGGCTATTTACTCCCGGGGGGGGGGGGTGTATTTACGCCCCATAGGTGGGTATTTCTGCCCCATAGATGGGTATTTGCACCCCATGGGTGGGTATTTCTGCCCCATAGATGGGTATTTGCACCCCATGGGTGGGTATTTCTGCACCCTGGAAAGGGGGGGTTGAATTCAGCGCCGGGGCGGGGGGGGGGGAACCCGGAGGCCTCACAGAAGCCATAAAGTTGGCGGCTGCAGCACGGAGTCTGAGAGGAGGAGGAGGAGGAGGGTTGGAGGGGGGGGTGGGGGGGGTGGAGGAAGGGCAAGGAGGAGGCTGGGAGGAGGAAGGGCGCTAGGGCAGGGGCGGCCCGTTGACGCCGGGGTGGTAGAAGGCACAGTTGTTCTCGTACCTGCAGCTGCCCTTCAGCATGAAGTGGCGACAGACGGCGCGGCTCGACATGTCTGCGTGAGAGATAAAGGGGGGGGGAAGGCGCGTCAGGCGCCGGCGCCCCGGCCCCACGGTGGCCCCACGGCAGCCCCATAGCGGCGGCCCCCGCTGCAGCGGCTCTGGGAGGAGGAGGAGGAGGAGGAGGAGGAGGAGGAGGTGGGGGGGAGATGGGGAGGGGGGTGGGATGATGGGGTTGGGGGGAGGGGGGACGCAGAGATGGGATCGGCTCCTCGTGTGGGGCAGCAATGGGCCCCACAGCGAGCCCCACAGGCCTGGCCCTAAGAGCTGGGCGGGGGGGGAAGTGGAGGCAGCTATGGGGCTGGCCCCTCTGCTATGGGGCAGCAGCGGAGCCTCACAGCACCGCCACGTCTGTCCTAACACTGGCTGCATCTATGGGGCTGGCTCTGGCTATGAGCCCCATAGCACCCCAATCCCTGCCCTACAGCCTGGTGTGGGGCAGCTGCATCTATAGGGCTGGCTGTGGCTGTGAGCCCCATAGTGGCCCGCTCCCTGCCCAATAGCCTGGTGTGGGGCCGGGCTGGTCCCTCTATGCAGCTGTGGGGCAACACCAGACCCCCACAGCGCCTGAGCCCTGCCCTAGGAGCCGGGCTGGTCCCTGTGAAGCAGCCCCAGAGATGCTGAGCTCTCCCTCGGCCCCCCTTCCTGCGCTGTGGGGCAGCCATGGGGCAAAGCACTGCAGGCCTGACCCTGTCACCCTGTGGGGTGGCCGTGGGGTGCCAAGGCAGCTCCCAGCGTGCCCCAGGGCCTGCTCTAGAGCTGGACTACAACTCCCAGCATGCCCTGGTGCCAACCCTAGACCTGAACTACAACTCCCAGCCTGCCTCAGTGTCCATCCCAGAGCTGGACTACAACTCCCAGCATGCCTCAGTGCCCATCCCAGAGCTGGACTACAACTCCCAGCATGCCTCAGTGCCCATCCCAGAGCTGGACTACAACTCCCAGCATGCCTCAGTGCCCACCCCAGAGCCGGGTCTCACTCCCAGCATGCCTCATTCTCCTCATTCCCCATGGACTACAATTCCCAGCATGCCCTGCTGCTTGTATTAGATCTGCCAGGAGCTGGACTACAACTCCCAGCATGCCTTGCTGCCCCCTCCTGGAGGTGGTTTTAGGCCCCAGCATGCCTTGCAGCCCCTCCTAGAGCAAGACTACAACTCTCAGCACGCCCTGGAGCTGGTTTTAGCACCCAGCATGCCTTGCTTCCCCCTCCTCGAGCCAGACTACCTCTCCCAGCATGCCTCAGTCATCCTCCTCGAGCCGCTTTTAGCTCCCAGCATGCCCTGCCGCTGTCCCAGAGCGGGACTACACCTCCCAGCATGCCCTGCTGCTCTCCTCACACTTGAGCTGGACTCCATCTCCCAGCATGCCCTGCCGCTCCCCTCCCAGAGCCAGACTCCATCTCCCAGCATGCCCTGCTGCCCCACAGCTGCCCCGCAGCCATAGGGCCGGTGGGGGTGGGGGTGTCCCTACTCTCCCAGCATGCCCTGCGGCCGGGGGTGGGGGGGTCCATGTCCCCCCACCCTACAGCCCCATGGGGGGGCGGCGCCAGTCGGGGCCCCGCCCCCAGGGCCCGGGGGGCTCGAGGGGCTGGAGGGGGTGGGGGTGCGGGGGTGGCTCCCCCCCCCTCCAGCGGGGCAGGAAGGGGGGGGGCGGAGGAGGTGGGGGGGGGGGGGGGGAGGGGGCACCCACAGGCCCCTCCCAGCCGGGGCCTGGCCCCGCCCACAGCCACGCCCCACAGCCCCCCCCCGCTCCCCCCCCCCGCCTCCTCCTCCTCCTCGCGAGGGAGGGGCCGGGCCCCCCCCCGCATTTACCTCCTCCGTGGCCACGGGGGTGATCGCCGGGGTGGCCTCTGCCGTGGTCGCCGTGGCTACCGGGGGGCCCCCCCCTCACGTTGCCGCCGCCGCCGCCGCCATTGGGGGGCCCCCCATTGCGCCCCCCCCCTCCACGGCACCGATAAGGGGGTTCAGGCCCCTGAGCGGCCGCGGGGGCGGTGAAAGGGGCCCCCCCCGCGCATGCCGCCACCGCCGCCGCCACCGTGGGGGCCACCACGGAGTGTCCCCCCCCCGTCCGGGCCGTCCCAAAAGTCGCTGCCGCCACCACGTTGAGGGGGGGGTGGTCCCAGGAGCCGGGGACCACCAGGGAGCCCCGGGCCTGGGGGGAGGCCGGGGCCCCCCCCCGCCGCCACCGCCGCCGCCGTGGGGACCTGTGGGGGGAGAGAAAGGGGTGAGGGGGGGCACCCAGGGGGCCCCCAAGGCCAGGGCTGAGTGTCCCCAAGGTGTGTCCCTGGCACGTCCCCAAGCCAAGGACGCTGCTATGTCCCCACTGGGGCAGCGAAGTGTCCCCAAGTCTGTCCCCAAGCCAAGGACACCACTATGTCCCCACTGGAGCAGGGGACAGTATCCCCAAGAACACCCCTGAGAATGTCCCCAAGCCAAGGACACCCCCGAGAATGTCCCCAAGCCAAGGACACCCCCACTTCCCCATCAGGGCACTGGAGAGTGTCCCCAGTTGTCCTGCCAGCACGTCCCCAAGCCAAGGACACCCCTGTGTCCCTGCTGGGACAGTGTCCCCAAGCCAAGGGCAACCCCCTGTCCTCCCTGGGGTGGGGGGACACTGGCCTCATCGTGTCCCCAAGCCAAAGGCTGTCCCGTGTCCCTGCTGGGGCACTGGACAGTGTCCCCAACTGTGTCCCCATCATGTCCCCGAGCCAAGGGCAGTCCCACATGTCCACTAGGACAAGGGACAGTGTCCCCAACAGGCCTCTGAGCATGTCCCCAAGGCAAGAGTACCCCTAGTTCCAAGTCAGGGCCCTGGACAGTGTCCCCAGGTGTGTCCCCAAGCCAAGGGCAGCCCCCCGCTGGGGCACCGGACAGTGTCCCCAAGTCCAAAACCCTCCCATGTCCCTACCAGGGCACGAGACAGTGTCCCCAGCTGTGCCCCACTCATATCCCCAAGCCAAGGACAGGGAACTGTGTCCCCATTAATGTCTCTGAGGGTGTCCCCAAGCCAAGAGCACCCCCACATCCCTGCCTGGGAACTAGACAGTGTCCCCAGCTGTCCCCTGAGCTGTCTCCAAGCCAAAAGCAGCCCCAATGCCCCTGCTGGGGCAGGGGACAGCATCACCCCCCCCCCCCAATGTCCCTGTGTCCCCTCCGGTGTCACTCACCTGGCATGGGCCCCCCCGGCGGGAAGTGCTGCATGGCCTTGGGGCCGGGCGGGAAGCCGTTAGCCATGGGGCCAGGGCCCAGCAAGCCGTGGGGCACTGGGGGGAGAAGAGAAGGGGAGGGTTAAAAAGGGGGGACACTCCCCCCCCCAGCCCCTCCCCAAGAAGGGGACAGGGGTTGGTGGCATCTCCCTGCCCCCACCAGGTGCAGGGGGACGTCCCCAGTTCAAAGGGACACCCAGGGCGGGCTGTCCCCACGTTAAGGGGACCACCCCCCTGTCACTCCAGAAGGGGACATGGGGTCCCCAGGGGTGCTCAGAGCTTGTCCCCAAATTAAGGGGACTCCCAATACCCTCCTGTGTCACTCCAAAGGACACAGGGTCCCCATCACCACCTCAAGCTTGTCCCCAAATTAAGGGTACACTAAAATCCCCCCATGTCACACCAGAGGACATGGAGCTCCCAGTGGCACCCAGAGATTGTCTCCAACTTAAGGGGACCCCCCCCGTGTCACCCCAGAGGGGGATACAGGGTCCCCCCCCCAGTTGTCCCCAGAGCTTGTCCCCAAAGCAAAGGGACCCCCCCGATATCCCCTTGTGTCACCTCAGAGGACACGGGGTCCCCAATGACACCCAGAAACTGTCCCCAAGACAAGGGTACCCCCTGTGTCACCCCAGAGGGGGACATGGGGTCCCCAGATCTTGTCCCCAAACCCAAGGGACCCCCAATACCCCCAAACCAAGTGTCACACTAGAGAGGGGACACACAGGGTCCCTGGCGCCACCCCCGTCAGGTCGCCAGGCTGAGGGGACACGGCTCTCCCTCCACGTCACCTCTCACCAGAGAGGGGACAAGTCCCCAGGCTGAGGAGACCCCAATGTGTCCCCCAACCCAGGGGACACCCCAGTCACCCCAGGTGAGGGGACAGGTCCCCAGCAGCACCGAAAACAAGTCGAGGGGACAGGGTAGGAACAACAGGGTGGCTTTAGGCTGGACATGAGGAGAAAATTCCTCCCGGAGAGCGCGGTCGGACACGGGAACAGGCTGCCCAGGGCGGGGGGAGTCACCGTCCCAGGAGTCCTGGAGATGGGGGGGGGGGATGTGGTGTAGGGTGGGGCTGATGGTTGGACTCCATGATCCCAAGGGTCTTTTCCAACCGAAATGATTCTGTGACATCCCCCCTCCCATGTCACCCCCTGGCAGAGAGGACGCATCGCTGGCAGTGTCCCCTGTCCCCAACCCACAGGGACCCCCACACCCAGTGCCCCTGTGTCCCCCCCCAGGGATGGGGACAGATCCTTGGCAATGCTCAGATGACGCCAGCGTCACCTCAGGTCCCCAAGCTGAGGGGAACGCCCGAGTGTCACCCCAGAGCGTGTCCCCAAATCAAGGGGACCCGCAGGGTAGGGGACAGGGTCCCCAACACTGTCTGGAACACATACCTGAGCTGAGGGGACACCCATGTCACACCAGGGCAGGGGACAGTGTCACCCAAGTGTGTCCCCAAGCCAAGAGTACCCCTAATTCCCTGCCAGGGCACTGGTCCATGTCCCCAGCATGTCCCCAAGCCAAGGGCAGCCCTATGTCACCACTGGGGCAGGGGACAGCGTCCCCAACTGCATCCCCATCATGTCCCCAAGCCAAGGGCAGCCTGATATCTCTGCTGGGGCAGGGGACAGCGTCACCAAACGTGTCCCCAGGCCAAGGGCAGCCCCATGTCCCTGCTGGAGCAGGGAACAGCGTCCCCAACTCTGTCCCCATCATGTCCCCAGCCAAGGGCAGCCCTGTGTCCCCACTAGGGCAGGGAACAATGTCCCCAGCTGTGTCCCCATCACGTCCCTAAGCCATGATCGCCCCTATGTCCCATCTGGGGCAGGGGACAGTGTCCCCAAGTGTGTCCCCAACCCACGATCACCCCTACATCCCCTCAGGGACACAAACCAAGCTCCCAGCAGCCCCCACCGTGCCCCGTGCCTCCCCAGGACACCTGTCCCCACGTTGTCCCCCCCACCAGTGACAGCGTGTCCCCCTCGCTGACCCAATGTTCCCCCCCCACCGCTCACCTCCGCTGGGGCCCGGCGGCTGAGCCTGCAGATTTCCCAACAAATGTTTGATTTTATCCGAATAATCCGGTTGTTTCATCAATTCCTCTGCTTTGTGGGTGCTGGGCCCACCCTGGGAGGGGGGAACGACACAAAGAGTGAGTCCGGGGAAAGGGGGAAAAAAAAAAAGCCCCCCCCCCCCAGCACCACCCCCCGCAGCGCCGCCGCTGCCCCCCCTTTTTTGTGCCCCCCCCCCCCCCCTTTTTTTTTTTAGGGGTGGGCTCTGCGCTGGGGGAGGAGGAGAAGGGAAATGGAGGGGGGGGGAAGTGGTTACCATGATGGAGGTGAGGATCTCCTGCATGTTGATGGGGGCGGCAGGCGCAGGCCCCTGGGGGCTTTTGCCGGCCCCCACGCTCCCCATCAGGTTGGCCAGTACTGGGGGGAGTTTGGCCCCCCCGGGATCCGGCGAGGGCGAAGCGGCGCCGGCTTCCAATCCTTCGGGATAGGCCACCTCCTCAGCAGAGCAATCCTAGGGAGGGCAGAGATAGAGGGATGAGGGGGTGGGGAGGAAGGATGGGGGGGGGGGGAAGGGAAAATACGGGGTGGGGGGGACTGCGCTATAGGGTGGGGGGGCCTATGGCGGCGCGGCACGGCGCGGCACGGTGGCACTTACCTCGTCCAGCGGGATGAGTTTGGGCGGCAGCGGTTCATAGGATTCCGGATCAGGTTCGTGCGGGCTGTCTGGGACACTGGGGTCAGGGGAGGAGGGGGGGGGAAGAAAGGAGGGAAAAAGGGAGGGGGTTGTCAGTAGATCTCTGGGATCCAGTGCTGGCAGCCCCCTCCCAGGGGATCCTCAGGGATCTTCTGTCCCCCATCCCCAGACTTGGGATCCTCAAGGATCCTGTGTCCCCCCCACCCAAGACTGTGGATCCCAGGGATCCTGCATGTCCCCCCTGCCTGCCCCAGCCTTTGGATCCTCAAGGATCTCGTGCATCCCCTCTAAGACTTTGGATCCCTGAGAGATCCCGGGGCCACCCCACTCCAGACTCCAAAAGGCTCCTCCAGGCACCCAGATCCTTGGGGATCCCGGGAGATCTGGCCCCCAACAATCTGCTCTCCCCACTGACATTGGACCTATGGGGTGCTGGGGCCCAAAAACCTCCCCCTCGGCTCTGGATCCTCACAGATCCCAGAGGATATTGTTCCCCCAAAGCCTCCCCCCCTGCTCAGGATCTTCAGGGATCCAGGACCTGAAAACCTCCCCCCCCCGTCTCTGGATCCTTGGAGATCTAGGCTCAAAAAACCTTCACCCGGGTTTGGGATCCTCACAGATCCCAGACAATCTGGGCTCCAAAAATCTCTCCCTTCCCACTACGGATCCTCAGGGATCCCAAGGAATCTGCCCCCCCCCCCCAACCCTGCCCCCAGGCTCTAGCTCCCCAGAGATCCCAGGGGCTCCTGCCCAGCCTCCAGTGGCAGATCCTGAGAGATCACAGGGCCACACAGCTCCAGATCCAGAGGGATACCAGGGATCTGAGCTCCGGACACATCCCCTGGCACAAGGATCCCTGCAGCAGCACTGGGAAGATGCCTCGCAAGTGCCCAATCCCTGGGAATCCCCTGAGTGGATCCTGAGGGATCTGAGGCTCCAGATCGACAGGGATCCCAGCTCCATCCCCACAGGCCATCCCCACCCAGGATGCGGATCCTCGCACTGGGAAGGATCAACCCCATTAATCCTTGGGAGAGGGATCACGCCCTGATCCAAGGCAGGCCCAAGACCCCCAAAAAGTGGCTCCAAGATCCCCAAAATCAGGCCCAAGAACCCCAAAGAGCAGGTCCAAGATCCCCAAAAGCGTGTCTGAGAGCCTCAAAAGCAGCTCTGAGATCCCCAAAACAGCCCTGAGCCCCCTAAAAGCAGCTCAGAGACCCCCAAGATCCCCCAAAGCAGGTCTGAACCCCCCCAAAAACTGCCCTGAGACTCCCAGGAGTGGGCCCAAGACCCCCAAACGCAACCCTGAGACCCTCAAAAGCAGGTGAGAGACACCTAAGATCCCCAAGAGCAGGCCCAAAACCCCCAAAAGCTGCCCCAAGATCCCCAAAAGCAGGTCTGAGCCCCCCAAAAGCTACCCCAAGACCCCCAAAAGCAGGTCCAAGAACCCCAAAACAGCCCTGAGGCCCCCAAGATCAGGTCTGAAACCCCCAAAAGCTGCCCCGAGACCCCCAAAAGCTGCCCCGAGACCCCCAAAAGCTGCCCCGAGACCCCCAGAAATGGGGATCCGCCTCCCCCCCCAGTCCTGACCCAAGGGATCCCCCTGGGCTGATCCGCTTGGGCTGGGGGCAGGGGGATTCGCCACCCCCTTGCAAGGAGAAGGAGAATCCCCAGTTCCGAGCACGGTGCCAAGAGGGGATCGACTCACCTCTCCTTGGACAGAAAGATCTCCTGCAGGATCCCTTTCTCCCTCTCGGCCTGAGTGAACCGTTCCCGGCTGCCGCTGCCCGGCACCACCAGGGGAGCAGGAAGATCCAGGAGTTTGGGATAAATCCAGGGCACTTTCTCCTCCATGGCATCATGGCTGAGGCGTCGAGCCGTCTCAAACGCATGTCGATCCTTCAGCATCTCCCGCTTGGCCGCTTCCTCAAAATCCTTGATCTTGTTGACGTTGACTGCAAAGAAGGGAACACCAGCGTCACCTCCAAAAAGTTTGGGGACACCCAGAGCAGGGGGACAAAGATGGGGAAGGGACAAGACTCACCTCGTTCGGTCTCATCCAGTTCGAAGTAGAAATATTCACGGAGTTTGTTCTCCTCTGGCCAACTCACCGTTTTCTTTTTCCGCCCTTTTTTGGTGAGTTGGCCGCTTTCCGTTGCGTTTTCACTGCTTTTGGCATCACCGCTCACCTCCGTCGAACCTGCAGGAGGAACCGGGAGGGGCTCAGCACACATTTGAACCCCCCCCACCCATAGTTTTTCCTTTCCCCAGCACCCCAACTTACATGTTTCCATTGGTTCTGGCACTTCCACGGCCGGTACCGGCGTTCCGGGACGATCCGTCTCCATCGGCTCGGAGGCGGCACTGGGCTCCGGGGAGGACGGTTTGACCGAACTGGTTTCGGGAGCTGGTTTCCCCTCGAAGGGACTGGGCTGGGGGGTGAAGAAAGAGGAGTTTGGAGGGGTCTCTAGGCAAGAAGGGGACCCTGGTAGCCAGGGAGGGGGATGCTGGTAGCCACCTCCTCACCTTGGCCGCCGTAGGGGACAGCACCTTCTTCTTCTTCTTGATCTTGATGCCAGGGATGGGAGCAGAGTTGAGGGCATCGAGGAAGCCGAGGCCTTCCATGGCTGCAGGAAGGAGGGGATGGTTGAGCCCAAATCCCCCAAACTGACCCCAAAAAGGCAGCCAAAGGGATCCTCAAAACCACCCAAAGTGTCCTCAAAAGAGCACCCAAAGTGTTCCCCAAAAATTGTCCCCAAAGAGGCATCCAAAGTGTCCCCCAAAGTCCCGCAAATTGTCCCAAAACAGGCACAATTCCCCCCCAAAAGACACCCAAATTGTCCCCTAAAATTGTCCCAAAAAAATCAAAGTGTCCCCAAAAAGGCACCCAAAGTGTCCCCAAAAATTTTCCCCAAAAGGGCACCCAATTTTCCCTGAATAATTGTCCCCAAAAAGGCACCCTGGTGCAACCCAAACCCACTAAAAGTGTCCCCAAAAATGCACTCAGGTGTCACCCAAAACCACCCAAAGTCTCCTGAAAAGGCAACCAGGAGTCCCCCCAAAAGAACCCAAAATGTCCCCAAAAAGGCTCCCACAGGGTCCCCAAAGGCCCCCTAAGTGTCCCCACTCACGTTGGGGTGGGATGATCTTGACTTTGATCTCCTTGGTGGCATTGGGCGCCGTGTTCAGGGGTTTGTATTTCTTCTCAGCCACAGGAACATCCCCAGGGAGGGAGGAGACGCTGTGGGGGACAGGGACGGGGACAGGTCAGGTGCCAGCAGGGACCCCAAAACCAGCCCCCAGCCCCCCCAAAGGGTGTCAGAGTTCCACAAGAGCAGGTTTGAGACCCCAAAACCAGCCCCAAGACCCCCAAAAGCAGCCCTAGAACCCTCAAAACCACCCTGAGACCCCCAAAAGATGCCCCCAGCGCCCCAAAACCAGCCTGAGACTCCCAAGAGAAGGTCTGAGCCCCTCAAAATCTGCCTCCAGCCCCTCAAAAGCAGCTCTAGGCTCCTCAAAACCCACTCCAAAAGCGGCCCCAAGACCCCAGAAAACAGGTCCAGGCCTCCCAAGAGTGGGTCCAAGACCCACAAAAGCAGCCTGAGACCCCCAAGAGTAGCCCCAAGAACCCCAAAAGCAGCCCCAAACTCACTTTTGCCTCTTTATGGGCATCGGTTTCAGGTTGTATTTATCAGCAGTCGAAGAAGAATTCATTTTCTTCACGGGCACTAATGAAGGCGTCTCCATTTCCAGCCCTGTTTGGGGCGAAACATTGTTAGCACATCCTCCTGCAGCATCCCATGAGCGACCACAATCCCTCAAATCCTCCCCCCCTCAAAAAACCCAAAACAGCCCCAAAACCTGCCATCACCTACCAGTGGAGCGGAATTTGGCGTGACTGGGAGCAGTGGTCCGCAGGGATTTGGGTTTCTCCCGCTTCTTCTCTGGCATCTCCTCGGTTTTAGCCTCTGATTTGGCTTCTTGGGGTTTCTCTTGGACGGGCGTTTTGCTTTTGTTTTCCTCTTTTCGCTTCTTTTTATCCCTTTCTGGGGGAAAATAGACGGTAAGAGGGTAAGAAGCTGGTGTTGGATTGGGGTGGGGGGGAAGATGGGGCGCAGGGTGGGGCTCACCAGTCGGCTGGGCGCTGCTCTGGGAGCGGATGACACCCATCCAGTCACTGACGAGGATGGAAGCAAGGCGGCGCAGCTCTGCAGGGAGAGAAGGGGTTAAAGGGGGGATTTTGAGGGGGATTCAGAGGTTTTGGGGGGGTCTGGGTTTTTTTGCGGGGGGGTTTGAGGGGTGCTCACCTTCATCATCGCTTGATTTGCTGAGCTGCTTCACCAGCTTGGCTGTGTTGTTCTGGAAAAAAGGGAGATGTGGGGTGAGCGTGTGGGGAGACAAAAGCCATCTAAAGGGGACAAAAACTATCTGGAAAGGGATAAAAGCCACTTTGGGGGATCCAAAAGCCACACAGGAGGGAAAAAAAGCCACCTTGGGGGACCCAAAAGGCACTGGGTGAGACATAAGCCACCCAGGAGGGACCCAAAAGCCACCTGGAAGAGATTAAAGCCACCCAAGGGAGACAAAAGGCACTACAGGGAGACATAAGCCAGCCAGGGTGACCCAAAAGCCATCTGGTAGGGTCACAAAGATCAACCGGGAGTGACCCAAAAGCCACCTTGGGGGGTGGGGGAGGAGGGGACGACACACAAAGATCACACAGGGAGACAAAAGCCACTTGGGAGAGACTAAAGCCACCTTAGGGGACGCAAAAGCCACCTTGGGGGGGCACAAAAGCAATGTCAAGGAGACAAAAGGCACCCTGGAGACCCAAAAGTCACCTGGGAGGGACACAAGTGTCACCCAGGGGACCCAAAAGCCTCCTGGGAGGGAGAGAAAAGCCACCCTGGTGGGACACAAAAGCCCTTCTGGGAGACACCCAAAAATCACCCAGGGAGACCACAGACAACCAGGAGTGACACAAAAGCCCCCCCGGGGGGACCCAAAAGCCAGTGGGATGGGATAACAGCCACCGGGGGAGGATGGGACAGGACACGGAGGCCACCCTGACCTGTTTGAGGTGGTCGACAGTGAGGGGCAGGTGCTGCAGGGTGAGGAGGATCTGCTGCAGAAAGGGGACATTGTTGGAGGCTTTGGAACTGGTGAGCCAGGTGTTGAGCAGCTTGTAACCCCCGATCCGGATAAATCTGGGGGAAGAAAGAGGGAAAATCCATCAGGATCAGGCAAAGAGGGGATGTCCCCCACAATTCCTGCTGGCCCGGAGCCCCCTGGAGCCCTTCTCGTTGCTCTTACTTAGCCAAGATTTCCTGCGCTCGCGTCTGCAGCAAGATGTTCAGGTAGATACAGCGACTCACCATCTTCTGCGAGTCCTTCATTAAGCTGGTTAACAAGAAACGAGGCATCAGGACCCCCCCCTCACATCATGGTGACACAAGGGGACGACGACGGGGGGACGGACACATAAGGGGACATTTTGGGGACTCACTTGAAGATTTTGGTGATGCCCTCTGTGCTCTTGACCTCGCCATCACGGCCCAGGAAGCAGTCCAAGCCCTTGAGGAGCTCCTTGGGGTCAATGGGGCCCGAGCCCATGGCAGAAAAACCCTAGGGGAGGGGGGAGATGGGGGGGGGGGGGAAGAGGGGGCAGAGAAAAGGAGGGGGGGTTAGGACAGTGGTGACAACCCTGTGTGTCCCCCCGGGCCCTGTCCCCTCCCCCCCACCCTCCAATTTTTGTCCCCTTCGAAGGGGACAACAACAAACCCATCCCCAGACACATTTTTGGCCCCAAAAAGCAGGAAATCGCCCCCCAAAATGCTGCTGTCACAACTGGGGGGGGGCTGCAGGACCCCCAAGGGACACCAGGGGGGTGCCATTTCCCCCACCAAGGTGACACGGGGTGACAAGTGTCTTGCTTGTAGTTTTAATTGCCGCTGCCACCCCAGGGGACAGAGATGACAGTTTCAGGTCACGCCAGAGGACAAAGCCCCCTCCCTGGGAGCAGGACAAGGGTCCGGAGGGGGGGACACGACAGCACCTCCATTTTTAATCAGCCAGCCCCCACAAAGTTTTACCCCAAGACCTAATTAATGAGTCGGCACTTAACGAGGCACAGAGGCCGAGGTGACAAACGCAAGGACGACGGCGCAAGGGAGAGGGGGAGAGCAGTGACGGCACCAGATTTGGGAGTGTCACTCCCCCTCCCCAAACCAGGACGCAATTAATTCCACTAACAAATTACCACTGGCTATTAATTAGCAGATTAATAATTAAGGCCAGCACCCCACTAATGACCGGACGCCAATAAAGTCTCTGACCCCAATCCAGCCTGACCCGCCAAGCCAGGATTTCATCCTCCTGACGTCAACCAGCTTCTTAATTACCACTAATTAGAAGCTCCTCCGGCTTAATTACGCCCCAGCTTTGCTAACAAAGACAGAAAGGTGGCGGCTGCGACCAGCTGGGCTGCTGCTTTTTTTGGAGAGTGCGTGAAACCAGCCCCAAAATGCCGCCAATTTTGGGGGGGGGGGAGGCTGAAAAACACCCCAAAATATCACTATTTTGTCCTCACAGCAAAGACTTAAAGAGCTGGGACTTCATTAAAAGTGCCCCCCCCGCCCCCCCAGCTTAATTAAAGGATACAGGCGGCAGAGCACACACCCCCACCACCCCCTTTGGGGGGGGGGTATTTTTTTGGGGGGGTGTCAGCGAGCCAGGCACCAGCCGCCCCTCTGAAAAGACACAAGAGCAAGTTAATTCGAGCGCAAAACCCCCCCAAAATATCCCCCCTCCCAAAAAACACCCAACACAACTGGGGAGGAGCAACTTATTTTAACCCAAAATTGAAGGTTTTAAGCAGAAAAGTCCTTTGTAACCTTTGACCCCCCCCCCCAATGAAAAGAACCTGGCTCGCAGTGAGGGGGGGGGGGCGACCGGGCCAGACACCACATGGCATGTCCCCCTGCCTTGGTGTCCTAAGGCCACTGCCCAGGTGACAAGGGGTAGCCACAGCCCTGTCCTGGCTTGAAGGGATGGGGACGGGGGGGGGACACAACGAATTTGGGGGTTCATCCCCCATTTTGGGGTCACTCCCCCATTTTGGGGAGGGTCACACAGAAGCAAACATCAACCCGCCACCCCCCCCGCATTGGGGTGAAGCTACTCAAACACCACCGGGGGGGGTTAAAAGGGGTGGGGGGACCCCAGAAAGCACCGAGTGCCCCCCCCCAAGGGGGTAAATCACCTCCTGGGGGGGGGGGGGGGTGGGTGACAAACCCCATCCCCCCAAATTTGAGGGGTGGGCACCCCAGTTTGGTCCAGTCCTACCATCAACCAGCCACAAGGCCAAGGGAGGCCTGACACGCACACACACACCCCCCACCCCGCGTTTTTACACCGCTTTTGCTCATTTCTCCCCCCAAAAAACAGCTTTTTTGAAGACAGAACCCCCATTTTCAGCTGGGAGGCGGGGGTGGGGGTTGTCACACAGCCCCCCAAAACTGTGGGTGAAGGGGGGCTGCCCGTTTTGCCCCCCCCCATACCCCCCAAGAGGGGAAATGCTACCACTGGGAAGAAAAGGGCTCTCCCCGCACACACGCCGGGCTTAATTTGGGGGGGGTGAATTAATTAAAACTTCATTATTTTATTAATAAAATTTACTGTTTTTTAAAAACAGGTTTATATTTAAAAAAGAGGTTTGTTTTTAAGCAAAACCTTTCGGATTCGGGTGTCGGGTGTATTAAAAAAAAACCACAGCTCCCGACCCAGCGCAGCGTCCGCATGCACCGGGGAAACGGATGGTAAAGCGAAAAAAAAAAAGGGGGGGGGGGGGGGGGGGGAGGAATTTTGGATTTTTTTGGTAATTAAAAATTAGGTAAAAATGAAGGTTGTGAAATGTAATTAAGACCAGAAAGGTTTTTTTGCTTACCCGGCGGGTGGCGGTTGTTCCCCTCCCTTTTGCTGAAGTAAAACCAAGTTCCCTTCGCTTCCTAAGCCTGCACCGCACACAGCAAATTCATTGAAAATCGGGAAAAAAATACAAGATTTTTGGGGTGCGCCCCCCCCAAAAAGTGACATTTTTTTGGGGGGGTGAAGCCCAGTGATAGCATCTCCCTGTCACGATAAATTAAAGGTTATAAGTTGCTTGAGGACGCTGGTTTCCCCCCCCCGCCCCAATCCCTCCCCGAAACCACCACCCAAACACACCCTAAAAAAAAATTACATACAAAGGCGAGGGGGGGGGGGGGAAGGGGAAAAGGTTTTTTTTCCAAAAAAAAAACAAACCACTCTGTTTTTGGGAAGGAAAAAAGGGGATTTTTGGCACAACCTACAAAAGAAGCAGCGGCCCGCAGGGTCCTACTCTGTACGGCACCAGGATCCTGCGGACAAAAGCCGGAGGGGGGGGTACGGTTAGAGCGGGGTTTTGGTGGGAAATCAGGAGAAATTGAAGGTGAGGAGGGGGGTCAGAAGGAATTGAGGGGGGGGGGGGGGGGGGAATTAAAGAAGCGAGAGGGGGGAAAATATGGGGCTGGCGACGCGGTGGGAGGGGTTTGCCCGGAGTCGGTTGCATCAGCCAGCGGCGAGGCCCAGGCGCCATTTTAAAAAGCCGAATAAAATAAAAACTAAATTGGGGGGGTTGGAAGGGGGGGAACACACAAATATCGATAAATATAACGAACCCCCCCCCCCCCCGCCACCACCGCGCACCACCTACACCGTTAAAATAAAAGCATTAAATCCGCGTGGATTAAAGGGGTTTGAGACATCCCCCCCCCCCAAATAAATACAAAGGGGCTGCGGAGCACCCCCGCTCCGGGGGGGGGGCCCAACCTGTAACAAAATAAATATAAATAAAGGGGGAAAAAAGGAGGAAAAATGAGTTAAAAAAAACCAAACCAAACCAACAAAAAACAAAGAGTGGGTGAGCGGCTGCGCCATCTTGGCCCCGAATCTCCCTGAATCGGGTTTATTTTTTCAAAGGGGGGGGGGGGGTGGGGGTATTTTTGTTTTTTTTTAAAGCCAACCCTGTTTTGCTTGAAAAAAAGCAGGTTTTTGGGTAAAGCTAAGCCTGCCTAGCAATCTTTATTGCTAGATTGCACCCCCCCACCGCCTTTAACCACCACTCCCCAAAACCTTCCTTCCTTCCCCCCCCCCCCGCCAGCCCCAGCATTTCTCTGCGCAAAACAATCCTAAAATGGCACCTACAAAATAAAAAAAAAAATATATATAAAATAAATCATTTCTTTTCAACAGAATTTTCGCAAAAACCACCCGGATTCGCCGAAGGTTTTCTTTTAAAAAGCAGCCCCGTCCCCCCCCCTGCAATCTTTATGTACAGATTGCTCAGGTTGTACCCCCCACACACCAATTTCCGTCTCCCCCGCAAAAAACCAAGCGATTTTGGGTTATTTCCATTATTTTTTCTTGCCCTTTTTGGTTTTTGCGTAGGAGCTCATGAACCCTCCACCACCGGCTCCCACGGCTTTTCTTTTTTTGACCGAAATACCCAAAATTTGAAGGTTTAACCACCTTTTAGCAAAGCCTCCTCCTCAAGCACACAGTTGGGGCTCTTCCTCCCATTATTTTTTTTTCGCTTTGGTACAAATAAAGAGCTTTTTCGGGGCTTTTTTTTTTTTTGAGCTGGTGGAAAATTCAACACTTACTATCCAATTATTTTGCTCGCCGACAGCGCTTCAAAGTTGGGATTTTGGCATTGGTGGTGTTAGAGCAAAAAAATTAAAGCTTTGTTTTTGGTCATGGCTTTAAAAAAAGGCAGCAACTTTTTTTTTCAGCTTAATGGAGTTTTTTTTTGAAGGGAGTTTTGTTATTTTTAGCCCTGAAGGGGTGGGATTTTGTCGAACTAAATGGAAAAAAATAAAAAAGTTGCTTTTGTTTTCTAAAAAAAAAAAAAGGGATCTTTTTGCCTTTGTTTTTTTGAGGGGGGAAAGAAGAGGGAGAATATGTTTTTTAAGTGGCAGTTTCCTTCGAGTTTGAAACGGCTCCTCAAGGACGGTCCAAAGGACGGAGGCTGCGATGGCGGCTCTTCCACGGCACCGGGATGGGAGCGGGAAGGGGGGAGAAAGCTCTTTTTTTTTCTTCCCCCAGCTTATATATATTTTTTGTATTTTTTTTGTTTGTTTGTTTTGTTTGTTTGCTTTGTTTTGTCTTTTGTTTTTTCTCGTGGTAAAGGCGACGGCGTCTCTCAAGAGCAACCAAACCTGGAGCGGGGAGAAGGAGAAAAAAAAAAAAAAAAAAGGGGTGGGGTGGGCACAACAAATAAAAAAAAAAATAGAAAAAAAATTAGAAGCAAAGAAGAAAGACACGAAATGATTAGCAATCATCCCCGGTGAGAGTTTAAAATTTTAAAGGGCGGGGAGAAAGGAAAGTAGTAAAAAAACCGAAAGAAATCGCCTTTTGAGCGAGGGTGGGGGGTAATTTCTCCTCAGCTCTAAGTAAGAGGACTGAGGGCCCCATCCCCCCCGCGGCGGGACTAGGAATGAAGGAGGGGGACGCCATTTTCTCAAGGCAAAAGGACGCTGACCCTAAAAGGGCCCCCTCAGCGCCCCAAAAAACAGGGGAGAACCCCCCCAAACCGCCGCCGCCGCCCCCTCCCCCCTTCCCACACCGGGCCCACCACAGCTCTCTACTCACCTCCACCCAGCCCTCAGAATGGCGAGGGGCACCGCCGGCGGAGCCTTTTATACCAGACCCCGCCCACACGCCTGGCCACGCCCCCCACCCGGCCTATCCCCGTCGAGTTCCTATGTTGCGCCTGCGCACTAGCCGCCGCCCCCGCCCTTCAGGCGCCGCCGCGCGCCTTTGCCCCTCGCCGCGCCTGCGCCGCCACCTCCCCGCGCATGCGCGGCCGCCGCCCGCTATTGTCCCCGCGCCGTGTGGCGCAGTTTTTATTCAAGCGGCCGGCGCTGCGCATGCGCGGGGAGAGGGGCGGGCCGTACAGCAAGATGGCGGCGCCCCGCCCCTCTGTCCCGCATGCGGAGGCGGGGTGTGCGCCGGCAAGATGGCTCTGGCCAGGGGCATGGCGCTGCTGCGGGTGGCCGCCGGTGGCCTGTGGGGAGCGGGGAGGCCGCTGTGGAGTCGGGTGAGATAGTGACGTTACGACGGAGGCGGGTGACGTCACGGGACGACGCTAGGGGGAGGGGCGGGGGCCCGGGGGGGACGTGCCTGCGGAAGGGGGAGGGGCACGGGCAACACGTGCGGCGCCGTATGTCGTCACCGTGACGTCACCGTGACGTCACCCTTCCAGCAGGACTTCCCCCGGCTCTGCAGCACCCAGAAGACACCCAAAGCCCCCCCCTCCCCCTACCAGGAGCGGCCCTGGGAGTATCTGGAGAGCGAAGGTAAAACGGGGGGAGGGGGATTTTTGGGGGGGGGGGTCCTCGGACCTTCCCCCACCCACCCACCTCACAGCCCCACCTGCCCCCCACAGAGTATCGCATCACCTACGGTGACAGACCCGTCTGGCATGGCTACCGCCGCAACCACAAAGGCGCCGTCCCCCCCCAGCGCACCCGCAAGGCCTGCGTGGTGAGGGCGCTGGGAGGGAACTGGGTGGGACTGGGAGGGAACTGGAATGGAGTGGAGGACCTGGGGGGTCACTGGGAGGGAGTGGTGAGACCGGGAGGGGACTGAGAGGGATTGAGATGGAACTGGGGGGGCACTGGAATGGGACTGGGAGGGAGTGGGGGGACTGAAAAGGGACTGCAGGGGGAAGTAAGGAGCACTGGGAGGGGCTGTGAGGGACTGGAGGGAACTGGGAGGGACTGGGAGCTCGGTGGGACACCGCCTGATCATGTCACACACACCCCTAGCGCAAGGGGAAGCGGGTGGGAAACCCCTGCCCCATCTGCCGCGACCGCAACCTCCACGTGGACTTTCGGGTGAGTTTGGCGGGAGAAAACTTCCTCCCCCCGTTTCTCCTCCTCCTTTTCCTCCTCCCATTCTCCTCTTCCTCCCCCCCCCTTTTCCTCATCCTCTTCCTCTCCCCCTTTTCCTCCCCCCAGAACGTGAAGCTCCTGGACCAGTTTATCTGCCCCCACTCAGGCGTCATCTTCCACCCCACGCACACAGGTGAGGGGCCACCTGTGGGTGCTGTGGGGGCACCCACACGTCCTCTTGGGGCACCTATAGGTCCTGTATGGCCACCCGTGGGTGCTGGTGACCCACTGATGGCATCTCTTCCCCCTCAGGGGTCTGCATGAAGCAGCACAAGCTCCTGACCAAGGCCATCACGCAGGCACAGGACCACGGTGAGCCCCACGGGTGGGGAGCAGCACCCATGGGCGCCTCCCCACGCCCCTCCTCACACCCCCCTGCCCCACAGGCCTGCTCTGGCTGCACGTCCCCTACGTCCCAGCCCCCCGCGACGACTTCTCCAACCAACACCCAGCTGTCAGCAAGACCCCTCCGGCGCCTGCTCTGGCCCCTGGCCGCCATTGGTACCCCTGGTACGAGCGCCAGGCCCCTCCCGCCGCTGCCATTGCCCGCATCCGCCGTCTCTACAAGGATTACCTGAAGGAAGAAGAAGCCTCACCTGCTGCAGGGACGCCCCCTGAGACCCCTCCAACCCCCCGCGCGGAGCACAGGGAGGAATAAAGCGTTTACAGCCCTTGCTAGACTCGGTTTTTGCCCTTCTTACGCTCAAAAAAAATGAGGCGCGGTGCTGAGAAGATGGCGGCAGCGCCCCCAAAATGGCCGCCGGGGCCTCAAAATGGCCGCCGCGCCCCCAAAATGGCGGCCCTAGAGGGGGTGGGTGATGTGTCGTGGGGGGGTATATCCCAGGGTGCCTTGCGGTGGTGAGGGGATGTTTCCCGTCATGCTTTGTGGCGAGCGCGGGAAGGGTTGTGACAGAGGGCGGGGCTTTGTTGCTAGGGGCGGGCAAACGGGAGGGAACGATTGGCTGAGCCGTTGCTAGGGGGCGTGGTTGGCGGCGGTAGTGGCGCGGCCGGGCCGGGCCCGGCGGGCGGAGGAGACGGCGGGGCCGGGCCCGGCGGGCGACCGGAGCGACCATGGAATTCCCTTTCGACTTGTCACCTGTGCTGGGCGACCGAGTCTGCGTGGTAGACCAACACCTGCGGCCCGCCGGGCGCCGCGGGCCCACCCACCGGTACCGGGGCCTAGGCCTCAGGCCTGCCCGGGGCATGCTGGGAAACACGGGAGGGCGCGGGGCATGCTGGGAAACTGGAGGATTCACACACCCACACCCACACCCCCCCCCGTCAATTGCCCGGGCCATGGTGGTTAATCTGGGGGGGGGGGGGGAAGTGTTGTTGCCCCGGGGCACGCTGGGAAACAGGGGGTCCCCTAGGCCTTGCCCTGGGTCGTGGTGGGTAATGGTACCTCACAGCCCTGCTTCTCCTTGCACGGACACCTGGGTTCCTCGGGGGGGGGCGGGTAGGAGGTGACACTGTGTGTTGTTGTGTGTGTGCCCGCCCCCCCCCCCGGTGTCCCCACGGCACAGGGGGGACCTGGAGCAGCAGCTGCGGACGGTCATCGATGAGCTGGGCAAGGCCTCGGCCAAGGTGGTGGGCAATGGGGGCAACTGGGGGCGATGAGGGGCAACTGGAGGGCGGGGGGGGGGTAATGGGGGGGTAACAAGGGGGTAACAGTAGGGGTTACTGAGGGGATTGTGGGAGGGTAACAGGTGCACAGGGGGGTAATGGGGGGCAGTGGGGTTGTGGGTGGGGGCAACCAGGGGGTAACAGAGGGGGAGCAGGGGCACGGCGTGTGGTAATGGGGGGCAGGGGGGGATAATGGGGGTAAAAGAGGGCAACAGGAGGGCAACCAGGGGGAAATGGGGGCACGGGGGGGCTGTAGGGGGGTAATGGGAGGCAGTGGGAGGGTAACGAGGGGTTACAGGGAGCAGTGGGGGTATGGGGGGGGGGGATGGAGGCGGTAACAGGAGGCAATAGGGAGGTAAGGGGGGGGCATGGAGCGCAACAGGTGGGTTGTAGAGGGCTAATGGGGAATAATGGGGGGGTCACAGGGGCGTAACAGCATCTTCCCACACAGGCCCAGGGCCTTCCCACACCCGTCACCAGCGCCGCGCGCATGGAGGCCAATCGCCACGTCCTCTACATCCTCCGTGCCCCCGATGGGCGGGGGTACGCCTCTCTCCCCCACCTTCCCCTCCTCTCCAACCCCTCCCCCACCCCGGGGGGGGGGCAGGAATCCAGGTACCCCCCCCCCACAAATCGCTTCTGTCCTGCTCCAGGACCCCCAAAGGTGCCGTCATCGGCTTCCTCAAGGTTGGCTACAAGAAGCTTTTCCTCTTGGTGAGTTTTGGGGGGCGCTGGGGAGGCACCCAGACGCCTGGGTTCGCCCCTGATGGCCATCTTGTGTGTCCCCCCCCGACCATTTTGTCATTGTCATCTTCCCCCCCCCCCCACCAAGGACCGTAACGGTGCCCACAACGAAGCGGAGCCACTTTGCGTGTTGGATTTTTACATCCACGAGTCGTTGCAACGACACGGTTATGGGCGGCAGCTCTTCCAGCACATGCTGCAGGTGACAAGAAGGGACAAAAAGAAGGGGGGTGGGGTGGGCACTTTAGGGGGACACAAAGGGACATTGGGGACAGCCCCCCCCCCCCATGCCTCGTTTGTCCCCCCCCTTTTGCAGAGCGAGAGGGTGGATCCCTGGCGTTTGGCTGTCGACCGCCCCTCTGAGAAGCTCCTGGCTTTTCTCCGCAAACACTACGGCCTCACCGACGCCATCCCACAGGTGGGGAGGGGGACAAAGGGGACATCCCCTGGGGGGGGAAGCCCCTTCCTGTGTTATCCACTTGCTCTCTTTGCGTGCCCGCCCCCGAATATTTGTCACCATTCTTGCCTCTGAGAGGCGATAAATGATCTCTCGGCTGCACTAGGTTGGGGCAGAGCCTTGGGAAGTGCCCGGGGAGGGGGGGAAACAGCCCCAAATATTTGCCTTATGGGGGGGGAAAGAGCCTCAAGAGAGCTCTGGGGGGGGGGGTAAATCACCCCATGGATTTGCCCTAAGGGAGAACAGATTCTTGTGAAGTTTCCAGGGAGGGAGGGGGGGCAAATTACCCCAGATTTTTGCCCTGTGGGAGAGCAGAGCCTTAGAAAAGTGCCCTGGGGCGGCAGATCATCCCCAGTATTTTCCCTGGGGGGGGGGGTAGAGCATCAGGAAGTGCCCCGGGGGCCAGATCACCCCAGATTTTTGTCACAAGGCGGGGTAAGAGCCTTAGAAAGTACTCTGGGGGGGGCAAGTCACCCCACAGATTTGCCCCAAAGTGGGGTAGAGCCTTGGGAAAACCCTGGAGGAGGGCAAATCACCCCAAATATTTACCCCAAGGGGGGGCTAGAGACTAAAAAGAACCCTGGGGGGGGGGGGGGGGGGCAGAACACCCAAAATATTTACACCAAGGGGGGCCTAGAGACTAAAGAGAATCCTGGGGGGGGCAGAACACCCCAAATATTTACCCCAAGTAGAGGTAGAGCTTCAGGAACTGCTGGGGCGGGGGGGGCACATCACCCCCAGCCTTCGTCTTCCCCCCACCAGGTGAACAACTTCGTTATCTTCGAGGGTTTCTTCTCCAACCGACCGGGTGAGTTTCAGGGGGGATTTTTGGGGGGGGGGGGGCCGGGGGGGGTACAAAGGGGCATGGGGTGACCCCCCCCAACCCCTAATAAAGCTGCCCCCCCGCAGTTCCCCCCCGCCGGCCGCCCCCCAAGCGCCCCGAGGAGGAGATCAAGCCCTACTCGCTCTCAGAACGCAACTGTAAGATGGGGGGGGGGGATGTGAAAAATAAGGGGGGGGGGAAACTGAGGCACTGTACCCTCCTAAGCTCCGCCCCTTTCTCCACCGAGTGGGCGGGGCTTCTCTAACCCTCAACCAATCCCCTGGCAGTTCTGCGAGAAGAGGCGGAGCCTCCTTGGCCATTCAACTTGACTCCCGGGCGAGCCGGGGGGTCGCCGGTTCGAGGCAGCCTCCGGCCTTTTTTGTTGCGGCGGGAGACGCCGGATGGACAAACGGAGCCCCCGACACCAGACAGACGGACGGACGCCCCCCAACAGCGTCGCGCCAGGTTCGCCCCCCTCCCCCCCCCCTTTTTTTTTTTGCCCCAATTTTGCCATTTTTGGCCCTATTTTTCATTCCCCTCCGTCACCCCACAACTCTGTTTTCTCGCCCCCCCCCTCCCCCCCCCACCGCTCTCTCGGGCGAACCGGTCGTTGAGCCCCACGGCAGCTTCTCCCCACGGCAGGGCCGTGGGGGGATCGGAGCCTGCTGGGTGTGGGGTGAAGGAATGTGGGGTGCCCGGCTCTGCCCCACGGGTGCCCCCTTCCTGCCCCACAGCTCCCAGGGGGTGCCAGTTCCTGCCCTGTAGCCCTTATGGGTGCCTGTCCCCCCCACCTAGTCCCTGTGGGTGCCCATCCCTTCCCCATAGCCCCAGTGGGTGCCCATCCCTGCCCCATGGGTGCCTTCCCCTGCCCCACAGCTCCTGTGGGTGCCCATGCCTGCCCCACAGGTGCCCCTTTCCTGCCCCACAGTCTCTATG
This sequence comes from Fratercula arctica, assembly GCA_947846985.1. NCBI lineage: Eukaryota > Metazoa > Chordata > Aves > Charadriiformes > Alcidae > Fratercula > Fratercula arctica. The sequence continues at coordinate 4,058,587 of CANTUZ010000014.1, read as the reverse complement.
GGTGCCTGTCCCCACCCCATAGTAACTGTGGGTGCCCATCCCTGCCCCATAGGGGCTTCCCCCTGCCCCACAGCTCCCGTGGGTGCCCATCCCTGCCCCACAGCCCACTACATGGATGCCTGTCCTCACCCCATAGCTCCCGGGGGTGGCCCTCCTGCCCCATGGGTGCCCTTTTCCTGCCACATAGCCCCTGCAGGTGCCTCTCCTCACCCCATAGCCCCCATGGGGGCGTGTCCCTGCCCCACAGGTGTCCTCTTCCTGCCCCATAGTCACTGTGGGTGCCCATCCCTGCCCCACAGCCCCCCACATGGATGCCTGTCCTCACCCCATAGCTCCCATGGGTGCCCATCCCTGCCCCATAGCCCCTGTGGGTGCCTGTCCCTGCCCCGTGGGTGCCCATCCCCACCCCGTAGCTCCCGGGGGTGGCCCTCCTGCCCCACAGGTGTCCTCTTCCTGCCCCATAGTCACTGTGGGTGCCCATCCCTGCCCCATAGGGGTCTCCCCCTGCCTCACAGTTCCCATGGGTGCATGTCCCTGCCCCACAGCCTCCCCATGGGTGCCTGTCCTCACCCCATAGCTCCCAGGGAGGGCCCCTTCCTGCCCCATAGCCCCAGTGGCTGCCTGTCTCTGCCCCATACCTCCCAGGGGGTTTCTACCCCACACGTGCCTGTCCCTGCCCCACCGCCCTGGGGGGAGGAGGGGTGCCCTTCCCCTTCCCCCCCCCCCCCCTTTTTTTTTGGGTACGTTTCAATAAAAACGGTGAATCTGAGCGCGGGGTCCCGCCTGCTGTGGGTGTGGAAGGGGCGGGGGGTGATGTCATCCCTGGGGGCGGGGCATCGCACAGATCCGCCTCCCGCTCCGCGCTGTACAGGGCCAATATACTCATAGCCCCGCCCCTCCCCGTAGGCCACGCCCACCATGTTATTAGCCCCGCCCCTTAGCCCCTTTTTGGGGGAAGCCCTGCCTCCCCAGCTGGAGATCCGCATTCCCATTGGCTGCCGCGGAGCTGGTTCCGCCCATCGCGGCGCGCACCGCTCGAAGCTAAATCAATGGGTTTGGCGGGAAGCTGCTGCGCATGCGCATCCCACCCGGCGCCGGCTCCGCCCACCGCGCATGGGCCTCCTCCGGGTCACCTTCCCCGGCCGCCCCCCCTCCAGGCGCGCATGCGCAGCACACTGCCCTGCCCGCCGCGCATGCGCGCTGGGACGCGGCAGAGGCGGAGCCAGCGCCGGCCGCCGAGTGCTGCGCAGGCGCAGTGAGGTCGCCGGCTTGAGGCGAGGCGCGGCCGTCGGCGAAGCCGGGGGGGGCTCCGCCATGTACCGGCACGGCCGGGCCGCTGCTGCCGCCGCCGCCCGCCTCCGACCCGCCGCCCCCACGCTGCGGGCCTGGCCCCCGGCAGAGCCCGATGGTGCCGGACCGGACCCGCCGCGCCGCCATTACCGAGCGCGGCCTCAGGTGAGGGGCGAGGGGAAGGGGCGGGGCCGCGCTGAGGGGAGGGGCGGGGATATGCAAATATACTGCGGGGGATGCAAATAGACGCCACGGAAGAGACTGGCGTGGGCGGGGCTATGCAAATATGCGCGGATATAAGTGGAGGGGGCGGACCCTGCTTTTCGGGTGGGCGGGGCTATGCAAATCGTTAACGCTAAGCAGGGATGAGGTGGGCGGGCCCGGCTGTCACGAAGGGGCGTGGTTATGCAAATCGCGCGGGAGTGGGAAGCCTGCTGGGGCGGGGCTGTCCCTGGGGGCGCCGTGGGGCAGAGCTGTCCCGCTGTGGGGCAGGTCACCCCCTATGGGGCACATGCATTCCTCCATGGGGCAGAGCCATCCCCATATGGAGCAGACCCGCCCCCCCTCCCCACGAGACAGATCCATCCTGTCGTGGGGCAGATCACCCCCTATGGGGCAGTTACATCCTCCTATGGGGCAGATCCGTCCCCACATGGGGCAGATCCGTCCTCCTATGGGGCAGTTACATCCTCTTATGGGGCAGATCTGTCCCCCCATGGGGCAGTTACATCCTCTTATGGGGCAGATCTGTCCCCCCATGGGGCAGTTACATCCTCTTATGGGGCAGATTCGTCCTCCTATGGGGCAGTTACATCCTCTTATGGGGCAGATCTGTCCTCCTATGGGGCAGTTACATCCTCTTATGGGGCAGATCTGTCCCCCCGTGGGGCAGATCCGTTCTCCTATGGGGCAGTTCCGTCCCCCCATGGGGCAGATCCGTCCTCCTATGGGGCAGTTACATTCTTGGGGGGGACCTGCTGGGTTCCTCATGGGGCAGACCACTCCCTATGGGGCAGAGCCATCCTCCTATGGGGCAACTCATCTCCTATGGGGCAGAGCCATCCTCCTATGGGGCAGAGCCATCCCGGGGGGGGGGGGGGGGGGGGGCGGGGGGGTGCCCCACAGCCCAAACCCCCCCCACCCCACAGCAAAAATGCCCCCTACATCTACCCCCTTGGGCACCTTTTACCTCCCCCCGCCAGGACCTGGAGCCCACCCGGGGCCACATTTCTGCGCTGCCCCCTCTCCTGCGCCCCCCAGCCCTGCCCCGTCCCCCCCCGGCCCGGGGGCCTCGCCTTCGCGCCTTGTCCCCCCCCGAGGGGCTGGCAGGTGACATCACCACGGTGGATGGGCAGCGGGAAGATGACATCGCCGTCCGCGATGGCCCTGTCACCTCCCTCCTCCTCCTCCTGCGCCCCCCGGCCCCCTTCCTGGCCCCCGCCGGGCCCCCCCGCCACCCCCCCCCCAGCATGGAGGAGCACTTGGCCGTCATGCACCAGAAGCTGCAGCACGAGGTGACAAGAGGGTGACAATAAGGTGACATCGGGGGTGGCTTTTGGGGGGGGGGGGGTCTGTTACTCCCCGCTATAGGGTGTGTCACGTATAGGTGGTGATGGGGTGGCACCGTGGGGCACATGGTGACAAGGTTGGGGGGGGTGGGGGGGGGGTGACAAGGTGGGAGGAGGGTGACAAGTTTGGGGGGGGTGGCTGACAAAATGAGGGGGGGGGGGTGACAAGATGGAGGAGGCGTGGCAAGGTGGGAGGGTGACAAGTTTGGAGGTGACAACACGGGGAGAGGGTGATAAGGTGGGGGGGACAACAAAGATGGGGGGGTGACAAGATGGAAGGAGGGGGGACAACAAAGATGGGGGGGTGACAAGATGGAAGGAGGGGGGACAACAAAGATGGGGGGGTGACAAGATGGAAGGAGGGGGGACAACAAAGATGGGGGGGTGACAAGATGGAAGGAGGGGGTGGCAAGATTGGGGGGGTGTGACAAGATTGGGACGTGGATGATAATGTGGGGGAGTGACAAGGTTGGGGGGAGGGTGACAAGGTTGGGGGGAGGGTGACAAGGCTGGGGGGGGTGACAAGGCTGGGGGGGGGGACAAGGCTGGGGGGAGGGTGACAAGGCTGGGGGGGGGGACAAGGTTGGGGGGGGGGACAAGGCTGGGGGAAGGGTGACAAGGCTGGGGGGGGGGACAAGGCTGGGGGGAGGGGGACAAGGCTGGGGGGGGGACAAGGCTGGGGGGAGGGGGACAAGGCTGGGGGGGGGGGACAAGGCTGGGGGGGGGGGGGACAAGGCTGGGGGGGGGGGACAAGGTGTGGGGGTTACCAGATGGGGATGAGGGTGACAAGACTCGGGCGGGGGGGGGGGGGGCAACCCTTTAATCTCCCCCAGCACCAACCCTGACCCCTGTCAGCGCCCCCCCACCCCTGCGGGATCCTCCACGTCCCCACGGGGACAAACACACACACGCCCCTGACCCCCCCGTCCCGTCCCCCCCTCCAGCTCCCCAATTTCTTCCTGAAGATCCCCGACTACGGCCTTTACTCCCCCGACGTCGAGTTCATCAACCACCTCCTCCACCTCCACACCCGGTGAGTCGCCATCCCCCCCCCCAGCCCCCGCCGGGGGACACTTTGGGGACAAAGGGGACACGTGCCAACCTTGTGTGTGTGTGTGTCCCCACAGCGGGCGGCCCATGTACCAGGTGGCAGTGGCCCTGTGCCGGGCGGTGGCCTGGGGCTACTTCGCCAGCCTGCGGCTGGAGGTGCTGGCCCTGACGCGCCACCCCGAGGACTGGAGCATCCGGGCGCGCTGGCGCCTGACGGGGCTCCCCCTGCACCTCTGCCTCCTGCGCTTCTACCGCCGCGACAAGCGCCAGCTCCTGCGGTCAGCCCCCGCCACCCCCGTCACCCCCCTGTCACCCCCCTGCCACCCGCCACCACCCCCTTGTCCTCCACTGCCACCCCCGTCACCCGCCGCCACCACCCCTTGTCCTCCACTGCCACCCCCCTGTCACCTGCCGCCACCCCCTTGTCCTCCACTGCCACCCCCGTCACCCGCTGCCACCCCCTTGTCCTCCACTGACACCCCCCTGCCACCCACCGCCACCCCCCTGTCACCCCCTGCCACCCTCTTGTCCTCCCCTGCCACCCCCATGTCACCCACTGCCACCCCCCTGTCACCTGCCGCCACCCCCCTGTCCTCCACTGCCACCCCCGTCACCCGCTGCCACCCCCTTGTCCTCCACTGACACCCCCCTGCCACCCACCGCCACCCCCCTGTCACCCCCTGCCACCCTCTTGTCCTCCCCTGCCACCCCCATGTCACCCACTGCCACCCCCCTGTCACCTGCTGCCACCCCCTTGTCCTCTACTGCCACCCCCCTGTCACCCGCTACCACCCCCCTGTCACCTCCCTGTCACCCGCTGCCACCCCCCTGTCACCTCCCTGTCACCCGCTGCCACCCCCCTGTCACCTGCCGTCACCCCTTTGTCCTCCACTGCCACCCCCTTGTCACCCCCCTGCCACCCCCCTTGTCACCTGCTGCCACCCCCTTGTCCTCCACTGACACCCCGTCACCCGCCGCCACCCCCCTGCCACCCCCCTGTCACCTGCCGCCACCCCCCCTGTCCTCCACTGCCACCTGCTGCCACCCCTGTCACCCGCCGCCACCCCCTTGTCCTCCACTGCCACCCCCGTCACCCCCCTGCCACCCGCCACCACCCCCTTGTCCTCTACTGCCACCCCCGTCACCCGCCACCATCCCCTTGTGCTCTACTGCCACCCCCCTGTCACCTGCTGCCACCCCCTTGTCCTCCACTGACACCCCATCACCTGCCGCCACCCGCTGCCACCCCCTTGTCACCTGCTGCCACCCCTGTCACCCGCCACCACCCCCTTGTCCTCCCCTGCCACCCCCATGTCACCTGCCGCCACCCCCTTGTCCTCCACTGCCACCCCCATGTCACCCACTGCCACCCCCTTGTCCTCCCCTGCCACCCCCTGTCACCCCCCTGTCACCCGCTGCCCCCCCCCTTGTCCTCCCCTGCCACCCCCCTGTCACCCCCCCCTGGCGCCAGGTTCCTTCTCCCACCCCGGAACCTGCTGCTGCTCCACAGCCCCCCCCCGTAACCCCCTTGTGTCACCCCGTGGCCCTGCAGCCCCCCGTCCCCTCTGTCACCATGTCCCTTGTGTAGCCCTGTCCCTGTCACTCCCCAGGGCGGGATGCCACCCTCGTGTCCCCATGTCCCCCTTGTCCCCACATCCCTGTCGCTCCCTGGGGTGGGATGCCACCCCCATGTCCCCCTTGTCCCCCACATCCCTGTCGCTCCCTGGGGTGGGATGCCACCCCCGTGTCCCCATGTCCCCCTTGTCCCCCACATCCCTGTCACTCCCTGGGGTGGGATGCCACCCCCGTGTCCCCATGTCCCCCTTGTCCCCACATCCCTGTCACTCCCTGGGGTGGGATGCCACCCCCGTGTCCCCATGTCCCCCTTGTCCCCCACATCCCTGTCACTCCCTGGGGTGGGATGCCACCCTCGTGTCCCCATGTCCCCATCGCTCCCTGGGGTGGGATGCCACCCCCGTGTCCCCATGTCCCCCTTGTCCCCACATCCCTGTCGCTCCCTGGGGTGGGATGCCACCCCCGTGTCCCCATGTCCCCATCGCTCCCTGGGGTGGGATGCCACCCTCGTGTCCCCATGTCCCCCTTGTCCCCACATCCCTGTCGCTCCCCAGGGCGGGATGCCACGCCCATGTCCCCACATCCCTGTCACTCCCTGGGGTGGGATGCCACCCTCGTGTCCCCTTGTCCCCACATCCCTGTCACTCCCTGGGGTGGGATGCCACCCCCATGTCCCCACATCCCTGTCGCTCCCTGGGGTGGGATGCCACCCTCGTGTCCCCACGTCCCCCACGTCCCCGTCGCTCCCTGGGGTGGGATGCCACCCCCGTGTCCCCATGTCCCCCATGTCCTCACATCCCTGTCGCTCCCTGGGGTGGGATGCCACCCTCGTGTCCCCCGTCCCCACACCCGCCCCTGATTCTGTCCCCCCCCCCAGGTCCTATGACGCCTTCTCCACCTTCTTCCTCAACTCGCAGGGGCTCATCCGCTGCCACCGCGTGGACAAGGTAAGGCCAGGGGACACCGGGGGACCCCACAGTGTCCCTTAATGCCCCCCCCCCCTCCCCTAATATTGTCCCCAACCCCTCCCAGCTGATGCCAGCCCCCACGGCCATGACCGAGGACAAGAAGCTGCTGGTGGCAGCGGCAGTGGCGGTGGCACTGGCCGAGCCGGGACCAGCCTTACACCTCGCCTTGAAGCCTCCTGCCACCTCGGGGGCCACCTGAGTCCCCAAATCCCTCTCCCCACGTGTCCCCTCCCCCCCTTAACTTAATGTACAGAATAAAACCAGACGGACGGAGCTGCCGCAGCGGTGACAAAACGGGACAAACCGTGTCCCCAGCCGGGGAGGGAGCCACTCATCTTCCAAACCAGCTGTATTGGGGGGGGGGGGGGATGTCCCCAAGTGTCCCCAAGTGTCCCCAAGGTGGCTCAGCCCAGCTCCTCCCGGCTTTTGCCCACCTTCTTGGGCATCTTGCGGGCGCTGGCGTCCTCCAGCTCCTTGGCTTGGTAGTAATGGGGGGCCACCTCCAGCAGCCACCCGCTGTCGATCTCGATCACCTGGGGACAAAGGGGACACTCGGTGGCCATGGGGACCACCACGGCACCCCAAGCCTGTGGAGGGGACACGGGGCTGTCCTGCTGGGGGGGGGCTGCTGTCATCGTCCACGGACACGGCCAACGGGTCCTTGTTGTTGTCCCATCATCCTTGGTCCCCGTGGGGACATGGCCATGGGGTCCCTGTCACCCTGGTCCCCATGGGGACACGGCCATGGGGTCAGTGTCACCCTGGTCCCTGTGGGGACGTGGCCATGGGGTCAGTGTCACCCTGGTCCCCATGGGGACACGGCTGTGGGGTCAGTGTCACCCTGGTCCCCATGGGGACGTGGCCATGGGGTCAGTGTCACCCTGGTCCCCATGGGGACACGGCCATGGGGTCCCTGTCACCCTGGTCCCCATGGGGACGTGGCTATGGGGTCAGTGTCACCCTGGTCCCCATGGGGACACGGCCATGGGGTCAGTGTCACCCTGGTCCCCGTGGGGACGTGGCTATGGGGTCCCTGTCACCCTGGTCCCCATGAGGACGTGGCCATGGGGTCCCTGTCACCCTGGTCCCCGTGGGGACACGGCCATAGGGTCAGTGTCACCCTGGTCCCCATGGGGACACGGCCATGGGGTCCCTGTCACCCTGGTCCCCGTGGGGACGTGGCTATGGGGTCCCTGTCACCCTGGTCCCCATGAGGACATGGCTATGGGGTCCCTGTCACCCTGGTCCCCATGGGGATGCGGCTACCGTGTCCCTGTCACCCTCCTGTCCCCAATATCCCTGGCCATGTCCCCTGCCCCATGGTGTCCCCCCTGTCCCTGCACCCCTGTCCCCAGCCCTGTCCCTGTCCCCACATCCCTGTCCCAGCGTCCCCATGGCCATGTCCCTGTCCCCATCCCCACAGCCACATCCCTGTCCCCGTGGTGACACCCCCGTGCCCTGGCTGTCCCCAGCCCTACAGCCATGTCCCCGTCCCATTGTCCCCGTGACTGTGTCCCTGGTCCCATATCCTCATGCCCATGGAGATGTCCCTCTCCCAGTGTCCCCATGGCCACATCCCTGTCCCTGTGGTGACACCCCCATGGCCACAGCCGTGTCCCCAGCCCTGCAGCCACGTCCCCCTGGCCATGTCCCTGTCCCCATGTGCTCATGCCCACAGAGATGTCTCTGTCCCCATCCCACCAGCCCCGTGGCCACCTCCCTTGCCCCATGGTGTGTCCCCCTGGTCCCCAGCCCTGTCCCCACATCTCCATGGCCACCTCCCTTGCCCCATGGTGTCCCCCCCATCCCCGGCCCTGTCCCCAGCCCTGTACCCATGTCCCCACATCCCCGTGGCCACCTCCCTTGCCCCATGGTGTGTCCCCCCCCGTCCCCAGCCCTGTCCCCACGTCCCCATGGCCACCTCCCTTGCCCCATGGTGTGTCCCCCCCGTCCCCAGCCCTGTCCCCACGTCCCCTTGGCCACCTCCCTTGCCCCATGGTGTCCCCCCCGTCCCCAGCCCTGTCCCCACGTCCCCATGGCCACCTCCCTTGCCCCATGGTGTCGCCCCATCCCCAGCCCTGTCCCCACGTCCCCATGGCCACCTCCCTTGCCCCATGGTGTCCCCCCCGTCTCCAGCCCTGTCCCCACGTCCCCATGGCCACCTCCCTTGCCCCATGGTGTGTCCCCCCCGTCCCCAGCCCTGTCCCCACGTCCCCGTGGCCACCTCCCTCGCCCCATGGTGTCCCCCCGTCCCCAGCCCTGTCCCCACATCCCCATGGCCACCTCCCTTGCCCCATGGTGTCCCCCCGTCCCCAGCCCTGTCCCCACGTCCCCATGGCCACCTCCCTTGCCCCATGGTGTGTCCCCCTGGTCCCCAGCCCTGTCTCCACGTCCCCATGGCCACCCCCCTCGCCCCATGGTGTCCCCCCGTCCCCAGCCCTGTCCCCACATCCCCGTGGCCACCTCCCTTGCCCCATGGTGTGTCCCCCCAGTCCCCAGCCCTGTCCCCACGTCCCCGTGGCCACCTCCCTCGCCCCATGGTGTCCCCCCGTCCCCAGCCCTGTCCCCACGTCCCCATGGCCACCTCCCTTGCCCCATGGTGTCCCCCCGTCCCCAGCCCTGTCCCCACGTCCCCATGGCCACCTCCCTTGCCCCATGGTGTCGCCCCATCCCCAGCCCTGTCCCCACGTCCCCACCTGCCGCATGAACTCCTTGGTGGTGAAGACCAGCTCGTGGTAGAGCACCCAGCGCGGCTGCTCCTCGAAGAGGGAGCTGTTGGGGTGGATGAAAACCGTCTGCTGGTGCTTCACCGTGCGGTACCCGCCCCGCGTCAGCCGCGCCGTGTGGTAGAAGAAGCCGGCGGTGATGGCCTGGGGGGGCGGCAATGGGGCGGGAGTTGGGGGTCACGAGGGTCTCGGGGTTGAGGGGGGGGGGGGAAGATCCTGGGGGGTGTCAGGAGGGGAAATGGGGGGCCCGGAGAGTTCAGGGAGGGGGGGAAAAAGGGGTGGTGGAGGATCCTGGGGGTTGTTAGGAGGGGAAATGGGGGGTCCTGGGGGGAACTGGGGGGTCCCTGCGGGTCCTGGGTGGAACTTGGGGGGGGGGTCCCAGAGGCTCCTGAGAGGAAATGGGGGGCCCTGGGGATCCTAGATGGGGAAAATGGGGGGCCCTGCAGGTCCTGGGGGGGATCTTGGAGGTCCCAGAAGCTTCTGGGGAGTTCCAGGAGAAATGGGGGGTCCCTGGGGATCCCAAGAGGGGAACTGGGGGGCCCTGGGGATCCTATGGGGGGGAAATGGGGGTCCCTGCAGGATCTGGGGGGTGCCAGGAGGGGAACTGGGGGGCCCTGCTGATCCTGGGGCAAACTTGGGGGGCGGAGGAGGGGAAATGGGGGTCCCAGGAGGGGCAATGGGGGGGTCCCAAGGGGAAACAGGGGCTCCCAAGGGGGAAATAAGGGACCCCAAGGCAGAAATGAGGGGTCCCAAGGGGAAATGGGGGGGCGCAAGGGGGAAACGGGGGGTTCCCAGGGGGACATGGGGGGGCCCCAAGGGGAAATGGGGGGATCCGAAGGGGGATATGGCGACACCAAGGGGAAAATGGGGGGGTCTCACGGAGGAAATGGGGGATCCCAAGGGGGAAATGGGGGCACCGAAGTGAGTCCCAGGAGGAAAATGGGTCCCTAGTGATTATTGGGGGGGGGTCGCGGGGGGGATCGGGGTGCCCGGGGTGGGGTGGGGTTTGGGGGTGACCTTGCGGACAGGGACGGAGTCTCCGGCGCAGGAAGAGGGGGGCACCTCCACGCGCTCCATCAGCCCCTCCAGCTGCTCCCGCACGTCCCGCGCCCGGCGCAGGGACCGCGCCTGCACGAAGTGCTCGTAGCACCACTGCAGGGAGTGCCCGCTGCTCACCCACTGCCGGGGACACGGGGACACGGGGAGGTGCAGGACACAGGGACGTGGGGGGACACGGGGACATGGGGAGACACGGGGACATGGGGGGACACGGGGACATGGGGGGACACGGGGAGGTGCGGGATGCGGGGACATGGGGACACAGGGACCATGGGGAGACACAGGGACGTGGGGGGGACATGGAAAGACATGGGGACCATGGGGACATGGGGAGACAGAGGGACACAGGGACATGGGGAGACACGGGGAGATGCGGGACACAGGGACGTGGGGAGACACGGGGACATGAGGAGACATGGGGACACAGGGACATGGGGGGACACAGGGACGTGGGGGGACACAGGGAGGTGTGGGATGTGGGGACACGGGGACCATGGGGAGACACAGGGACATGGGGAGGACATGGAAAGACATGGGGACCATGGGGACATGGGGAGACAGAGGGACACAGGGACGTGGGGAGACACGGGGACATGAGGAGACATGGGGACACAGGGACATGGGGAGACACAGGGAGGTGCGGGACACGGGGACATGGGGGGACACAGGGACGTGGGGAGACATGGGGACACAGGGACATGGGGAGACACAGGGAGGTGCGGGACACGGGGACATGGGGGGACACGGGGACATGGGGGGACACGGGGACATGGGGAGACACAGGGAGGTGCGGGACACGGGGACATGGGGGGACACAGGGACGTGGGGGGACACAGGGAGGTGTGGGATGTGGGGACATGGGGACCATGGGGAGACACAGGGACATGGGGAGGACATGGAAAGACATGGGGACCATGGGGACATGGGGAGACACGGGATCACGGGGACACGGGGACATGGGGAGACACAGGGAGGTGTGGGATGTGGGGACATGGGGACACGGGGACCATGGCGAGACACAGGGACATGGGGGGGACATGGAAAGACATGGGGACCGTGGGGACATGGGGAGACACGGGATCACGGGGACATGGGGAGACACGGGGAGGTGCGGGACACAGGGACGTGGGGAGACACGGGGACATGAGGAGACATGGGGACACGGGGACATGGGGAGACACGGGGAGATGCGGGACATGGGGACACGGGAAGACGCAGGGACATGGGGAGACACAAGGACAGGGGGACACGGGCAGACATGGGGGACATGGGGGACACAGAGGATGGGGGGCAACGCCGGGATGGGGACAAAGAGAAAAGGGGACAAGGAGACAGGGACGTGGGACACCGGGACAGCGTGGGGACACGGGAGCAGCAGAGGGACACGGGGGGGGGACAGGGACACGGTCAGTGCCTGGTCCTGGACACCCACCCTGTGTCCCCATGTCCCTGCCCCCCCAGGGCCCCCCAACCCCAGATTTACCCCCCAAAACACCCCATAACCCCCCCCCCCAGACACCCCCTGCCCCCCCCAAGACCCCTCCCCCCCCATATTTCCCCCCTAGGACCCCCCCCCGCCCCATATTTCCCCCCCTAAACCCCCACATTCCCCCCCAAAACACCCCATAACCCCCCCCCCCCAGACACCCCCTGCCCCCCCAAGACCCCTCCCCCCCCCCTTTCCCCCCTAGGACCCCCCCCCGCCCCATATTTCCCCCCCTAAACCCCCACATTCCCCCCCACAACACCCCCCTACCCCCAACCCACCTCTCCCAGGCACATCCCATCCCCCTGCCACGTCCCTCCTCGGCGTCCCCTCCATGTCCCTGTGTGTCCCCCCCCCGCCGTGTCGTCCCCCCCCCTCCCCGTGCCTGGTTGTAGACGTTGAGCAGGACGAGGTGGTCCCCCCCGGGGACGTGGAAGCCCAGGCGGGCGCTGTCGGCATGAAGGACCTTGTCCTTGGGCCGGTAGAAGATGGCGTTGTTGACGGAGAGCATGGCCGCCACCGTCAGCACCTCCTCCGTGCAGCCGTACCTGCGGGGGACGTCACCGTGTCACCGCGTAGCGGGGGCGTCACCACCCCCCCCAGCCTGCTCGGTGGAGGGATTGTGGGGACACACACACACGACAACACTGGGACACCCGGGGACAATGGGGGGGCCACCACCAGGACACCCAGGGACAAGCCAGGGATGACGTGGGGACCACACTGGGACATGAGGACACCCAGGGACACCTGGGGACATCACAAGGACACCCAGGGGACACCACAAGGACACCCAGGGACCACTGGGGACACCCCAAGGACACCCAGGGGACATCACAAGGACACCCAGGGACACCTGGGGACATCCCAAGGACACCCAGGGGACACCACAAGGACACCCAGGGACACCTGGGGACATCCCAAGGACACCCAGGGGACATCACAAGGACACCCAGGGACTACTGGGAACACCACGGGGACCACCTTGGGGGCACCACAAAGACACCCAAGGACACCCAGGGGACAACTCAGGGGACACTGTGAGGACACCTGGGGACACTCAGGGACAGCCCAGGGGATACCATGAGGACACCAGGGGACAACCTGGGGACACCTAGGGGACAACCTGGGGACATCCAGCAGACAACCTAGGAATAAGCCTGGGGACACCACCAAGGCCCCCGAGGACAACCCAGGGACATCCAAGGGACTCCACCAGGGACAGCAGGGGACAACCTGGGGACACCCAGGGACACCAGGGGACACACTGGGGACATGCCAGTGACACTCACTGCTCGGAGGCCAGGATCATCTTGGCCAACATGGGCTCCACTGGCAGCTCCGCCATGCGCCGGCCCAGCTGGGGACAGGGAGGGGACAGCCTCAGGGCCCAGTGCTCCCAGTAACCCTGCCCAGCGCTCCCAGTACCGTGGTGAGCTCACCTACGGGGTCCACCACCACCATCCCAGTCCCTCCCAGTGCTCCCAGTCCCTCCCAGTCCTTCCAGTGCTCCCTGTACCATGGTGAGCTCACCTACGGGGTCCACCACCACCATCCCAGTCCCTCCCAGTGCTCCCAGTCCCTCACAGTCCTTCCAGTGCTCCCTGTACCATGGTGAGCTCACCTACGGGGTCCACCACCACCATCCCAGTCCCTCCCAGTCCCTCCCAGTCCTTCCAGTGCTCCCTGTACCATGGTGAGCTCACCTACGGGGTCCACCACCACCATCCCAGTCCCTCCCAGTCCCTCCCAGTCCTTCCAGTGCTCCCTGTACCATGGTGAGCTCACCTACGGGGTCCACCACCACCATCCCAGTCCCTCCCAGTGCTCCCCGTACTGTGGTGAGCTCATCCACGGGGTCCACCACCACCACTCCAGTCCCTCCCAGTCCTTCCCAGTGCTCCCAGTACCGTGGTGAGCTCGCCCAGGTGGTTGAGGGCACCCAGGGCGTAGAGCTGCTCCAGCGCCAGCACCAGCGTCTCGTGGGGCGGCGGGTCCAGGAAGTCGAAGTGGATCAGGTCATTGATGCCTGGGGACGAGGACGTCACCCGCTGTCACCCCAGAGCCCTCCTGGTCCCCCAGGGTGTCCCCCAGCCCCAAAGGTCCCCCGTGTCTCCCAGGCCCTGAGCTGTGGCACTGTCCCAAGATGCCCTGAGGTCTCTCCTGTCCCTAAATGTCCTTTGAGATGCCTCCTGAGAGGTCCTGATGGTCCCCAAGATGCTCAGATGTCCCCTACGGTGCCCCTATGCCCCGAGATGCCTCCTGAGATGCCCTGCTGGCCCCTAAGATGCCCTGGTGCCTCCTGAGGTGCCTCCTAAGATGCCCAAATGCCCTCTAAGATGTCCTAAAGCCACTTCAGAGGTCTCAGTGTCTCCCGAGATGCCCTGATGGTCCCCTGAGATGCCTCCTGAGATGCCCTGATGGCCTCTAGGATGCCCCAATGCCCCCTGAGATGCCTCCTGAGATGCCCTGATGGTCCCTGAGATGCCTCCTGAGATGCCCCAATGCCCCCCGAGATGCTCCAATGGTCTCTGAGATGCCCCCCAAGATGCCTCCTGAGATGCCCCGATACCCCCTGAGGCACTCCAATGCCCCCTGAGATGCCTCCTGAGATGCCATGATGGTCCCTGAGATGCCCTGATGCCCTCTAAGACCTCCCAATGCCCCCCAAGACATCCCTATGGACCCCAACCTCCCCCCCAACCCCCATCTCACCAAGGCTCTTGAGGAGCAGGACAAGAGAGCCCAGGTCGGCGCGCTGGATCTCCGGCACTGGGGTCTCCTCCAGTTCATGCTGGAAGGCCCAGGCTGTGTAGAGGCGGAAGCACTTGCCAGGAGCCACCCGGCCCGCCCGGCCAGCACGCTGGTTCGCTGAGGCCTGTGGGTCACTGTCACAGTCACCCGTGGGGCCATGGGGTTGGGGGGACAAGGGACACGGCTGCCCATGGGGAGTCAGAGACATGGGGACCCGGGAACCCCGAGATGTGGGGGCCAAGGAACACGGTGATGTGGAGATCTGGGGATATGAAGACCAAGGGATGTGGGGACACAGGGACATGGGGACCTGGGGGCATGAGGAGGACAACGGACACAACTGCCCATGGGGACCCAGAGGCATAGGGACACAGAGATGTGGGGACATGGGGACCCAGTGACATGGGGACACGGACACCAAGGGATGTAAGGACACAGGGACGTGGGGACCAAGGGATGTGGTGAATGACGTGGGGACCCAGGGGCATGGGGACATGAGGTGGACAAGGGACACAGCTGCCCATGGGGACCTGGAGGCATGGGGACACAGGGACACAAGACATGTGGGGACCTGGGGACACGAGGACCCAGGGGCATGGGAACGTGGAGGCCTTGGGATATGGAGACCAACGGACACGGGGATACAGGGACCTGGGGACAGAGGGACCTGGGGACATGGCTGCCCATGGGGACCCCAAGGCATGAGGACCTGGGGACCCAAAGAAGGGACATGGGGACCTGGAGACCTGTGGGGACACAGGGACATAGTGACCGAGGGATGTGGGGACGTGGGGACATGGGCACGTGAGGCCACCAGAACCCAACTACCCACAAGGACCTCGGGGACATGGGGACACACCGAGTCCACACAAGGACCACGGGGAGCACGCACCCACCTTAGGGGACCGTGGGGGTGATGGGGGGGGAGGGAGGGGACAGGGAGGGGGACGAGGAGGGGACGCGGTACCCGGGAGCAGGGGGTGACCACCAGGGACTCCATGCCGGTGCGGGCGCTGTAGCTCTTCTGCTTGCAGAACCCGGGGTCCAGCACGTAGACGATGCCATCGATCGTCACCGACGTCTCCGCGATGTTGGTGGCCACCACCACCTGGGGGGGGGGAGGGGACATCACAGGCTCCACCCACCCCAGGAGCCCCTGTCCCTTGGGCTCCGCTCTCTAACCCCCGGCCCTTTAACTCCGCCCGATGAAGCCCCACTCCTTAGACCCCACCCCACCCCCCACCCCACTGAGCCCCGCCCCTTAAACCCCACCCTATTAAGCCACACCCCCTTAGACCCCACCCCACTGAGCCCCACCCCTTAAACCCCACCCTATCAAGCCACACCCCCTTAGACCCCACCCCACCCACTAAGCCCCGCCCCTTAAACCTCACCCTATTAAGCCACACCCCCTTAGACCCCACCCCCATCCACTAAGCCCCGCCCCTTAACCCCCACCCTATTAAGCCACACCCCCTTAGACCCCACCCTCTTAAGTCCCACCCCTTTAGGCCCCACTGGAACCCTACACCTAATAAGCCCCACCCCAATAAGCCCCACCCCCTCAATCCCCGCCCCCTTCGACCCCACCCCTTAAGCCCCACCCCTTAAGCCCCACCCCCTCGAGCCCCCCCCATTCCCTCAGTTCCCCCTCCCCCGGAGGCCCCGCCCCTCCCGGGAGGCCCCGCCCCCCCCTCCCCTCCCCTCCCCTTAAAGGGCCAGCACGCACCTTGCGTGCGCCGGGGGGGGTGGGCTGGAAGATGCGGGCCTGCATGTCGGAGGGGAGGTTGGCGTAGATGGGCAGCACCAGCAGCTCCGCCAGGCGCGAGCCCAGGCGGCGGCACCGCTCCTGCAGCAGCTCCACGCAGGCCTCGATCTCCTCCTGCCACCGGCACACCACGGGGACATGGGGACATCCACAGGGATGGGGACACCCGGGGGGACGGGAATGCCCGGGGATGTGGACACCCAGGAGGATGGGGACAGCCAGGGGGACACAGGGACAGCCAGGGGGCAAAGGGGATGCCAAGGGGACACCCAGGGGATGGGGACACCCGGGGACATCCACAGGGATGGGGACACCCGGGGGGACGGGAATGCCCGGGGATGTGGACACCCAGGAGGATGGGGACAGCCAGGAGGACACAGGGACAGCCAGGGGGGATGCCAAGGGGGAGGGGGATGCTCAGGGGGACAAGGGGACACCCAGGGGGATGGGGACACCCGGGGACATCCACAGGAATGGGGACACCTGGGGGGATGGGAATGCCCAGGGATGTGGACACTTAGGGGATGGGGACACCTGGGGACATCCACAGGGATGGGGACACCCAGGGGGACAGGAATGCCCGGGGATGTGGACACCTAGGGGATGGGGACAGCCAGGGGGACATGGGGACATCCAGGGGATGGGGACACACTAGGGACATCCACAGGGATGGGGACACCCAGGGACATCCACAGGGATGGGGACACCCGGGGGGACGGGAATGCCCGGGGATGTGGACACCCAGGAGGATGGGGACAGCCAGGGGGACACAGGGACAGCCAGGGGGAAAAGGGGATGCCAAGGGGACATCCAGGGGATGGGGACACCTGGGGACATCCACAGGGATGGGGACACCCGGGGGGACGGGAATGCCCGGGGATGTGGACACCCAGGAGGATGGGGACAGCCAGGAGGACACAGGGACAGCCAGGGGGGATGCCAAGGGGGAGGGGGATGCTCAGGGGGACAAGGGGACACCCAGGGGGATGGGGACACCCGGGGACATCCACAGGAATGGGGACACCTGGGGGGATGGGAATGCCCAGGGATGTGGACACCTAGGGGATGGGGACACCTGGGGACATCCACAGGGATGGGGACACCCAGGGGGACAGGAATGCCCGGGGATGTGGACACCTAGGGGATGGGGACAGCCAGGGGGACATGGGGACATCCAGGGGATGGGGACACACTAGGGACATCCACAGGGATGGGGACACCCGGGGGGACGGGAATGCCCGGGGATGTGGACACTCAGGAGGATGGGGACAGCCAGGGGGACACAGGGACAGTCAGGGGGCAAAGGGGATGCCAAGGGGACACCCAGGGGATGGGGACACCCGGGGACATCCACAGGGATGGGGACACCCGGGGGGACGGGAATGCCCGGGGATGTGGACACCCAGGAGGATGGGGACAGCCAGGGGGAAAAGGGGATGACAAGGGGGACAGGGATGCTCAGGGGGACAAGGGGACACCCAGGGGGATGGGGACACACTGGGGACATCCACAGGAATGGGGACACCCGGGGGGACATGGGGACACCCGGGGGATGGGGACACACTGGGGGATGGGGACACACTGGGGGACATGGGGACATCCAGAGGACATGGGGACACCCGGGAAGAATGGAGTGGACAGGGAGATGGGGGGGGACGGACATGGGGACACAGGGATGTCCAGGAGGCCATGGGGACACCCAGGGGACATCAGGGACATCAAGGGGATAGGGACACCTGGTGGGACAGGGACACCCAGGGGGCAGGGGATGGCCACAGGGATGGGGACATCAAGTGGCACCGGGGAATAGGGACACGCAGGGAACATCAGGGTGACACTGGGGGCACCAACAACACGAGGGGGACAAAGAGAGAGAGAGGACACAGGGAGGTGGCAGGGAGGTGACATGGGGACACCGACCTGGCCAGTGAGGAAGACGAGGATGTCCCCCGGGGGCTGGGTGACACAGGGGGTGCCCAGGGGACAGGGGGGTGCTCAGGGGACAGGGGGGTGGCCAGGGGGGTGCCCAAGGGGGACAGGGGTGGTGGCAGGGGTGACATGGGGACACCCACCTGGCCAGTGAGGAAGACGAGGATGTCCCCCGGGGGCTGGGTGACGTGGATCTGCAGCACCGACACCACACACGCCTCCAGGTAATCGGCCTCGGGCGCCTGGGGAGGGGACATCGAGAGAACATCAGCACCGGGTGTCCCCAGGTGTCCCCAGCCATGCCCCTGTTGCCCAGTGTCCCCCAGTGTCCCCACATCCCCTGAGACCCCCATGTCCCCTCACTGTCCCTGTGTCCCCCCCCACTGTCCCCTCGTCCCCTGTCATCTCTCATGTCCCCCGAGGTCCTCCAACACCTCCCGGTGTCCCCAGATGTCCCTCCTGGTGGCCCCCAGAGCCCCATGTCCTCTGTCACCCCCATGCCCACCACCCCATCCCCATGTCCCTTGTGTCCCCTTTGTCCCTTGGCATCCCCCATGTCCCCCAGGGTCCCCATGACACCAGCAGCCTGGTATCCCCCAGTGCCCCACATCCCCCCGCTGTTCCTATGTCCCACTGTGTCCCCTGTGCTCCTACGTCCCCTTGTTGTCCCCATGTCCCCCCTGTCCCCTAGTGCTCCTACATCCCCTTGTTGTCCCCATGTCCCCCCTGTCCCCTAGTGCTCCTACGTCCCCTTGTTGTCCCCATGTCCCCCCTGTCCCCTAGTGCTCCTACGTCCCCTTGTTGTCCCCATGTCCCCCCTGTCCCCTAGTGCTCCTACGTCCCCTTGTTGTCCCCATGTCCCCCCTGTCCCCTAGTGCTCCTACGTCCCCTTGTTGTCCCCACGTCCCCCCTGTCCCCTAGTGCTCCTGCGTCCCCTTGTTGTCCCCACGTCCCCCCTGTCCCCTAGTGCTCCTACGTCCCCTTGTTGTCCCCATGTCCCCCCTGTCCCCTAGTGCTCCTACGTCCCCTTGTTGTCCCCATGTCCCCCCTGTCCCCTAGTGCTGCTACGTCCCCTTGTTGTCCCCATGTCCCCCCTGTCCCCTAGTGCTCCTACGTCCCCTTGTTGTCCCCATGTCCCCCCTGTCCCCTAGTGCTGCTACGTCCCCTTGTTGTCCCCATGTCCCCCCTGTCTCCTAGCACCCCACATCCCCCTGCTCCCCCCATGTCCCCCCTGTCCCCATGTCCCCCCTGTCCCCCAGCACCCCACATCCCCTTGCTGCCCCCATGTCCCCCCTGTCCCCATGTCCCCCCTGCCCCCTAGCACCCCCACATCCCCTTGCTGTCCCCATGTCCCCCCTGTCCCCATGTCCCCCCTGTCCCCATGTCCCCCTGCTCTGCCCATATCCCCCTGTCTCCCCAGACATCCCCTTGCCCCCTTGTCCCCCAGCATCCCACATCCCCCTGCTCCCCCCATGTCCCCATGTCCCCCCTGTCCCCCCTGTCCCCTAGCACCCCACATCCCCTTGCTGTCCCCATGTCCCCCATGTCCCCATGTCCCCCCTGTCCCCTAGCACCCCTACATCCCCTTGCTGCCCCCATGTCCCCCCTGTCCCCATGTCCCCCAGCACCTCTCTGCTGCCCTCGTGTGTCCCCCATCCCCGTGTCCCCCCTGTCTCCGTGCCCCCTAGCACCCCACATCCCCCCGTCTGCCGTGTCCCCGTGTCACCTTGGTGTAGTAGATGTCGACGGGGAAGCGGCGGCCGGGGATGCGGAAGACGGGGGCCTGGTCGAAGAAGGCGGAGAAGCGCTGGGTGTCGAGGGTGGCCGAGGCCACCAGCACCTTCAGCTGGGGCCGGAACCGGGCGATGTCCTTGATCAGCCCGAAGAGGACGTCGGTGTGCAGGGTGCGCTCGTGCGCCTCGTCCACCATGATCACACTGCGGGGGTGCGTACGGGGACACAGGGACAGGTGTGGGGACACAGGGACGAGCACAGGGACAGGTGGGGGGAGAAGTATGGGGACACGGGGACAGGCGTGGAGACAGGTATAGGGACACAGGGACGGGCACGGGGACACGTATGGGAACAGGCGTGGGGACAGGTTTGGGGACATGGGGACAGGCATGGGGACAGGCATGGGGACATGACAACAAGTATGGGGACATGGGGACGAGCATGGGGACAGGAGTGGAACAGATATGGGGACAAGCGTGGGGACAGGTATGGGGCACCAGTAAGACTAACAACAAGGACAGCGCGAGGGACACGCGGCCACTCCACCAGCCCCCTGCGGTGTCCCCAGTGTCCCCCCACTGTCCCAACCTACCCCCCTACCCCCACAACATCCCCAGCTGTTTCCCCCAGAGTCCCCAACCCCAGATATTCCCCACCCGCCATGTCCCCAAGGTCCCCTCCAGCGTCCCCTCAACATCAACCTCCCCCCACCCCTTAATGTCCCCGTCCCCACCGTTCCCCAGCTTCCGATGTCCCCAACGTCCCCAGTCTCTCTGCTCTTCCCCAACATCCCGATGCCCCTGATGTCCCCAGTGTCCCCAATGTCCTTGGTGTCCCCAGCACCCCTGTTCTCCCCAGTGTCCCCAATGTCCCCAAGGTGTCCCCAATGTCCTCATCTACGCTGTCCCCAGCATCTCCAATCCCTCTGCCCTCCCACAACACCCCAATGTCCCCAGCATCCCCGATGTCCCTGGTGTCCCCGGTGTCCCCATTATCCCCCCAACGTCCCCAAGGTCCCCCAGAGTACACCACCCCTGATGTTCCCAATCCCTCCGCTCTCCCCCAACACCCCAACGTCCCCAGCATCCCCAATGTCCCTGCTGTCCCCAACACCCCTGGTGTGCCCAGTGTCCCCAAGGCCACCTGTAGGAGGCGAGGTCGGGCTCGGTCAGGAACTCCCGCAGCAGCATCCCATCCGTCATGTACTTGAGCACCGTCCGGTCCGACGTGCAGTCCTCGAAGCGGATGCTGTACCCTACCTGGGGACAAGTGACACGTCACCACCGTGGCCCGGTGGCCCTCAACTCCCTCAACATCCCCTCAGAGTCCACCAACCCCACCCCGGTGGTCCCCAAGGTCCCTAATTGTCCCCAGGAGTCCCCTCGCTTGCCCAGAGTCCTCCTGGGGGGTCCTGGGATGGAGGTGTGTCCCCAGGGTCCCCTGCTGTCCCCAAGACGGGTAGATGTCCCCTGCTTCCCTTGCAAGGGGCACATGTCCCCAGCGTCCCTTGCAGTCCCCAGTGTGGGGACACGTCCCCTGGCTTCCTTGGGACAAGGCCACCTCCCCAGGGTCCCTCAGAAGAAGCCACACCCCAGGTGTCCCCTAAGGTCCCTCTGGGACACTGCTGTGTGCCCAAGGTCCCCTGCCACCCTCAGGTCACCAGAGCCACCCTTTAGAGTGTCCCACACCCCTCGCATCCCTAGGGCTCCACATGCCCATGCCCCCCTCTGCGTCCCTCTCCCAGTGGCCCCACGCGTGCCACCCATGTCCCCCCCCGCCCCATGTCCCCATGTCCCCGCTGCGACACTGTGTCACCTCGTTGCCCAGCTTGGTGCCCATCTCCACGGCCACGCGGGCAGCCACGCTCATGGCGGCCACACGCCGTGGCTGCGTGATGCCGATCTTCAGCCCCTGCCGCGTGTAGCCCTGCGGAGGCGGGGGACAAAAGGGACTCCACGTCAGGGACGGAGGGGGGTGTGACAAACCCTCCCTGACCCCCACATCCCCCTTCCAGCCCCCCATATCCCCCCCTTGCCCCCCAGTCTCTCCCCATTGCCCCCGAATGCCCCCCAGCTCCCCTATTGCCCTCACGATGCCCTCCACCGCCCCCCAACTCCCCTATCTGCCCCTCTAATTGCCCCTCACCCCACCATCTGCCCCCCCAGCCCCCCGTTCTGCCCACCTCATGCCCCTTAGTTCCCCTATCTGCCCCCCATCGCCCCCTAACCCCCTATCGACCTCCTGGTGCCCCCTCATTTGCCCCCAGCCCCTCTATATGCCCCCAATTACCCCCCCTCCCCACTACGTACCCCCCATGCCCCCTCGTTTGCTCTCCACCCCCCTATCTGCCCCCCAACCCCTCTATTTACCCCCCTGATACCCCTCATTAGCCCCACTGATGCCCCCCAGCCCCTCCATCTGCCCCCCAACCCCTCCATCTGCCCCCCTGATACCCCTCATTAGCCCCCCTGATGCCCCCCAGCCCCTCCCTCTGCCCCCCAACCCCTCCATCTGCCCCCCAACCCCCTTGGTGCCCCCTCATTTGCTCCCTAGCCCCCCTACCTACCCCCCTGATGACCCCTCAAGTTGCCCCCCAACCCCCATCTGCCCCCCCCCCAACAGCCCCCAATTCACCTATTTAACCTCCTGATGCCCCCTCAATCTGTCTCCCACCCCCCCCGCCCCTGGGCCCCCCCCCACCTCCTCGTGCAGATACTGGGGGATCTGGGTGGTCTTGCCGGAGCCGGTCTCCCCCTCGATGACCAGGATCTGGTGCTGGGCGATGGCGGCCACCAGCTCGTCACGGTAAGGGAAGATGGGGAGGCTCCGCCGCGCCTCCTGCGCCGACTGCCGCTGCCGCTCCGCCTCGGGCACCGGCGCCGGGGCCTCCTGCGGGCACCCACAGCGTCCCCCTGGGGTCCCCACATCACCTACAGTGTCCCCAGGGCCACCTATCATCCTCCCAGGGTCCCTCCAGTGTCCCCAGCCCACTGTGGTGTCCCCATGCCACCTCTGGTGTCCCCAGGCCCCCCTCCCATCCTCCCAGGCCCCCCCTGGTGTCCCCAGGCCCCCCTCCCCATCCTCCCAGGCCCCCCCTGGTGTCCCCAGGCCTCCCTGGCTGCCTCCACGGTCCCTCTGGTGTCCTCAGGCCCCCCATCACCATCACAGAGTCTCCCCACTGTCCCCATGGCCCCCCACCATCCTCCCAGGGTCCCTCTGGTGTCCCCAAGGGCACCCGTCATCCTGCCAGGGACGTCCAGCGTCCCCACGGCTCCCTGGCATCCTCTCAGGGTCCCTCCAGTGTCACCAGGGCCACCCGTCATCCTCCCAGGGCCCCCTCAGTGTCTCTATGCCACCCCTGGTGTCCCCATGGTCCCTTCAGGGCCCCCGCAGCCACCCATCATCCTTCCAGGGTCCCCCCTGGCTGCCCCCATAGTTCCTCTGGTGTCCCCGTGGCCCCCCAGCAGCCTCTCAGGGTCCCCTGGTGTCCCCAGGGGCACCCATCATCCTTCCAGGGCCCCTCCAGTGTCCCCGTGGTCCCTACAGTACCTTTAGGATCCCCTCCAGTACCCCAAATCCCCCTTCTACCCGCTCCCAGCACCCCTAAATCCCCCTTCAGCACCCCAAATCCCCCCTCTGCCCCCTTAGAATCCCTCCCAGCACCGCCAGGGCCCCCTCCAGCACCCCAAAACCCCCTTCTATGCCCCCAAAACCTCTCTCATTGTCCCCGGGACCCCCTCCAGCACCCCCAAATCTCCTCACCCCCCCCCCCCCCCTCACCTTATCGGGTTCAGTGCCCTTCATCTGCACGGCACTGACAAACTGGATCATCTCATCCTCCTCCAGCACAAAGTCGTAATCCTTGGGGGGCTGACGGCGGGCGGCGTCGCGCGCCCCGAACCTCAAGGAAGCCGCCCCGATTCGCTCCTCCTCCCAGCGCCGCTGCTCGTCCCGGGGCGCCATTCGCTCTTCCTCCCCTCCCGGCACTTCCTCACGCTCGGGGATCTTCTACAAGGTAAAAAAAGGGGTAAAATCACCGGGGTCTCCCCTCCCCTGACCCCCCCCCCCACCCCCCGCCGTGGCAGGAGGGACACTGGGGAGGTAGAGGGGGGAATTTGGGGTGCTGGAGGGAGCCTTGGCAGTGATGGGAGGGATTTTGGGGGGATAAAGGGAGGATATGGGGTGCTGGAGGGGATCCTAGGAGTGATGGGAACGACCTTGAGGGGATAGAGGGGAGATTTTGGGTGCTGGAGGGGGTCCTAGGGGTGACAGGAGGCACCCTGGGGGGATAGAGGGGAGATTTAGGGTGCTGGAGGGGGTCCTGGGGTGATAGGAAGGACCCTGGGGGGATAGAGGGGGGATTTAGGGTGCTGGAGGGGGTCCTAGGGGTGACAGAAGGCACCCTGGGGGGATAGAGGGGAGATTTTGGGTGCTGGAGGGGGTTCTGTCGTGTTAAGAGGATCTTGAGGGGACAGAGGGAGGATCTGAGGTGCTAAAGGGGGTCTCAGAGATGATGGGAGGGACGCTGGGGGAATAGAGGCAGAACCTGGGGTGCGCCAGAGGGTCTCAGAAGAGACAAAAAAGACTTTAAAAGGATAAAAAGCCAATTTTGGGTGCTGGAGGGGGCCCCCGATGTGACAAAAGGCACCCTGGAAGGGGGATAAAGGCAGTATTTCAGGGTGCTGGAGGGAACCTTGGCCGCAATGCGAGGGATTTGTGGGGGCCAGAGGGAGGTTTGGGGGACCCTCACCTTGCCTCGCGTTTCCTCGGGGATATAATATCGATTACTTTTCTCTAATTTTTCCTTTTCCCCGGCCCGTTTGTACTCGCGGGCCAGATCCCGCACGCGACGTTTATATTCTAGCTCCCGCCGTTCCGCTCCCGTCAACGTTTCTTCCCCGAAAAGATATTCTTCGTCGGCGATTTCCGCTTCTAATTCTTCTAATTTATCCTTTTCCCTTTTTGCTAAATATTCCCGACGAGATTTTTTCCGCAGTTCTGGAACCTGACAGATATAAAAAGGAGGTGTTAAAGCTCAGTGGGACTCTTCTCAATTGGAATTTTGGGTGGATTTTAAGCTCACCATGGTTTTTTGATCTTCTTCGGCAATTTTGAGGCGTTTTTGAGCTTCTTCGTAAGCCTGCGGGGGGGGAGAGAAGGAAAAGGGGTGAGGACCCCAAATTTCAGCTGCGGAGGATGGAGGAGGGGGGCCTTAATGGCAGCCCCACATCCCCCGATTCCACCCACGGGTGTCAAATCTGAGCCAGGAGGCAGGAAAAGCCCCACCCAGTTCCATCTAGGGACTCCCCAGTCCCACCCAGTACCCCCCAGTCCCAGCTGAGTCCCCTAAATCAAACCCTGGGATCCCCAGGAGTCAGGTAAGGCCCCCCCCAGTCCCAATGACACCCCCCCAGTCCCACCCTCCAGCCCCAGTTGTGATCCCTAAATCAAACCCAGGGAGCCCCAGGAGACTGGGAGGATCCCCCCCCCCCCATTGTGGCTGTGACCCTCAAATCTCACCCAGGGACCCCCAAGTGCATGGCAGGACCCCCCCCCACCCCAGCTGTGACCCCCAACATCCCACCCAGGGACCCCAATTCCCACACAACCCCCCCTAAATCCCACTCAGGGTCCCTTCAGTCCCACCCAGGAACCCCAATTCCCACTCAACCCCCCCCAGTCCCACACAGGGATCCCCAAAAGCAGGGCAAAACCCTCCCACAGCCTGGCTAAGACCCCCCCAGTCCCACCCAGGGATCCCCAGGAGGTCAGCAGGGCCCCCCAAAATACAGCCGGGCCCCCCAGATCCTACCCAGGGACCTGAGAAACCCACCCAGGGACCCCAATTCCCACCCAAACCCCCTAAATCCCACCCAGGGTCCCCCAAACACAGATGGGCCCCCCTAAATCCCATCCAGCGACCCTCTAAATCCCACCCTGAGACCCCCAGGAGGTCAGGAGGGCCCCCCAAACACAGCCAGGGCCCCCCAAATCCCACCTAAGGACCTCCTAAATCCCACCCAAGGACCCAAAATCCCACCCAAGGACCCCCAAATCCCACCCAAGGACCCCCAAATCCCACCCAAGGACAGACAGGAGGTCAGCAGGGCCCCCTAAACACAGCCAGGTCCCCCCGTATCCCACCCAGGGACCACCCCAAAAGGCGTCGCGGAGCCCCCCATGCCCCTCACCTTGGCGTCGGGGCGGGTGAGGACGCTGCGGGTACGGTCGCGGTCGCGGCGGCGCAGCCGTTCGGCAAAGGCGTCTCGTTCCTCCAAATCCCGCAGCCGTTCCCGCTCCGATGCTTCCCATTCTGCTTCCGGCTCCTCGGGGGGGTCCGCAGCCCTGGTTTTGGGGGTGAAAAAGTCACATTGGGGGACACCAAGATCCATGGGGGACCCCAAAACCTACAGGGCACCCCAAACCCCACAGACCTTAGTAATTTGGGAGGCTCTGAAGGGGTTTAAGTGATCCTGAAGGTGTGAATCCCAAAATTCCAGGTGGGACTCAGCACCCAAATGGATCCCAAAAGCTCAGGGGTGACCCCCAAGGGTCAGGAAGGGACAACCAGGGTGGACCCCCAATAACCAGGGGGGACCCTGAGCACCTGCAGAGACCCACAGGGGACAGGGGGAAACCTCGAGACCCCCATAATTGGGGGGGACCCCCATAACTGGGCGGGACCCCAAGAACCAGGGGGACCCTGAGCACCTGTAGTGACCCCGAGAGGACAGGAAGAAACCCTGGGACCCCCACAATTAGGGGAGACCCCAAGAACTGTGGGGGACCCCAAGAACCAGGGGAACCCCAAGAACCTGTAGTGACCCCAAGAGGGCGGGAAGAAACCCCGGGACCCCCATAATTAGGGGGGACCCCAAGAACTGGGGGGACCCTGAGCACCTGTAGTGAACCCCAGGGGATAAGAACAAACCCCCAAACCTCCCATAATCGGTGGGGGACCCCAATAACAGGGGGGACCCCCAATAACCAGGGGGACCCTGAGCGCCTGTAGTGACCCCAAGAGGGCAGGAAGAAACCCTGGGACTCCCATAATTAGGGGGGACCCCAAGAACTGTGGGGGACCCCAAGAACCAAGGGGACCCCAAGAAGAAACCCCGGGACCCCCATAATTAGGGGGGACCCCAAGAACTGGGGGGACCCTGAGCACCTGTAGTGAACCCCAGGGGATAAGAAGAAACCCCCAAGCCTTCCGTAATCGGTGGGGGACCCCAATAACAGGGGGGACCCCCAATAACCAGGGGGGACCCTGAGCACCTGCAGAGACCCACAGGGGACAGGAGGAAACCTCGAGACCCCCATAACTGGGGGGGACCCCAATAACAGGGGGGACCCCAAGAACCAGGGGGACCCTGAGCACCTGCAGAGACCCCGAGGTGGCAGGAGGAAGCCCCAAGACCAACATAACTGAGGGGGACTCTCATAATGGGGGGGGGGGGACCATGAGAACCAGGGGGACCCTCAGCAGCTCTGGCAACATCCAGAGGGCTGGAGGACACCCCGGGGTGCCCATCACTGGGGGAGACACCTCGATAATAGGGAGGGGGATACCAAAACCCAGACGGGGAACCCCCAAAACCGGGGGGGGGACCCCCAAACTCCGGGTCTACTCACGGAAGGGGGGGCAGCGAGGGGCTGGAGGCCTCGGGCGACTCGGAGCGGCGGCGGCGGAGGTGGCGGCGGCGGCGCGGGGGCGGGGTCAGCCGCGGCGGGGGCGGAGCCGTGGGCAGAGGCGGGGGCGGGGCCTGCCGCCTCATCATCGCTCTCGACCAATCGGTAGCCTTGGCTGCGGCGCTGCAGCTCCCGCGCCGCCCGCTCGGCTGCCCGGCCCGGGGGCTCCCGTGGGGCCTCCCGGGGGACCTGGGGGGGGGGGCGGGGCGGGGTCAGCCTCAGGACACGCCCCCCTCCAGGAGGCCACGCCCCCGAGCGTGGCACACCCCTCAGGTTGGCCACGCCTACCGAGCACCAAACGCCCCTCATTGGCTGTTGTTTCCATTGACTGTGCTGCTCAGGTGCACAAGCCACGCCCCCTCCGGCGATGACCACGCCCCCATATGCACGGTCCCCTACACCCTAGAAGCCACGCCCCTTCCCGCAAAGCCCCGCCCTCATCTCCCAGAAGACCACGCCCCCACCCAGGCTCCTTCCACCCACTACCCTTGAAATCCTGCCCCTTCCCGCCAGCCCCGCCCTCACCTGCCGCCGTGCCACGCCCCCACCCGGTCCAACGCCCTCCCAGTCCAGACTAAGCCCCGCCCCCTTCCCCCGAGCCCCGCCCACCTTGTCCCAGAGCTCCCGCGCGAAGGCCCGCACGCGCGGCTCCTCCACCCGCAGCGCCTCCGTCTCCCGCAGACGCTCCAGCAGCTCCTCCACGCTGCGGCTCCGCCGGGCCAGCGCCACCAGGAAGGCGGGGACATGGCGGCCGCTCAGCCCCAGCAGCGTCTGCAGCTCCCCGGACACCCACCGCTCCAGCGCCGCCGCCGCCGCCGCCGCCATGGCGGCTCCGCTTCCGCCTTCGCCTCCGGGCCGCCGTACGCAGCGCGCACGGCGCTCAGCCAATCCCCGCGCACGCGCAGTCAAATAGCCCCGCCCCATCGCTGGACCTTGCGCATGCGCGCTTCCGCTCTACCGTAATATCGCGTCGAGCCGCGCGGCTCAAAATATAAAACCGGGGTTTTTTTTTGGTTTCCAGGGACGCCACCGGTGCCTCCCCCCTCCCTACGCAGGTCCCCGGTGTCACCAGCCGGGCTCACAGCAGCCGAGATCACCTTTTTATTGTGGCTTGTCGCAGTACAGTGAGGCCAAGAGGCGGCGCAGCCTGCCCCCTGGGCAAGGGGAGCAAGCTGAGGGCTTCATTTCCATGGCGACAGGAGCAGGCCTCAGGCTTTGTCACCATGGAAACAGGAGCAGGCCCCAGGCTTCATTGCCATGGCAACAGGAGTAGGCCTCTGGTTTCGTCACCATAGCAACAGGAGCAGGCCTCAGGCTTTGGCCTGCTCTGCCCTCCACCATTTTGTCTCCCCTCGGCCGCTCCCAGCCCTCGGCCGATGGCAGCCGCCCCCCTGGGGCTCCCCCCCTGTCCCCCAGCCACCACCACTCGCACTCCTGCCCGGCCATCCCTCCTCCTCTGTCTGTCCTCTGTCAGCCATTTGTCCTCCCGAGGCCTTTTGGTCTCCCTTGGCCATTTTGGAGCCTTTCTCCTCACCTTCGCCCGTCCCCCTCCATTGTCACCCCCCTCACCGCTGGGCCACCACAGCCATAAATCACCTCCCCCTCCCACCCCAAACAGAAAATCCCCTCCCCCGTTGCCCCACCCCCTTGCCCCCACCCCTTAATAAAACAGCTTTGCCCCCCCCCTTTTCCCCCAGCTAATACTGCCATGGCTTTGCCCCCTCCCGCTGTCCTAGTTGTAACTGGGCCAGGCCCAGTTCCTAACTGGGGCAGCTCCAGTTGACCCAATACTGACACAGTTGCCCCACCCCCAGCTAAAAAAAGCCCTTAATTAGGCTAAAAAAAACCTCATTAAGGATAATCCCCCCCCTCCCCCCCTCCCTTGGCGCCACTAGAAAAGCTACAAAATGGGGAGGGAAGAGCTGGGATGCCCCCGGAATCCCCCCTCCAGGGGGGCAGAAGGTGGCTGGGTCCCCATGGTGGGGACAGTGTCCTCGTGTCGTGTCCCCCCCCCGGGGGAAGTTTTGGTGGGGAGAGTGTCCTTGTCCGTGTGTCCAGCCCTGTCCTGCCCCACCAGGGGGGTCCCGCAGGTCGGGCCCCCCCCCTCCTCCCATGGCCAGTGGGGGGAGGCTGTGGGGGTCCCAGAGTGGTTCCCCCCCCCCCGCCAGCCGTGGGGCAGAGGCCAGGGTTACCGTCGGCAGGACTCATCTGGGGGAGGGGGAGGAAATGGGGGGTGATGACCCAGGCATCCAGGACCCCCATTACCCCCCGTAACCCCCCCAAAAGTGTCCAAGGACCCTCATCACCCCCTCAAACCCCCCCCCCCCCCCCAGGGTGTCCAGGGACCCCCTTTTCCCCCGCTCAGGCCCCCTCCAGGGGACCCAGGCATCCAGGACCCCCCATTACCCCCCATAACCCCCCCAAAAGTGTCCAAGGACCCTCATTACCCCCCTCAACCCCCTCAAAAGTGTCCAAGGACCCTCATTACCCCCTCAACACCCCCCCCCACCACCACCAGGGTGTCCAGGGACCCCCTTTTCCCCCCCCTCAGCCCCCCTCCAGGGGACCCAGGCATCCAGGACCCCCCATTACCCCCCTTCAGTTCCCCCCCAGGTATCTGGGACCCCCATTACTCTCCTTAACCCCCCCCCCCCAAAGTGTCCAGGGACCCGCCATTACCCCCCTCAGCCCCCCCCCCTCCAAGGGGACCAAGGCATCTAGGCCCCATCGGAGCCTCCCCATGGCACTCACCCACAAGCAGGGCACGGGCTCGCAGCCCCCCCGGCAGCCCCCGCGTTGTGGGGGGCTCGTCCTCCT
This sequence comes from Fratercula arctica, assembly GCA_947846985.1. Taxonomy (NCBI): domain Eukaryota; kingdom Metazoa; phylum Chordata; class Aves; order Charadriiformes; family Alcidae; genus Fratercula; species Fratercula arctica. The sequence goes on along the minus strand of CANTUZ010000014.1, from coordinate 4,028,174 downwards.
CCTCCTCCTCGTCGGGGGCTGAGGGGGGGCCGGGGGGGGTCGGCTCTTCGGGGGGGCCCCAGGCGGCCAGCACCGCCCCCTCCGAGGGGTAGCAGAAGGTGCGCTCCAGCTCCCGCTCACTGAACCAGATCTTCAGCTGGGGGGGGGGGGGACATGGGACATTGTGGGGACTGGGACACCCCCGGGGTCATCCTGGGGATGGGGACAGCTTGGGGACACCCCAGGGATGGGCACAACAGGGAAAAGGGGTGGCGGGGGGATACCTCAGGGACACACTGGGGACAGCACAGAGACGGGGAGACCCCCGGGGTCACCCTGGGGAAGGGGACACCCCTTGGGAAAGGGTGGCATGGGGACACCCCATGGGGTCACCCTGGGGAAGAGAACACCTCAGGGACACACTGGGGATGGGGACACCCCTAGGGAAAGGGGTGGCATGGGAACAGCCTGGGGACACGCTGGGGATGGGGACACCTTGGGGATGGGGACACCCTGGGGACACCTGAGGGTCATCCTGGGCACGGGGACACATCGGGGATGGGGACACCAGGGAAAAGGGGTGGCATGGGGACACCCTAGGGTCATCCTGGGGATGGGGACACCTTGGGGATGGGGACACCTTGGGAATACCCCAGGGAAGGGGACACCAAGGAAAAGGGGTGGCATGGGGACACTGTGGGGACTGGGACACCTTGGGGATGGGGATGCAAGAGATAAGGGGTGGCACGGGGACGCCCTGGGGACACATTAAGGGACACTTCGCAGTCAGCCTGGGGAAAGGAACATCTTGGGGACACCTTGGGGATGGGGACACCCTGGGGACATGGGACATCCCGGTGACAGGGGTGCAGGAGTGGCATGGGGGACGGCCCAGGGACATCTTGGTGACAGGGGACACCCTGGGGACACCTCAAGGACAGGGATGAGGACACCCTAGGGATAGGGGTGGCATGGGGACACCCCAGGGATGGTGACAGCATGGGCACAGGGTCACCCTGGGGTCATCCTGGGGTTGGGGGCACCTTGGGCACACCAGAGGGGGGGTCACCCTGGGGATGGGGGTGGCATGGGGACACTGTGGGGACGCCCTGGGGACCCTGTGGCCCTGCAATGTGCCCAGCCCCAGGGGGAAGCAGGGACGCCGGTGTGTCCCCCGCCCCCCTCCAGGGGGGTTCCCATGGCAATTAATCCCTTCCCAGCTTAATTGTAATTAAGGAGAGGCTGTTAATGAGCGGGGGATGGGGGGGGGGTCACGCGGCCCCACGGGGAGCGGGGGGATGAGAGAGGGGACCCAGGGACATCCGGGTGGCCCCACCCTGCCGGCAACCACTTCCTCCCCCCTTCCCCCCTTCGGGTTCCTGTTTTTTGGGGTGCCCCGGAGGATTCTGGGTAATGCTTGGGGGGGGGGTGGGGGGGGTGAAACCACCACCACCCCCCCCCGCTTTGGTTTAAACCCCCAAACTCTCTTTGCACCCCCATATCAGGGGGAACCCAGGCGTCCGGGCCCCCAATTTCCGACACCCCCCCACCCCCCCCCAGTCCTCCAAGGGAGAGGAAGCGGTGAGGACCCAGGCGTCCGGGTGCCCAACCCCCCCCCCACCCCCCCCCCCCCCAGCAACCACCACCTTCAGCTGGGGGAACCCAGGCATCCGGGCACCCCAACCCCCACCTCCTTCCGCTCACTGCTGCGCCCCCAAAATGGGGATGGGGATGGGGGGGGCACAGGGACAAGGGGCGGGGACAGGGGGGATGTGGGGGGGGGACAGGGAGAAGGGGTGGGGATCCCAGGAAGGGACAGGGATGGGGACATGGGTCAAGGAAGGGAGAGGAAGAAGGGCCCAAGAGGGGACAGGGATGGGGACAAGGATGGGGACAGGCATGGGGGACAGGGACATCCAGGAAGGGACAGGGATGGGGACAAGGATGGGGACAGGGATGGGGGACAGGGACATCCAGGAAGGGACAGGGATGGGGGACAGGGACATCCAAGAAGGAACAAGGATGGAGACAGGGATGGGGGACAGGGACATCCAGGAAGGGACAGGGATGGGGACAAGGATGAGGACACTGAAGTTCAGGAAGGTCCAGGAAGGGACAAGAGTGGGGATAGGGAGGTCCAGGAGTGGACATGGATCAGGGATGGGGACAGGGAGGTCTCGGAGGGGACGAGGACTGGGGATGGGGTGGTTCCGGCAAGGGCCAGGGGATGAGGATAAAGATGGGGACAAGGGACAGGGTGGCAGGACGTTGAGGAGCTGGAGGCCACATGAAGGGGACACTGTAGGGGGCACAACAGGAACCGCGGGGATGGCCTGAGACGACATGGGGGACACAAGGGGACGTGGCAGGGGAGGGGACACGGGGGTCCCTACCTTCTTGCGGTGGGGGTCGTTCTTGGCCAGGCAAGAGCGGGGCAGGGCCAGGTACCCCCCGATGACCTGGATCTCCTCGGCTGTGGGGTAGCGCTTCTTGGGGGGCCCCGGGGGGGTGGCCGAGGGGGTGGGAGGCACCGGGGGGGCAGCTGGGGACCCCCCCTCGGGACCGTTGGCTGTCACCCCCCGCCGGGGTCGCACCGTGATGGTGTTACCGCTGCGGCGTTGTAGGGCCGGGTGGGCTGGGGGGGGCCCGGGCTCACGGCGGGGTGCCCCTCGCATGGCCGCCGCCGGCCCGCTGCCCGGCCCCCCAAGCGGGGCCACCCCAGGGCTCAGCCCCTCCCCGGAACAGCCCTCGACACGCCCCTGAGGGGGTGTCATGGCCGCCGGGGGTGTGGTGGCTGCCACCTGGTGCCGGGGGTGTCATGGTGGTCACGGGTGTCACGGCAGTTGGAGTCGCCACCGGCGTCATGGCCGCCGTGGTGGGCCCAGAGACCTCAGTTGAGCCCTCGGCCGTCCCGGTGCCCTCGTGGCCATCTACTGTCCCCTGGCCTCCTGCTGTCCCCTGTCCCCCTGGTGTCCCTCGTCCCTCAACCATCTTCCAGCTCTTGACCATCCCCTTGACCGTCCCCTGGCCCTCAGCTGTCCCCAAGTCCTTGGTTGTCCCCTGGGCCTCAACTGTCCCTGGGCTGGTGGCCAACCCATGGCCCTTGACCGTCCTATGGGTCTCAGCCATCTGCTGTCCCTCACCTGTCCCCTGTCCCTCAACTGTCCCCAGGTCCTTGGTTGTCCCCTGGGCCTCAGCTGTCCCTGGGCTGGTGGCCAACCCATGGCCCTTGACTGTCCTACAGCCCTCAACCATCCCTTGTCCCTCAAGCGTCCCCAAGCCCTTGGTTGTCCCCCGTCCCTCAACTGCCTCCAGGTTCTTGGTTGTCCCCAGACCTTCAGCTATCCCCGGGCTGATGGCAAACCCATGACCCTTGACTGTCTTACAGCCCTCGGCCGTCCCTTGTCCCTCGGCTGTCCCCACACCCTTGGCTAATCCCCATCCCTTGACCGTCCCCATGCCCTTGAGTGTCCCCCGTGTCTCAACTGTCCCAAGGTCCTTGGTTGTCCCCTGTCCCTCCACCACCCCCGGGATTATGGTCAACCTATGGCCCTCAGACGTCCTACAGCCCTCAGCCGCCCCCTGCCCCTCCACTGTCCCCACACCTTTGACTGACCCCCATGTCTTGACCACCCCTAAGTCCTTGGTTGTCCCCAGACCCTCAGCTGTCCCTGGGCTGATGGCCAGCCCATGGCCCTTGACCGTCCTATGGGTTTCAGCCACCTGCTGTCCCTCAACTGTCCCTTGTCCCTCAACTGTCCCTGCACACTTGACCGCTCCCCGTGTCTCAACTGTCCCCTCACCCTCAACTGTCTCCGGACTGGTGGCCAGTCCATGCCCCTTGACTATCCTATGGGGCTCAGGCCCCTGCTGTCCCTCAACTGTCCCCAAACCCTTGCTTGTTCCCAGACCCTCAACTGTCCCCACACTGGTGGCCAACCCGTAGCCCTTGACCATCCTATGGGTCTCAGTCCCCTGCTGTCCCTCAGCTGTCCCCATGCCCTTGACCACCCCCCGTGTCTCAACTGTCCCCACGCTCTTACTTGTCCCCAGACTCTCAACTGTCCCCGGACTGGTGGCCGACTCACACCCCTTGACCATCCCATGGGTCTCAACCCCCTGCTGCCCCTCCGCCCCCCCCGACCCCTTGCCCCCCTCGTCCCTCGAGGTCGGACGGCGGTTGGGGGATGTCCCGGGGGGGCTCTCAGGGAGCCCCTCGGTGCTGAGCGAGCGGGCAGGGAGCCGTGGGGCGAAGCGGCTGAGCAGGCGACTGACTCGTCCCCGGGGGGGTTCGCTCTCCCCACAGCGTTCCAGCCCCTCGGCGCTACGGCTCAACCCTGGCGCCAACGCCAGGGACCCCCCCTCAGGGACCCCCCCACCAGCAGTGGTGACCCCCGCTTTGGCTCGCCGCCGTTCCAGCAGCTCCCGTTTCCAAGGGGGTAACTGGGCCGCCCGGTCCCGCTGCTCCCGCTCACGCCGTCGAGCCGCCTCCTCCTCCCGCCGGCGCCGTTCCAGCAGCTGCAGCTTCCAACCCGGCACCGCCATGGCCTGCCGGTGGGACGGGGCGATGCAGGGATTGGGATGGGGGAAACGGGAAGGGGGAGGGGGGCAACGGTGGAGCTCCCGGGGGTGGGGGAGGCACCAAGGTTGGGGATTGAGGGAGAGCGAGGATAGGGCTGGTGGAGGAACCAGGGATGGGGATTGAGGGAGCAAGGACAGGGCTGGTGGAGGCACCAGGAACAGGGCTGGGGCTGGTGGAAGAACAAAGGATGGGGCTGGGGACGGTGGAAGAACCAAGGATAGGGTTGGAAGAGCCACCAAGGATGGGGCTGGTGGAGGTACCAAGGATGGGGCTGGTGGAGGTACCAAGGATGGGGCTGGTGGAGGAACCAGGGATGGGGACTGAGGGACCAAGGATGGGGCTAGTGGAGGAACCGAGGATGAGGATGGTGGAGGTATCAAGGATGGGGCTGGTGGAGGAACCGAGGATGGGGCTGGTGGAGGAACCGAGGATGGGGCTGGTGGAGGAACCGAGGATGGGGACTGAGGGACCAAGGATGGGGCTGGTGGAGGAACCGAGGATGAGGATGGTGGAAGTACCAAGGATGGGGCTGGTGGAGGAACCAGGGATGGGGATTGAGAGACCAAGGATGGGGCTGGTGGAGGAACCAAGGATGAGGATGGTGGAGGTACCAAGGACGAGGATGGTGGAGGTACCAAGGACGAGGCTGGTGGAGGAACCAGGGATGGGGCTGGGGACGGTGGAAGAACCAAGGATGGGGTTGGAAGAGCCACCAAGGATGGGGCTGGGGATGATGGGGGAACGAGGGACGGGGACGGTGGGGGGACGAGGGAAAAGGGATGGGGATGGGGTGTTAGGAGGACACTGGAGCCACCAGGGATGGGGATGGTAGAAGAACCAGGGATGGGCATGATGGAGGTACCAGGGATGGGGACTGGGATGGCGGAGGCACCAGGGAGGGTGATGGTGTCAGGAGGACGTTAGAGCCACCAGGGACAGGGGTGGTGTTAGAAGGATACTGGAGCCACCAGGGAGAAGGACAGGGGCCACCGGGGATGGGGATGGTGGAGCCATCAGGGATGGGGATGAGGGACAGTGAAGACACAAAGGATGGGGACATGGGAGCCACCAGTGATGGGGACAAGGGACGCCAGAACCACCTGGGACAGGAACAGGGGGATGGTGGTGCCACGGAGGATGGGGACAGGGATGTTGGAGCCTCTGGGACAGGGGCCACCAGGGCTGGGGGCCACCAGTGTCACCAGGGATGGGGACAAGGATGTTGGTGGTCACTGGGATGAGGCCCACTAGTGCCACTAAGGATGGGGACAGGGGCCACCAGCGCCACCAGGGATGGGGACAGGGGCCACCAGCGCCACCAGGACAGGATCCATCGGGAATGGGGAACACCAGGGCCACCAGGGATGGGGACAGGGATGTTCGTAGCCACTGGGATGAAGGCCACCAGGGCTGGGGGACACCAGGAATGGGGACAGGGGCCACCAGCGCCACCAGGACAGGATCCACCGGGAATGGGGAACACCAGGGCCACCAGGGATGGGGACAGGGATGTTCGTAGCCACTGGGATGAAGGCCACCAGGGCTGGGGGACACCAGGAATGGGGACAGGGGCCACCAGCGCCACCAGGACAGGATCCACTGGGAATGGGGAACACCAGGGCCACCAGGGATGGGGACAGGGATGTTCGTAGCCACTGGGATGAAGGCCACCAGGGCTGGGGGACACCAGGAATGGGGACAGGGGCCACCAGTGCCACCAGGACAGGATCCACTGGGAATGGGGAACACCAGGGCCACCAGGGATGGGGACAGGGATGTTCGTAGCCACTGGGATGGAGGCCACCAGGACTGGGGGACACCAGGAATGGGGACAGGGATGTTCGTAGCCACTGGGATGGAGGCCACCAGGGCTGGGGGACACCAGGAATAGGGACAGGGGCCAGCAGTGCCGGGTCCAGAATGGGGGATGCTGGTGGGACACGGGGAGGGGACGCTTGGGGACATTGGGCAAGACCTTGTCACCCGGTCACGCTTCCGGCCCCTGACATCCCCGCATGCGGCCGAGGGTGGGGGGGACCCAGGCGTCCGGGGGGGGGACGGGACCGACACCCCCGTGCTTGGGGGTTGCGGGGGGTGAAGGGAGGGACCCAGGCGTCCGGGACACCCCCCCCCCCAACAACCCGAGGGTGGGGTGTGACCAGGGGACCGAGGGGACCCGGGCGTCCGGGCGGGAGCGCTCCCTTTGTCGGGGAAGGGCGGAGGTGGAAAGCGGCGGGGGGGGGGAAGGAAAGGAAAGGGGGGGTAAAACCCAGCCCCCCCAACACCCCTCCCCCCCTCCCGGAGGGACCCAGGCGTCCGGGTGGGGTGGGGGGAGGGGTCCCAGCGTACTCACCCCGGGATGGAGAAGGGACCCAGGCGTCCGGGAGGGACCCAGGCGTCCGAGGCGGGGGGGGGGGGGGTGGGGGGGGAGGATGAAAAGCGGCTTTTACCGCGGGGGGGGGGGGAGGGAGGGATGGGGGGGTGGTGGGGGAAGGGAGGGATGACTCGAAGGAACCCGGGCGGGGTTCCCCCTCCCCCCCCCCTTTTGTTATCCGCCCGCTGGGGGCTCGGAGGGACCCAGGCGTCCGGGGGGGGTGGGGGGGTGGGGGGGGGGCGGGGTTAGCTCCGAAAATATCTGCCCGGAACGCAGGCGTGCGGGGACGGGGGGGACCCAGCAATCCCGCGGGGGGGGGGGGGGGGGACGGACGGGACGGGACACCCAGGCGTCCGGGGGGGACCCCGGGACCCCCCCACTGAAAGGAGGGGGGGGCGTCTTTGTGTGCGGGGGTGGGGGGGGGGGGGTGGGGGGGAAGGGAGGGGTCTGTTCGAGGGGCGGGGCTTATTTGGGGGGGCGGGGCCAAGGGGTGTTACTGTAGGGTCGCACGAGCGGCGCCACCGTGTGGCCGTGGGGAGGGGGGTGTGGGAGCCGCCCGGACACCTGGGTCCCCCCAGACCCTCCCCCCACCCCCGGTGGGGGGGGGCGGATCCCCAGGTCCCCCCAGATCCCAGGGAGCCGCCCCCGGGACACAAACCCCCCCCCGGGTTTGGGGGTCCCCCTCAATCCCCCCTCCCCGGGGGACCCCCTTGATCCCCAGGATCGGTCCCTGGATCCCCCTCCTTGATCCCGGGATCCCCCCCCAGCAAGGCCCCTTGGGGTCCTCCTCAATCCCAGGATTCCCTCTCCCTGCGACCCCCCCAAACCCCCCCTGGATCCCCTCAAATCCCCAGGAATCCCCCCAGGATCCCCCCTGATCCCCAGGATTCCCCTCCCCCCCCAAGATTTCACCCGTTGGGGACCCCCTGGATGCCCCCCCCTAATTCCCAGGATTCCTCCCAGGATCCTCTGTCCTTGGGACCCCCTGAATCTCCCCCGATCCCCAGGATTCCCCCCCCCAGGATCCCCCTCCCTGGGACTCCCCGGATGCCCCCTGATCCCCAGGATTCCCCTGCAGCATCCCCCCCCACACACACACTTCCCAGATCCTCCCAATTCCCAGCATTCTCCCCTGGGATTCCCCCTCCTGGGACCCCCCAGGATCTCCCCAGATCCCCAGGATTCTCCTTTGGGATCCTCCCTCTCCAGGACCCTCCAGATCCCCGCAGATCCCCAGGACTCTCCCCCAGGATCCCCCCTCCCAGGATACTCAGGATCTCCCAGATCCCCAGGAATCCCCCCCCCACCCCGGGATCCCCTCCCTCCCCAGGACCCCCCGGATCCCCCCCCCCCGATCCCTGGGATCCACTGGGCGGGTTTGGCCCTGGGGCTGGAGCCCGCCGTCCCCACCCGTCCCTAATCGCTGCCTTCCGGGGGGGGGGGGGACACGGGGACACCCAGGCGTCGGGGGGGCCCCGCCCTGACCTTTTTGACCTTGAAGCCCAAAGGGGACCCAGGCGTCCGGGCGCACCCACCCCGCCCCGAGTCCCGGTGACGCCCTGGCCCTGATCCCGGCGGGAGAGGCCCCAGGTGGCCGGGTGACCTCTGACCCCCATCCTTGGGGGGGGGGGGGGGGGGACGACACCCAGGCATCCAGGTGCCCCCACCATCAAAGGGCACCCAGGCGGCCGGGTGCCCCCCACCCGAGGACCCAGGCGGACGGGTGACCCCCCCCACCACCCCCAGAGGGGACACGGGCGTCCGGGTGACCTCTGACCCCCGCCCCCGGGGGGAACCCCGGCGTCCGGGTGTCCCCCACTCGAGGACACAGGCGGACGGGTGCCCCCCCACCCACCCCCAGAGGGGACACAGGCGTCCGGGCGTCCGGGCCAAGCGGGTCAATCCCGGTGACTCAGAGGTTTACGCGGGTGGGACCCGTCCCCGTCCCCCTCCCCGATGTCCCCTCCCCGGGCGGTGGCACCCCGGGGTGCCCCACCCCACCGGGACCCTATTTAAGGCCCTTCCCTGCTGTCCCAGATGTCCCTGCTGTCCCCGATGTCCCCAGCCATGGCCAGTCCCCGGCTGCCATCGGTCCTTGGGCTCCTGCTGCTGTGCCTGTGCCTCCCAGGTGGGACTGGGATACACTGGGAGGGACTGGGATGGAGACTGGATCCCCCTTCTTGCCCAGGGGACTGGGATGGGGACTGGGGTGGGGTCTGGGATATACTGGGAGGAAATGGGATGGAGACTGTGTTCCCCTTCCCACCCAGGGGACTGGGATATACTGGGAGGGACTGGGATGGAGACTGGGTTCCCCTTCCCACCCAGGGGACTGGGATATACTGGGAGGGACTGGGATGGAGACTGGGTTCCCCTTCCCACCCAGGGGACTGGGATATACTGGGAGGGACTGGGATGGAGACTGGGTTCCCCTTCCCACCCGGGGGACTGGGATGGACTGGGATGGGGGCTGCAAGGACCGTGAGGGAACTGGAAGGGACTGGAGTGACTGTGAGGAACTGGCAGGGAGACTGGGATTGACTGGGAATGGGCTGGGATGGAGGCTGGGGGGATTGGAAAGGACTGGGGAAACTGGGAGGAAGACTAGGAGGGAGGCTGCGGGGAGCTGGGACGGAGACTGGGATGGACTGTGGACAACTGGGATGGATTGGGAGGGACTGGGATGGGAAGTGGGAGGGACTGGGAAGGACTGGGGTGGAGACTGAATGGACTGGGATGGGAACTGGGAGGGACAAGGATGGATGGGGTGGAGATGGGGGTAATGGGATGGGCTGGGATGGACTGGGATGGACTGGGATGGAGATGGGGGGTTACTGGGATGGACTGGGATGGACTGGGAGCTGGGGGAACTGCTGACCCCCCGCCTTTGGCCCAGATGCCTCCGGCCGCTGCGACTCGAGCTCCCAGTTGGTCCCGCTGACGGCCGGGGTGGATCCCTGCAAGGATCCCACTGGATTCCTCAGCCCCCAACTGGGTGGGGACACGGCCGGATCCTACGGAGGCGGATCAGGATCCTATGGAAGCGGATCAGGATCCTATGGGGGCGGATCGGGATCCTACGGAGGCGGATCAGGATCCTATGGAAGCGGATCAGGATCCTATGGGGGCGGATCGGGATCCTATGGCGGATCAGGATCCTATGGGGGGGGATCAGGATCCTACAGCGGCTCCAGCGTATCCCAGGGAAGTGGAAACTCTCCAGGATCCTTTGTGTCGCCAGGATCTTCCGGGAGCAAGCCAGGATCCTATGGGATCAGACCAGGATCCTATGGGGATGGCTCGGGATCCTTTGTGTCGCCGGGATCCGGTGGGTCATCGGGATCCTACGGACTTGGGTCATACGGGGGAGGATCCGGATCGGGGAGACCCAGCTCACATGGGGGAAGCGGATCCTATGGAGGACCCAGTTCAGGATCCTATGGAAGCGGATCCGGATTGGGAAGACCTGGATCCCAGGGGGGAAGCGTTTCTGGATCAGGAAGACCTGGATCTCACGGAGGCAGCGGATCCGGATCAGGCAGACCTGGATCCCAGGGGGGAAGTGGATCCGGATCAGGCAGACCTGGATCCCAGGGGGGGAGCGGATCTGGATCGGGCAGACCCGGTTCATCTCAAGGAGGATCCAGTTCGGGATCCTCTGGGCCCGGATCGGGATCAGGGAGACCCGGATCCCAAGGAGGAAGTGGATCTGGATCCTATGGAGGCAGGCCAGGATCCTATGGGGGATCTGGATCCTATGGAGGATCCAGTTCTTATGGAGGATCTGGATCCTATGGAGGCGTGCCGGGATCCTACGGTGGATCGTATGGAGGATCCAGTTCAGGACCGGGCAGACCCAGTTCCCAGGGGGGCAGCGGATCCGGATCGGGCAGACCTGGATCCCACGGAGGCAGCGGATCCCAGGGGGGCAGCGGATCTGGATCCTATGGGGGATTGGGCTCCTACGGGGACAGCTCGGGATCCTACGGGCTCCCTGAGACCTACGGGGATGATTCAGGATCCTTTGGGGGATCGGGATCCTACGGGGGCGGATCAGGGTCCTATGGGGGATCAGGATCCTACGGAGGTGGATCGGGATCCTATGGCAGACCAGGATCCCATGGGGATGGATCGGGATCTTATGGGGGATCGGGATCCTATGAGGGTACCCAACGCCCCGGGTACAAGAATCCCGGGATCCCCTTCATACCGGGCCTGCGGGATCCCGCCCGGATTGGGGGCTACATCCCTGTGCGCCGGGGCCCCTCTGCGGGATCCACTCAGGGATCCAGCTCTGGATCCAGCTCCGGATCTGGTTTGGGATCTGGTTCTACTTCGGGATCCGGTGGGGGATCTCGTCCTGGTGCAGGATCCAGCTCAGGATCCGAGACCTACAGCTCCGGGGCGGGGTCCAGCAGCGGATCCGGGATGGGATCCAGCCAATCCCAGTCCAGCTGCAGGGGCTGTGACAAATAGGGGACCCGGACGCCTGGGTCCCTTTGTGGGGGGTGGGGGTCAGTCCCTGGGGGGAGGAGGCCCAGACGCCTGGGTGCCCCCGGCTCCTGTGTCCCAATAAAGTGGTTGGATGGTGGCACCGGCTTCGTCCCTGTCCCCACACGTGTCCCCACGCCCACACGCGGCCCCACATGTGGCTCCATGTGTCCCGGCACTGGCTGAGCTGGTGGGACCAGTCCGTGCCCACACTCGGGGACGGGCACATCAGGGATGGGGTGGGGACACGGGGGACACTGGGGACGGGCACATCAGGGATGGGGTGGGGACACGGGGGACACTGGGGATGGGGACATCAGGGATGGGATGGGGACACCCACAGGGATGGGGACACTGGGGGGCATGGTCCCCGGCTGGACTAAAGCGGGCTGAGAGCAGTCACCGCTCATTACCCTAATGAGGGCTGAGAGCGGGATAATGAAGGGGGTGCTGCCGCCCGGCGGCCGAAGGCCGGTCCTGCAGGTGGGGAGCTGCGCGTGCGCCGTGGCCCCGCCCCACCCTGGCCACGCCTCCTGCCCGTCTCGACCACGCCCCAGCCCTCCCTGGCCACGCCTCCTGCAAGTCTCGCCACGCCCTGGCCTCCCTGGCCACGCCTCCTGCCCGTCTCGACCACGCCCCCAGCCCTCCCTGGCCACGCCTCCTGCCCGTCTCGACCACGCCCCCGGCCCGCCCTGGCCACGCCTCCTGCCCGTTCTCGGACCACGCCCCCGGCCCTCCCTGGCCACGCCTCCTGCCCGTCTCGGCCACGCCCCCGACCCTCCCTGGCCACGCCTCCTGCCCGTCTCGGCCACGCCCCCGACCCCCCTGGCCACGCCTTCCCTCCGGTTCTGCAGCGCCGGCCCCGCACGGGGGGTTGCCGGGCGCCATCCCCGGCGGCGGAGGAAGACCAAAGAGATCCCAGTTTCGGGCTCCGGCTAAAGCCAAATCCACCTCGATTTGTGCGTCCGCAAAGCAAAGTTATCGCCCGTTCTCGTGCCCGAAAGCAACGGCCGACAACTTTTATGTTGTGGAAAAGCGCTGGGAAACCCCCAAATACAATAACATGGGAAAGCGGAACACCCCCCCCCCCAAAATTGTACTGCTGTACTGCGCATGCGCGACCCCCATTGGTTGGATCGCCTCACCGCGCCCCCATTGGTCGGATCGCCTCACCGCGCCCCCATTGGTCGGATCGCGTCGCCGGGGTGGGGCTCAGTGGGGATTGACGGTAGCGACGGTCCAATGGAGCGGGGATGACCAAGGTTGGGGGGCGGGGCGGGCGTGCGGCGGCCAATGGGCGTGCGGCATGGGCGGGACGGGACAGGGCGCTCCGGCCGCGGAGGAGGCCGGGGGAAAATGGCGGCCGGTTCGAAATCGGAGCGGGGCGGTCCGGGCGGACAGCGGGGCTCGGCGGGGGGGTGCTCGGTCGGGCCGGGCCCGCGGGGCTGCCGCGAGCACGTCGTGAGGCAGCTGGACCGCGTCAAGGTGAGCGGGGGTGGTGGGGAACGTGGCGGGGAGCGGCGGGGGGCTTGAGAGTGCCCCGAGGGATGATGTGGGAGGCTGAGGGGATCCTGAAAGGGACTGGGGGGGTTGAGGGTGGGACTTGAGGGAGGCTGAGGGGAACGGGAGGTTCCACCCGCGAGAGGTGGTGGAAGGAGCTGGGGGCCCTGAGGTGGAACGCCGGGGCTGAGGGGTGGCTGAGGGGGTGCTGAGGGGGGAATGGAGGCCCTGAGGGGGAGGGGGGAAGGGGCTGAGGGGGCCCCGAGAGGGGTGGGGGGTCCTGAGAAGGCTCTTAAGGGGGACAGGGGTGGAATGGGGAGACTGAGGAGGGGGACGGGGGCCCTGAGGGGGAATGGAGAGGGGCTGAGGTGGCCCTGGGGGGCGGATGGGGGGGACGGGCGTCCTGAGGGTCATGGGGAGGCCTTGAGGGGAGCTGGGGGGTCCCGAGGGGACCCCCGAGTGGACTGGGGGGTCCTGAGGGGTGATGGGGGGGCTGAGGGGACTCTGAGGAGGGACTCTGGGGGGGAACGAGGGGGCTGAGGGGGCCCTGAGGGGTGAGGAGGGGGAAAGGGGTCCTGAGGGCGTCTTGAGGGGTGATGGGGGCAAACAGGGGGCCTTGAGGGGGGGTGCATTGTAGGGGGCTGGGTAGGGGACGTGGGGGGTTGAAGGGAGCCCTGGAGGGGGCAGGGGGAGCGTGAGGGGAGGCCTGAGCTGGGAGGGGGCGGGGGGCCTGGTGGAGCCCTGAGTTTGGCGGGGGGGGGGTGGTCTGAAGTGGGCCCTGAGTTGAAGTGGGGCTGTGAGGAGGAGACGGGGCAAGCTGAGGGGAGGTTGGGGGGTGGAGAGGGGCTGGGGGTGGGAGGGGAGGGTCAGGTCGGGGCATCCCCTGGCGTTTGGGGGTCCCTGCGACTGCTCCCCCCCAGCGTGCCCCCTCCCGCAGGATGATGAGCCCTGCAGCGACCTGTAGCCGAGGGTCTGGGAGGGGCCCAGCGACTCCTCCAAGATCATTGTCTTTGGCTTCAAGGGGGTGTCCCCCCTCACCGCCACATTTCCCCCCCAGTGCAGGCTGCCTCCTCCACACCAGCTGTTCCCTGGGGTCCTGCGCCATCGCCATCCACATCACAGGTGTGGGGACACTGGGACCCCCCTGGAGCTCTCTGAGACAGCCTGGGACCCCCATATTTCCCTGCCCCCCCCCCCCGAGCCCTCTGATACCCCCTGGGATCCCCTAAACCCCCCAGGATCCCCCTGAGACCCCCTAGAATCTCCTGGGACCCTCTGCCCCCCTGAGAGCTCTGTAGGATGCCCTGCGACCCTTCATGTTCTCCCAGGACCCCTCTGGGACTATCCAGGACGCTCTAGGACCTCTCATGTTTCCCCCAGGGCACCCTGGAGCCTTCTGGGACCCTCCACATTCTCCCCAGGACCCCTCTAGGACCCTCCCACACCCCCTCCAGGACCCCACAGATCCCCCTGGAGCTCCCCAGAAAACCCCAGAGCCCTCTGGGACCCCCTGGAGCTCTTCCCCAGTACCCCCCACGTCCTCCTGGGACTGTCCTGGGACCACCCTCTTACCCCCTGTGAGCCCCCCAGAGGCCTCCAGGACTCCTGGGACCCTCATATTCCCCCATGACTCTCTGGGGCCTTCTGGAACCCCACACATTCACCCCTGGGACTCCCTGGAGCACCCTGAGACCGTCCCACCTTCCCCCTGGGACCCATCCACACACCCCCAGGACACCCCAGAGCCCACTGGGACCCTCTGGACCCCTCCATGGTATGCCCCACATTCCCCTGGGAGCCCCCACAGCCCCAGAGAGCCCCCTTAGAGCCATCTAGGATGCCCTGGGACCCTCCCACACATCCCCAGGATCTTCGAGAGTCCTCTGGAGCCCCTGCTGATACCTGCCACGTCCCCTTGGGACCCCCCCCCACACCCTCGAGAGCCCCCCCAGGGCCCTCCAGGACCCCCCTGGGACCCGTCATGTTCCATCAGGACTCCCTGGAGCTTCTGGGACCCCCCACATTTTCCCAGGACCCCTCTAGGACCCTCCCACATCCCCTCCAGGACACCCCAGAGCCCTCTGGGACCCCCTGGAGTTCCCCCCGGTACACCCCACATCCCACTGGGACCCCCCTTACACCCATTTCCCCCTCCCAGGGGACACCAGCTCCTGGCAAATCCTCTGGGAGCGCCGGAGCCCGACGGAGCATCTCGGTAAAGGAGAGGTGAGCGAGTGAGAGAGGAACCGAGCAGGGACCCCCTGGATGCAGAGAGGAGGATAAAGGAGCTGCGGAGCAGAGACCGACGGGGGCTCTGATGGGACGAGAGAGCGAAAGGGAGATGAAGTGCCACAAGCTGCCTCGGAGATGGAGGAAGGGATTTGCTCTAAAGCTTTCAAAAGAGCGTGGGAAAGCAGCGGAAGATTGGCGAGGAGGATTGTAAATACGCTCAAGGGACTCGCACCTGGGGTGCTGGAAACCACATCTGTCACACTAATTGTTATTCAGTCTCGGGCTGCTTGCGAGGAAAACCCTTGGACTTAGATGACGTAAGTCTGTGATGGGCTCAGGGACATCTTATCCAGCCGCTTGAGAATCCCGGCCTGTTGTGGAAGAAGATCCAAGCGCAGCGAGAAGGTTCTGCTTGTTTGAACCTTAGAAATACCGGCAAGAACAGGGAGCCTGCGCCTGCTCTTGCTCACAAGGGCTCTCTCGCGCCGCGCCGCCCGCGGTCCCTGCGTGCGTGCCTCTGCCCGGGTGTCGCTTCGGAGATTCCCCGGTCCGTGAGGTATCGAGATTAAACTCGTTCTTGGCCTTTCAGCCGTGGTGTGTGGCTGTTCCTGCGTCCTGCCTGCGTCGGCTCACACAAAGAGGCAACAATGTAATGTGGGGTTGTTTTTTTTTCCCCCTGATGTGTAGACAGCGTGTTCCAAAGTACTTTATTTCTGTCTGGCTTTCAGTGGCGCGTTTCCCTGGCAGCCCGGTAGCGTCTCTCTCGGGCAGTGCCGCTGGCCAGGCATCCCTCCTCCTTGCGTAGCACACAAAAAACCTCGTAGTCCAATGATAACGATGTATTTTGGAGAGAGAGTGCTATGGTGTCAATTCCCAGCTGTGCAAGCGACGGTAGTGCCAGAGGAGAGTCAAATGCTTTTATAGTGTATTTTTATTTGGCGTATATGAACCTGACGCACACCTTGTCACCGAAAGGGACGGGACGGGGCGTTTCCCAACACCAGGGAGAAGGTTTGCTGTTACGCTAAGAACGTGTTCAAAATGATAGAAATTAGCCTTAATCCTGACTTTAAGAGTTGAGCTGGCGCTGGCTTTTGCAGGCTGTGCCGTGTTTGGAGCTGAGGCGCTTCCCCAGAATCCTCCTGTAGCTCAGCTCCCATCCCTCGGTCTGACGCAATTCCTCTGCTCCCTTCCGGGGTATTTTTTAGGATGCTGAGCTATAATTGGGGATTTTTGTTTCCCAGGTGCCTCGTTGTCGGCGTCTCGTGCTGCTCCAGAGATGCCCCAGCCCAGGTTTGCAGCCGGTGGCAGAGCCCCCTGAGGGGAAGGGGCCAGCCCTGGGTCTGGGCGTTTTGGGCCTTTTTTTGGGGTGAATAGAAGGGGGTGGGGGTGTCTGAGGGGGTGATGATGTCATTTGGGGTACCCCGATGTCATTGGGGCAGTGATGATGCGGCGGAGGAGCAGGTGAGTGGGGGATGGGGGGTTACGTGAGGGTCTCCCAAAAGAGGTGGTTCACAGCCCCAAAACGTCTGAAAATTCTTGGGATGCATTAAAAAATGTGAAAACCTGTAACTATGGGTGTGAGGCATTGAAATCGAGAACAATCTCTCATTTATACATGAGAAATGTATATATTGAGACATAATATTAATTTGCGTATGTAAAATAAGTTCAAAATAAAAACCTCTAAGGATTCTATGATTATATGGAATCTGTGTTACAGAAAAGATCCTAGAATATAAAGAGATATTAGTGTCAAAATAGATGTGTAAGCAGACAGTCTAAAGAGATTTTCTGTATCCTAAGTGTTAGTGTATAAATCTAAGCAGATTTTCTATGTAAGTGTAAACAGACAATATAAATTCACTAAAAATATATATATATATGTGTGGGGGGGGGTGTAAATAACGAAGGGGGTGCTGCCGCCCAGCGGCTGAAGGCGGGTCCTGCAGGTGGGGAGCGGCGCATGCGCTGTGGCCCCTCCCTCCCTGGCCCCGCCCCCCCGCCCTCCCTGGCCCCGCCCCCCTGGCCCGCCCTCCCTGGCCCCGCCCCCGGCGGCTCTTGTGCGTTGGTTCCGCAGCTCCTGCGCAGTGCGCGGCTTCGCGGAGGCCGGTCCGGCGACGGCCTCGAGAGAAAACGGCGGCCGGAGGGTGACTCAGGACCGCCGGGATTCCGGCGAGCTCCGCGCCACCTGCAGCGGGATCGGTGCCGCCCGCCCGGCCTCGACAGCGGCCGTCGGCCCTCCACTATCGGCTCTTGTGCGTTTCAGTGCCCGGCAGTTTTCCGGGTGTCCATCTCCATGGCCCCGCCGTCCTCCAGGACCACGGAAGTGCCCTCTCAGTCCTCCGATGCGCATCTCTATGGCACTTTAGTCCTCCAGGAACCCCCTCAGTCCTCCGACGCGCGTCTCTATGGCACTTAAGTCCTCCAGGACCCCGGAAGTGCCCCCTCAGTCCTCCGAAGCGCGTTTCCATGGCACTTTAGTCCTCCAGGACCCCGTAAACGCTTATCAGTCTTCTGGAAATCATGTGCTTCCAGCACTCTGCCAAAACCACAAAACAAGATTAACGGTTAACCACAAAAATATCTGAAGATGGCAAAAATAAAGAGACCCCTGCAGAGCTCTCTTCTCCACAGCAACAACTGGACGGAAATCAAAGAAAAGCGGTGAGAGAATCGCTAGCGGTGAGTCCCAAATGGAAATAAAAAGAGGCGACGCTTCGCCCACCGGGAACTTAAGGCAGGAGAAAAGAAGCTGCTGCGCCTGTGGCCGCTTTTATACCTACTGGGGGTTGGCCCCGCCCCTTTCCCGGGGGATTGTGGGAAGGGCGGTGGGCGGGGCCCGATGGCGGTGGGCGGGGCCCGATGGCGGTGGGCGGGGCCCGGGGTATATGAGGCCCAGCCGGGGCTGCGGAGCTCATTGTGCTGCGGGGCCGCTGCGGGCGAAGGGTTCCGCGGTCTCTGAAGTATTAAGTGCAGCTTTGGCGCCCGTTCAGCTGTTTGGGCAGGTTTGTTTTCGCATTAAGACTAGTAGAGGTAAGAAATTAGAGGTGAGACTTTTCAGATATATAAGGTTTAATACTATATATAGTAGAAAACGGACTCGCGTGTTCCGTGTGTTCCGTGTGTTTGTGTGTTTGTTTTTTCCTCAGATCAGTAGTTTTGCAGTGAGTGTTCAGCGTGGCTAGGTGGTTTAATGGCATGTCTTTCCTTTTTTTTTTTTGTATTCCAGGTGCTGTGCGTTTTGCTGTCATTCCTGGCTTTATTGAAGATAGAATTCGGTGTTTTTCTCTGGTTTTGCTCTACGCTCCGTAAGCAGTTGTTCCTGTTACCCTTAACTGGGCCAGTTATGAGATGATGGAGTGGGAGTTGGGGTGAATCTCTTGTATGTGTTTCTATATGGAATGTCAGTGCTTTGAGGAAGAAGAGGGGTGTAAGGTGCGCTGCCTTTCAGGGTACGGGACGGCTCGTTGTCTTCCCCGACAGCGCCCGGAGTGTCGTGGTGGCCCCGGAGCCCTTGCGGCTTGCGGCAGGCCCCTGGTGGGTCGGGGCTTCGCTGATTTTGTGGGTCTGCAGCAGAGCCCAGAGTCTGAGGGAAGACACGAGATACCCACCAAACGCAGAGCAGGGCTCAGGAGAGCGGTTCCGGGAAGAAGTGGGGCTCCTTCCCTGGCAGTTCAGGAGAAGAAAGAGGGGCCCTAAACTTTTAGCACTGGGCGATGGCTGGGAAAGGGAGGCAGGTTCACGTGTCTTTCTCAAACATGTTTTGCAGTTGGGTTTGGGTGTTCACGGGGCCTGGTCTGCTCCAGCCTCTTGCATTTGAGGTGAGCTGGATAGGATCGAGGAGGAGCACGGGACCGGCGCTTTGGTGGAAGCGCAGTTGTTGTGTTTCTCGGTATCTTCGGTGCCGTAAATAACCGTCGCCGCAGCCTCAGAGTGGAATCAGCGCAGAGCAGGCGAGCGGAGCCTCACAGAGTTCAGGAGGACGCGGGTGTTATGGAAGAGGTTGGCATCTCAAGATGCTTATTGCTGGTGCTCTCACCGCTTTTGGGATTTATGGTTGTTTTTTTTTTTCCTTTTGCGGAGGAAGAGGAGACGCCTGGTGACCCCAGGAACACATCAGATGGCTGGTTTTTGTGGATTGCATCAAGGATGGATTCGGACCCCCGGCCCTCCAAAAGCTAAGCTGAGAGACCGGTGCCAGAGAGGGGCCAAGGGGACGAGGCTGACAGTTGCAAAAAGGGGTTTTTTAAAGTTAGTGTAGTGGCGAGGGCTGTCCTGGAGCACAGTCCCCTTTTGGGCAGGTAAAGGATGTGGCTTACTGGTCAGCGTGACGCCAGCGCGTCCCGGGCAGGACGGTTCCAGCCTGTGTCTGTTGTCGTGTCGTTCGTGTGTTCTGCGTCTTAGACCTTTCTCGGGTCTCGATGTTGTCCTTCAGCTCAAGGAACACGGCCGTGGCGCCTCGGGTGCCATCTCTAGTGTCTCGAACGCCCACACCCATGGGCATGGCACCAATCGGCTGCTGCTCTTCTTGTGTTACACACTTAAAGCGTAGGTCGGTCTTGCAGGGCAGAAGTCCCGGTCATGGAAGTGGGTTGTCTGGAAACTCCTGAGATGCATCGTTAGGTTCTTAGGTCTTGAAGCCGGGCTTCCTGCGCATTCGTCCTCTCAGTTTTGAGAGTTGCTTCTTGTCTTGGGCCACATCGTTCTACCCATTTCCTGGGGCTTCCCTTGAGCCTCCTCACGTCACCATCAGGGGCCCGCAGGCCTCCTTGCCCAAGGGTGACTTCCATTTAGGCGCGTTCTTCTTGATGAGATTTTTTTCTTTCGTAAGTGTCACTTTTCTTGCTGAGAGTTTTCTCTCATTTCGGAGGCGCGTTGTTTGTAGCGTTCTGTGCAGTGTTGGTTTGTGCATAGACGTGTGTTTGCCTCGGGGCTGCCCTGCCTGGGGGCGTAGCGTCAGGGGTGGCTGGAGCAGCGATGAGAACCGACCGTTAATACGGGGATCTGCCTGGATTGCTGAGGCGAAGGTGGTACAGTCGTTGCAGATGGAGTCGCCATCACCAGGTTGTGTGGACAGTTGTTTCATTAGTGGTTTTTTGGGAAGCGTGGAGCTATGGAGGAGGGACAGTTCAGCAGTCGCGGAGGAGTTGGCATCTCAAAGTTATGAAGTCTGTTTTCCCTCCTGGCTCCTTGGGCCTGGCAGCCGTCACCGGACATATGGTAATTTTTGTGGCCGTCCCTGGGGCGAGTGAGACAGGGTTGTTTTGAGACTGAAGGCGCCAGGAAAGCCCGGAGCCCCAAGGTCTGTACTGCAATGCAAGCGGTTTTTAGAGAGCTTTAAAACAAGCCACAGTTTTCCCTTGTGGCTCCTTGGCCGTGGCAGATCTATGCGCAGAGGCCACGGGGTGGCGTGTGTAAGGGACAATAGAGGATGGTCGGAGCGAGACACGATGGAAAACTACGAGTTGAACCAAACCCGGTATACGTGTTGGGGGAAAAAGGGACTCGGTGCTGTTGCTGCAAAAACTATGTGTGCATCCATGAGAACCTGACCTTCGAAGAAGATGATAACTAGAAGGGAGTACGACGACGTAGTCAGGCATCAGACCGCCGCGGTTCGCAAAGCTGGATCAGGAGTCGGGTGAGGCTCGTGGCATGCCCTGGCCAGGCGTGCAGCGACTCGGGCCTGTACTTTTCCACTCAATCCAGTGCAGGATATGAGGGAGCTGTCTCGGGCCGGAGCGAGGAGGAGAGACATGAGCTGCTTTGAAGATAAAGGGGACGCCCTGAAGCGCTGTGTCTGCCCCCCCGCCCCGCCTCCCCTGTAGGTTCCACGTTCATTAACCCCAGCCGCTCAGAAGGCATCGCAGCACGTTGCAGGTAAGGTATAGCCTACTACTGCTGCAAGACGCATCGAACACCTTCCTGTCAGACTGCTCATGATATATCAAGGATTTCAACCTTCCGCCCTGACAGGACAGTGGGATGACGCCCTCGCAAAGAGCCTGCTTGCGCCCTAGAGTGGGTATTTTTTGCCGCGTACCTCTCTTCGAAAGCAGTAAGTATGACGGTTGAGATGTGAGCACGATTGATTGCGCAGGGTCGTTTGCGCGGTCAGCGGCTTCCTGGAATGGATCCAAGCCACAGACGCGTCCCCGTCAGAAAAGGACGGCCTTGACCTTTGGTTATCACAAAGTCTGAACCTACAACTTGCCTTTAGTAGATTATATTGGGCGAATAAATTATTCTTTGCCCCGGCACAGGCTATTACAGTCACTTTCACAAATTCCTTTACAGCCGCGCATCCTGCTGGCGCCCGTACGGTGTTTGTAGATGGTTCAGGGATACAGTAAAAGCTTTTGACTTATTTCAGCAGGAACGGTTAAATGTAGTGGCAGATTCTCAATATGTTACTGGCATTGTTCAAAGACCTGAAGGAGCATTTCTAAAACAAGTAGAGAACCAACTGTTAGTTAACCTTTTCCTGCGATTAATGTTGCTTTTACGAAAAAGACAGTTGCCGTATTTTATTGTCCACATCCGCTCTCATGGCTGTTTCCCTGGTCCTTTAACTGAGGGAAACACCGCTGCAGGTTATCACGCTCCGTCGGTAACAACTCCGAACGTTATGCAGCGAGCTAAAATGTCGCACGGTTTTTTTTTCCATCAACAGGCGAAGGCGTTGGGGAAGCACTTTGCTTTAACGCAACAACAAGCCCGTGATATTGTGTGAACTTGCGCCGAGTGTCAGCAGCCGGCTCCTCTGCCGTCGTTGGCGGGGGTTAACCCGCGAGGGCTTACGCCTGATGAACTTGGGCAATCCGACGTTACGCACGTGATGGAATTTGGATGTTTACACCATGTACGTGTTTTGCTTGATTTGTTTCTTCACCTTGTTGTAGCTACTGCTCCTACAGGAGAGAAGGCTGGTGATGTTACTCGACGTTGGTTGCAACGCATTGCAGGCACGGGAGTACCAAAAACCGTAAAAACTGATAACGGACCAGCTGATGTGTCTGCTAAAATACAGGCCTTTTTCCAGACATGGGGTGTTAAACATGTCACCGGTATTCCTCATCCCCCGACTGGGCGAGCAGTTGTGGAGCGTATGCATCATACTTTAAAACCCACGCTTGCTAAACGAAAAAGGGGGAATCCCGTGGGTATGACACCTCAAGAGCGATTGTATAAAGCAACTGACGCTTTAAATTTTCTAAACGTGTCGTCTTTGTCATCCACAGCAGTAGAGCGACATTTCGGAAGGACGCTTGAATGGCCTGAACAACCGAAGGTGTATTATAAGCACCTTGAACGGGGGCACCGGGAAGGACCAGTCCCCCCGATAACATGGGGTCGAGGGTGTGCTGGTGTGTCTCTGTCCTCAGGTTCCTACGGGATTCCTGCAAAATTCGTGAAGCCGGCTCATCAGCCGAGCCCAGGACAGGAAAAGGAAGGCCTGGAACCAGCCGAGCCGATCAATGCGTAAAAGCAGGCATACCTAAGGATGGGTATTTTTATTAATCTTTCAGTTTTTAACGCTTATCTCTTTTCTGTCTCGTGTAGGTTCTTGTGTACACTGGGTTATAGACGGAGGGCTGGCGGATGGGATCTGTATTTGTAAACAGAAGTCTTCGTAAGCCAAGCAGAGGTAACGCCGCAACAAAGAGAAGTTGCGAGCAAGAAAATTCTGTAACGATTCGTACTTCTCATCCCTATGGGTTTGCTTTGGCTCAAAATGCAAGCGTACAAGAATGTAACTGGTCTTATTGTGTAAATTTAAACGCGAGTATGCTATAAACGCTCCGAACAATTTTTAGGGTGGCTGATTTTTGCAGTGGTATCTGCAATAGTTATTTTAGCCTCAGCTTCTGTAGCCGTTGCTGCGTTTACTGAATCTGTCCAGACCGCTAAGGTTGTAGGAGAAGCTTTATCTAATGTAACTGAAGAATTAGATACGCAAGAATGTACAGATGAAGAAATATTAGCCAGATCACAAGCTTTAGAAGCAGCAGTAATATGGACAGGGGATCGGCAAAACGCGTTAAAAACACGTCTTTCTCTGTATTGTGATCGGGGGTACAAGTCTCGAAGACTTTGTGTTGCATCTCTCCCCTGGAATACGTCGCTACGTGGCTGGGAAACAGTTAAATACCATCTCCCGGGTGCTTCTGACATGTCGTTGCAACAAAACATTCGTTTTGATCAACGAGAAGCTCAAATACTAAAGATTCAAGACTTAATGAGCCGCAACGCCTTTGAAATGTCGCAAGAGGATTTCTCGTGGGTAAATCCAAACAGTTGGCTTCCTGGGCTAAATTTAGGAATCTGGGTATTTATTGCCTTAGCAGGGTTCTTCTTGATTCGTTTTTTTAATTGCATTTAATATACGACCTGCTGAGAGTGTTGCGAGTGAGTAGAAGCACAAGTAAATAGTCCGGTGTCAGACGCAGAAGGGGGAAGACGCGGCGGATCTACGCGCGGACGGCCAAGGGCGCAGCGAGCGGAGCCCACGCCACCGGGATCGCGGATATCCGTAGGGATGGAACGAAGGGGAACTGGTTCCGCGTAAACACGGAACAATAAAACAGCTCCATGTGCTTGTCTTGGTGGGAACGGAACAAGGCGACTCGGGGAGCGATCTGAAATAACGTGTTTACTTTTCTAGCAGGTGCATGGAAAGTTTTAGAGCTCGGGTGTAAAAACCGAGGCCTGAGAAGCAGTAAAGGATTTCGTGCTCATCACAGCCGGAGTCTGTGCCTTAATGCTCCACGCTTGGGCCTGGCAGCCATCTCCGGACATAAGGTAATTTCTGAGGCGAGTAAGAAAGGGCGGTTTTGAGGCTGAAGGCGCCAGGAAAGCCCGGAGGTCTGTGGGGCAATAAAAGCGGTTTCTAGAGAGCTTTCAAACAAGCCACAGTTTTCCCTCGTGGCTCCTTGGCCGTGGCAGAAATCTCCGGACATAAGGTAATTTCTGAGGCCGGGCCTGAGGCGAGTGACAGGGCGGTTTTGAGGCCGAAGGCACCAGGAAAGCCCGGAGCCTGAGGCCGCGCCCACCTGCCGCAACCCCCGAGGTAGCCCCGCCCCCTCTAATTAAATCCCCCCTCTAATTAAATCCCCCCTCTAATTAAATCCCCCCTCTAATTAAATCCCCCCTCTAATTAAATCCCCCCAACCTCCCGCCCTGCCCTAACAAAGGCGCTCGGGAACGCAGCTTTCCGCCCCCGAAAATCCCCCTTTTCTCCCCCCAAAAACCCCTCTGAGTTTTTGTCCGCCATCAAAAATCACCACTTATACTTAGGCAAAACCCGCTCCCCGTCTTATTTTTTACTTAAAGTTAATTATTTTCCTCAATTTCCCTCCAAAACCCGAAGTATTCCCCCCTCCTCCCTCAAGTCTGTGGTTTCTCCCTCCAGGAAACATCATTATTTCACCTCAAAACTTGGCGTTTCCCCCCCCCCCCCCTCAAAACTTGGCGTTTTGTTCCCCCCCCCCAAAACTTGGGGGTTCCCCCCCCCCCAAAACTTGGGGGTTCCCCCCCCCCCAAAACTTGGGGGTTCCCCCCCCCCCAAAACTTGGGTTTTTTTTTTTTTTCCCCCCCTCAAAACTTGGGGGTTTTTTTTTTTTTCCCCCCCTCAAAACTTGGGGTTTTTTTTTTTTTCCCCCCCTCAAAACTTGGGGTTTTTTTTTTTTTTCCCCCCCTCAAAACTTGTGGGGGTTTGTTTTCCCCTCAAAAATTCACCCAACTCTACCCCTCACGAAAACGTGGCGTTTCCCCCCCCCCCCCCAATTTCTTATTTTCCCCTCAAACATCCCAGATTTTTTTTCCCCCTCAATAAATCCCCACTTTATCCCCTCCCAGGAACCTGTTTTTTTCCCAGCTTCTCAAAACCGAGCACTTTTTCCTCAAAACACTGGTTTTATTACAAAAGAAACCCTCAGAAAACACCACTTTTCTATATATTAAAAAAAAAAAAACCCAACTTTTTTCCCACCGAATACATTTTTCTCTTGGAAAACAAACCCCCAAAAAACCCAAACCAAAACACACCAAACAATTTTTTTTTTTTTTTTCCTTCTCAGGAACCCCCGATTTTTAGCAAATCCAGTTTTCCCTCACCAAACCCCCCTTTTTGCTCAACCCCCCCCCTTTTTTCCCCTCAAAACCCACCACAAACCTCACTTTATTTTAAAATGAGAAATACCTTTTTTTTTTTTTTTTTTGCTATTGACCCCCTCATTTTTCCCTCAGAGCTCCCACTTTTTACCAAAAGCTCCTTTTTCTGCCCCCCTCCGCTCAGAATCCTGGGGTTTTTTCTCCTCAGAACCCCTAATTCCTGGGATTTGGGGTGCCCAGACCCCGAGGGATTGGGGTACCCAGGATCAGGGTGTCTGGGCCCCAAGGGATCGGGGGGGTCCTTAGGGGTCCTGATGGATTGGGGTGTCCGGGTCCCAAGAAATTGGGGTCCCTGGGTGCTGAGGGATTGGGGTGCCTGGGCCCAAGGAATTGGGGTGCCCAAGCCCTAAGAGATTGGGGTCCCTGGGCCCCAAGAAATTGGGGTGCTGAGTATTGGGGTGCCCAGGCCTCAAGAGCTGGGGGTCCCTGGGCCCCAAGAGATGGGGGTGCCCAGGCCCCTAGAAAATGGGGTCCCTGGGTCCCGAGGGATTGGGGTGCCAAGGATTGGGGTCCCTGGGCCCAAGGAATTTGGGTGCCCAAGCCCCTAGAAATCGGTGTGCCCAGAATTGGGGTGCCCCAGCCCCAAGAGATCGGGGTGCTGAGTATTGGGGTGCCAAAGATGGAGGTCCCTGGGCCCCAAGAAATTGCGGTGCCCAGAAGGGGGGTGCCGGGGCCCCTAGAAATTGGGGTCCCTGAGTCCTGAGGGATTGGGGTGCCAAAGATGGGGGTGCCCGGGCCCAAGGAATTGGGGTGCCCAGGCCCCTAGAAATTGGGGTGCCTGAGCCCCGAGGGATTGGGGTGCCCAGAATTAGGGTGCCCCAACCCCAAGAGATCGGGGTGCTGAGTATTGGGGTGCCCAGGCCTCAAGAGATCGGGGTCCCTGGGCTTTGAGGAATTGGGGTGCTAAAGATGGAGGTCCCTGGGCCCCAAGAAATTGGGGTGCCCAGAATGGGGGTGCCGGGGCCCCTAGAAAATGGGGTCCCTGAGTCCTGAGGGATTGGGGTGCCAAAGATGGGGGGCCCGGGCCCCAAGAGATTGGGGTCCCTGGGTCCCGAGGGATTGGGGTGCCCAGAATGGGGGAGGGGGGAGTACGTGGAACCAGGGTGCTCAGGCTGGGGGGGGGGGCCGGGCCCCGAGGGTACCCCAACACCGAGGGATCCGGGGGACACCCAGGGATCAAGTCACTCAGATGCCGGGAAAAGGTGGGGGGGGGCGGGGGGGTTGCGCTCCATCACCCCGCAATCGGGGCACCCCCAGGGCCCCCTGCCCTCGCCGCCCCGGGGGGGTCCCCCAGCCTCAAGCGCTGTGTTTCTGCCTCTTCCAGAAGCGCTTGACGTCGGGGTGTCCCCCGGGGGTGACCACCATCAGCCGCCGGCCGGGGTTCTCGAAGACCAGCACCCCCAGCGCCCGCGCGTGGTCCCGCAGCACCTCGAAATCCACCTGCGACAGGAACTGGTTGTACAGGACCCCTGGAGGGGACACACACACACACACACACACACACACACACACAAGGGGGGGCGTCAGGAAGGTTGGGGACACCCCTTGGGGACTGTCACCTCCCGCTGGGGACCCACCGTCCGCCCCAAAGCAGCCACCACCTTGTGGGGGGTCCCCTGTGGTGGCCACCTTCTCCCTGGGGATGCCACCACCCCTTGGGATCACCTCCCCTTGGGGAGGTCCCCAGGGGGTGCCACCTCCCCTTGGGGACCTCCCCAGGGCCATCCACCCAAGAGCAGCCACCACCTTGTGGGGGGTCCCCTGTGGTGGCCACCTTCTCCCTGGGGATGCCACCACCCCTTGGGGACCTCAGGGATCTCCTCAGGGCTGTCACCTCCCCTTGGGGACCCTCCGAGGGCTGTCACCTCCTCTTGGGGACCTCCCTAGGGGCTGTCACCTCTCCTTGGAGACCTCACCAGTGCTGTCACCTCCCCTCAGGGACCTCCCCAGGGGCTGTCACCTCCCCTTGGGGACCTCAGGGGGTGTCACCTCCCCTTGGGGACCTCCCCAGGGCTGTCACTCTGCCTTGGGGACATCAGAGACGGCTTTGGGATCCCCAAGGCTGCCACCTTCCCTTAGCTGTCCCCTCCCCCCCCAGGGACTGCCATGTCCCCCCTTGGGGACACTCTGGGGACACCAGCTCCCCCCGTGGGGCTCCCTTAAAGGCCTTGGGGACACCCCAGAGATGCCACCACCCCCCCCCACCTTGGGGACACCGAGGTGACCTCACCCTCGGAGAAGCGCAGCCGGTCCCGCTCCAGCTCCCACAGGCGGATCTGGTCGGTGATGGTGGGGGGCAGCACCGGCGTCTGGGGGGGACACCCAGGTGTTAGGGACCCCCCCTCAACCCATGGACCCAGGTGTCGGGGGGGGACAACACCCATGTGTAGGGGGACCCCCGCCCGTAGGCCCAGGTGTCCAGGGTTGGGGGGCATGACACCCCCCCCATGGACCCGGGGGTCGGGGGGACACACCCAGGCGTTGGGGGACCCCCACCCATGGGCCCAGGCATCTGGGGATCCCCCCCCCCACCCACAGACCCAGCTGTTGGGGGACCCCCACCCATAGGCCCAGGTGTCCAGGGTAGGGGGGAACCCCTCCCAACCCATGGGCCCAGGCGTCGGGGGTGGGGGGGGGATGCCCAGGCGTCGGGGGTGGGGGGGGGACACCCAGGCATCGGGGGACCCCCCCACCCACGGACCCAGCTGTTGGGGGACCCCCACCCATAGGCCCAGGCGTCAGGGGACGGACACCCAGGCATTGGGGGACCCCCCCACCCATGAACCCAGGTGTTGAGGGACCCCCACTCATAGACCCAGGTGTCCAGGGTCGGGGGGGATGACACCCAGGCATCTGGGGACCCCCTCCACCCATGAACCCAGCTGTGGGGGCACCCCCCCCTCCACAGACCCAGCTGTTGGGGGACCCCCACC
This sequence comes from Fratercula arctica, assembly GCA_947846985.1. Lineage (NCBI taxonomy): Eukaryota > Metazoa > Chordata > Aves > Charadriiformes > Alcidae > Fratercula > Fratercula arctica. The sequence goes on along the minus strand of CANTUZ010000014.1, from coordinate 3,999,907 downwards.
CATAGGCCAGGTGTCCAGGGTTGGGGGGGGATGACACCCAGCTGTTGGGGGACCTCCCCTACCCATGGACCCAGGCATCGGGGGACACCCCCCCCCACCCACAGACCCAGCTGTTGGGGGACCCCCGCCCATGGACCCAGGCATCAGGGGTCGGGGGGGGTGACACCCAGGGGGACTCCCCCACCCATGGACCCAGCTGTTGGGGGACCCCCACCCATAGGCCCAGGTGTCCAGGGTAAGGGGGGACAGGACACCCAGGCATCGGGGGACCCCCCCCACCCATGGGCCCAGGTGTCAGGGGTTGGGGGGGGACACCCAGGCATTGGGGGACCCCCCCCACCCATGGGCCCAGGCGTCGGGGGGCACCCACCTGCTTGGCCATGACGGGGTGTGCTCGGGTGCGCAGAAAGTGGATGATCTGGGGTGAGGGGGGGGGACGGACATGTTAGTGGGGGGCACCCCAATATCCCTGGGGGCACCCCCCAGTGACTCCAGCACCCACTTGGGGACCCTGATGTCCCCTGGCGGGGGGGGCCCAGTACCCCCAGGGACACCTCAATACCCCCCTGTGGGGCCCCCAATGTCCCCAGCACCCTCTTAGGGACCCCAATACCCCCAAGGACACCCCAGTACCCCTCTGTGGGGCACCCCAGTGTCCCCAGTACCCCCAGGGACACCCCAATGCCCCCCTGTGGGGGGTCCTCAATGTCCCCCGAACCCCCAGGGACACCCCAGTACCCCCCTGTGATGGGCCCCAATGTCCCCAGCACCCTCTTGGGGACCCCAATGTCCCCTGGGGGACCCCAGTACCCCCCTGTGGGGGGTCCCCAATGTCCCCAGTACCGCCAGGGACACCCCAATGCCCCCCTGTGGGGGGTCCTCAATGTCCCCCGAACCCCCAGGGACACCCCAGTACCCCCCTGTGATGGGCCCCAATGTCCCCAGCACCCTCTTGGGGACCCCAATGTCCCCTGGGGGACCCCAGTACCCCCCTGTGGGGGATCCCCAATGTCCCCAGTACCGCCAGGGACACCCCAAGACCCCCCTGTGATGAACCCCAGTGTCCCCAGCACCCACTTGGGGACCCCAATGTCCCCTGGGGGTCCCCAATACCCCCAGGGGCACCTCAATGTCCCGAACACCCTTTTAGGGATCCCAATGTCCCCAAGGACATCCCAGTAACCCCCTGTGGGGCACCCCAATGTCCCCAGCGCCCACTTGGGGACCACAATGTCCCCTGGGGGGCCCCAGTACCCCCCTGTGGGGGGTCCCCAATGTCCCCCGAACCCCCAGGGACACCCCAAGACCCCCCCTGTGGGGGGTCCCCAATGTCCCCAATACTCCCAGGGACACCCCAAGATCCCCCTGTTGGCCACCTCAATGTCCCCAGCACCCACTTGGGGACCCCAGTGTCCCCTGGGGGGGGGCCCAGTACCGCCAGGGACACCCCAAGACCCCCCTGTGATAGGCCCCAATGTCCCCAGCACCCTCTTGGGGACCCGAAGACCCCCAGGGACACCCCAATAACCCTCTGTGGGGGGTCCCCAATGTCCCCCGAACCCCCAGGGACACCCCAGAACCCCCCTGTGATGGACCCCAGTGTCCCCAGCACCCTCTTGGGGACCCCAATGTCCCCTGGGGGACACCAGTACCCCCCTGTGGGGGGTCCCCAATGTCCCCAGTACCGCCAGGGACACCCCAAGACCCCCCTGTGATGGACCCCAGTGTCCCCAGCACCCTCTTGGGGACCCGAAGACCCCCAGGGACACCCCAATAACTCTCTGTGAGGGACATGGATGTCCCCAGTACCCCCAGGGACACCCCAAGACCCCTCTGTGATGGACCCCAGTGTCCCCAGCACCCTCTTGGGGACCCCAATGTCCCCCATGGGACCTCAATTGTGTGTCATCGTCGTCCCCCCCCGCTGTCCCCACCTGGTCGGCGGTGATGCCGTTGGCGATGGCCGCCTGCACGCTGTCCCTCGTCACCTGGGCCACCACCAGGTTGGGGAAGCGATAGAGGAGCTCGGAGAAGAGGGCGATGAGGGCGATCTGCAGCTCCGAGTCTGGGCGGGGGGGGACACACACAACGGGGGACAACGGGGGACAGGGTAGGCGAGGCGGGGGGGGGGACGTGGGGACAGGTGGCACAGGGTGACACGGGGGTGAGGGGCGGCAGAGGTGAAGGAAGGGAGGAGACAAAAGGGACGCGGGGGACAGAATGGGACACGGCGGGAAAGGCTGGGGGGGGGAGTGTTGGGTTTTCTGTGCCACCCCCCCCCCTTGGGGACAAGGGAGGGGACAAGGGAGGGGACAGGTCCCACCTGTGTAGGCGTAGATGCGGTAGTTGGTCTCCACGATGACGAAGCCGTGAGCGTCGGGCTCGGGGGGGGGCCCCCGATGTCCCCGAGGCCAGGGCGATGGCCAGGCGCGTGGGGTAGAAGCGGCGGGACTTGCGCTGGGGGGGGGACACCCATGGGGACAATGCGGGGGGGGACGGACGGGACGGGGATACGGTCAGGATGGGGACAAAGGGACCCTGAAGGGGTCCCATCACCCTCCAGTGCCCCCTCTCTGTGTGTGCCTTGGGCTCCCCGCCATCTCTGTCCCCCCGCCGCCAAGATGTCACCCTGTGTCCCCCATGATGTCCCCCTGTGTCACCTCGTGTGTCCCCCCAATGTCACCTCGCGTCCCCCCAGATATCCCCCCGTGTCACCTTGTGTCCCCCCTGATGTTCCCCCGATGTCACCCTAAGTCACCCCGTGTTCCCCCAATGTCACCCCATGTTAACTCTGTGTCCCCCCAATGTCACCCCGTGTCACCCCAAGTCACATCGTGTCCCCCTGTGTTCCCCCCGATGTCCCCCTGCGTCACCTCGTGTCCCCCGATGTCCCCCCGTGTCCCCCCAATGTCCCCCCGTGTCCCCCCATGTCACCCCATGTCCCCCCCGATGTCACCCCAAGTCACCTCGCGTCCCCCCGTGTCCCCCCAATGTCACCCCATGTCACCTCGTTTCCCCCCCAATGTCACTTTGTGTCCCCCTGATGTCACTGCATGTGTGTCCCCATATCGCCCCATGTCCCCCCGATGTCACCCCATGTCACCTTGTTTCCCCCGATGTCCCCGTCCCCCTGATGTCACTCTGTGTCACCCCATGTCCCCCCGATGTCCCACTGTGTCACCCCATGTCCCCCCATGTCCCTCCCTGATGTCCCCCCAATGTCCCCCCGATGTCCCCCCATGTCACCTCATGTCTCCCCCAATGTCCCCCCGTGTCACCTCGTGTGTCCCCCCAATGTCCCCCGTGTCCCCTGCCGATGTCCCCCTGTGTCCCCTCCGATGTCCCCCCATGTCACCCCGTGTCTCCCACTGATGTCCCCCCATGTCCCCCCCCGATGTCCCCCCGTGTCACCCCTGATGTCCCCCCGTGTCACCTTTCTCTGGAAGACCAGCCCGAACTCGCGCAGGTGCTGCAGGAAGGTGAGCAGGGACTCGCTCATGCCCTCCACGGAGTAATCCTGGGGACAGCGCCTCCCAGTTACTCCCAGTAACCCCCAGTAAGCCCTAAGTCACCCCAGTCCTCCATAGAGTAATCCCGGGGACAGCAGTTCCCAGTTCCCCCAGTTCCCCCTAGTTACTTCCAGTATTCTGTAAAACCCCCCACCCCTCCATGGAGTAATCCTGGGAACAGCTGCTCCCAGTTCCCCCCAGTTACTCCCAGTAACCTCCCACACTAACCCGTAATGCTCCCAAATCCTCCACAGAGTAATCTGGGGGACAGCAGCTCCCAGTTCCTCCCAGTTCCCCCCAGCGACCCCCCCAGTAACCCCTCATGTTCCCAAGTCTTCCACGGACTAATCCTGGAGTCATCTCCCAGTTCCCCCCAGTAACCCCTACGGCCCCCCACCCCTCCACCGACTAATCATGGGGCCATCTCCTCCCAGTTCCCCCCAGTTCCTCCCAGTAACCCCTATGGCCCCCCACCCCTCCATCAACTAATCCTGGGGCCACCTCCTCCCAGTTCCCCCCAGTTCCCCCCAGTTCCTCCCAGTAGCCGCTACAGCCCCCCACCCCTCCACCGACTAATCCTGGGGCCACCTCCTCCCAGTTCCTCCCAGTTCCCCCCAGTAACCCCCACCTTGCCGAGGGTGGAGAAGCTGAGCTGGAAGAGGAAGGAGAGAATCTCCACCAGGTCCATTCCCCGCGCCTGGGGGGGGAGGGGAGGGGGCAAAAACCGGCGGGGGGGGAGCAGAAAGTTGGGGGGGGTATTAGGGGATGGTTTGGGGGGGGGATGGGGGGGACATGTCCTGGTTTTGGGGGACCCCTTGGTTTTTGGACCCCCCCAAATTCCTCCAGCACCCCCAAACCCCCCCGAATGCCCCATAATCCCCCAAGGGCCCCCCCCAAACCCCCCTAAATCCCCCTAGGCCCCCCCCCATATTCCTTCAGCCCCCCCCCGGATCCCCCCAAGACCCCCCAAATACCCCCGGGCCCTCCCTAAATCCTCTCAGGACCCCCCTAAATTCCTCCAGCCCCCCCCAACCCCCCCCCAAAATCCCCCCAACCCCCCCCAAGACCTCCCCAAATCCCCCTAATCCCCCTGAGCACCCCCCCCAAATCCCCCCAGGACCCCCCCAAATCTCCCTAAACCCCCCTAGGACCCTCCCCGGACCCCCCCAAATTCCTCCAGCCCCCCCCCCCCCAAATCCCCCCAGGCCCCCTGCAAATCCCCCCCAGGACCCCCCTAGATTTGCCCAGGCCCCCCCCTAAATCCCTCCAGGACCCCTTCTAAATTCCCCCAGGACCCCCTGGGGTTTTTTTTTGGGGGGGGGGGGGACACTGGGGGGACGGGGACAGACACCCCCTCTCCCCCCCCCATTTTTCATCTCACCTCGGCCCCCCGCAGGTACTGGAGGACGAAATACCAGAGCTGTGCTGGGGTGTCCAGTAAGAGGAACTGGAAACCGGCCGAGGTGATACACGGCGCTTCCCCCCCCTCGCTGTGGGGCACCCCCCAGGTCAGAGCACACCCAAATTATGGGGGGGGGCTTCCCCCCCCTCCCCGAAAAAAAAAAATTGGGGAGGGGGTCCCAAAACCCTGGGGGTTTCCAAGTTGGGGGGTGGACCCCAAAAATCCCTCCCTGGGACCCCCGAGACCCCCCCCGCCAAAATCCAGCCCTGAGACCCCCAAAATCCCTCTAGGGCCCCCCCCAGACCCCCTTAAATCCCCCCAGCCCCCCCCAAATCCCCCCAGGACCCCCCTAAATTCTTCCAGCCCCCCCAAACCCCCCAAGGACCCCCCCAAATCCCCCCACCCCCCCCCGGACCCCCAAAACCCCCCTAGGACCCCCCCATATTCCCCCAGCCGCCCCCAAGCCCAACAATTCCCCCCAGGACCCCCTCAAATCCCCCCAGTCCCCCCCCCAAACCCCCCTAGAACCCCCCCAAATTCCTCCAGCCCCCCCCAACCCCCCCCCATATTCCCCCAGCCCCCCCCCAACCCCAACAATTCCCCCCAGAACCCCTCAAATTCCCCCAGTCCCTCCCCAACCCCCCCTAGGACCCCCCCCAAATCCCCCTAGGAGCCCCCCAGGACCCCTCTAAATTTCTCCAGCCCCCCCCCACCAAACCCCCCACAAGACCCCCCCCAACCCCCCCCCCCCCCCGTCACCTCTTCATAAGCCCGGCTTGAACGAGCAGCTGGGCCAGATCCTGACTCACGGCCGCGCTGGGGGACCCCACCATAAAGTGCAGAATCACCTAAAAAAAAAAAGGGGGGGGGGGGGGGCAGCGAAATGCAGAGGTCCTTGACCCCCTTCCCCCCCCCCCTCCCCAAAATATTGAGCCCCCCCCCCCCCCTCGTCGCCCACCTCCCAGCGTTCCTCGGCATATTTGTCCAGCGCGGGCACGTCCCGGGCGTGTTTGTCGGGTCCCAGTTGGCTCGTGTCGTCTGACCAAGCCTTGCCCCTTTTGAGGGGGGGCGGGGGGGGGGCAGACCTCCAATGTCACCCCCCCCCCCCCACGGGTCTGTCGGACCCCCCCCATGTGACCCCCAAACCTCAGCACCCCCTTTGTCCCCCATAGGCCTCGTTATTCTGGGCGCCCCCCCCCCCGCCTTACCGCATGGCACCCCTAATTACTCCTCCCCCCGCACCCCCCCATCACCCCAAATTGCCCCCCCGCACCCCCCTGCCCCCCCCGTGTCACCCCAAATTGCCCCCCTCTGCACCCCCGTGCCCCCCCACATCACCCCAAATTACCCCTCCACCTGCGTGTTCCCCCAAATTACCCCCCTGCACCCCTCCATCACCCCAAATTGTCCCCCCCGCACCCCCCCATTGTCCCCGCCTTGTCCCCCCATGACCCCGTGTCCCCCCCCATTGTCCCCCCCTTGTCCCCCCATGACCCCGTGTCCCCCCACTGTCCCCTCCCACTGCCCCCCCATGACCTTGCGTCCCCCCCGTTGTCCCGCCATGACCCCATGTCCCCCCCATTGTCCCCTCCCACTGCCCCCCCATGACCCCGTGTCCCCCCATTGTCCCCCCCTTGTCCCCCCCGAGCCCATGTCCCCCCATTGTCCCCCCATGACCCCAGATCCCCCCATTGTCCTCCCCATTGTCCCCCCCATGACCCCGTGTCCCCCCCATTGTCCCCCCCTTGTCCCCTCGACCCCGTGTCCCCCCATTTTCCCCCCCATTGTCCCCCCCTTGTCCCCTCGACCCCGTGTCCCCCCACTGTCCCCCCCTGACCCCATGTCCCCCCCATTGTCCCCCCCTTGTCCCCCCATGACCCTGTGTCCCCCCATTGTCCCCCCCACTGTCTCCCCATGACCCCGTGTCCCCCTCATTGTCCCCCCCGACCCTCTGTCCCCCCCCTTGTCCCCCCCTGACCCCGTGTCCCCATATTGTCCCCCCCATTGTCCCCCCCTTGTCCCCCCATGACCCCGTGTCCCCCCACTGTCCCCTCCCACTGCCCCCCCGTGACCTTGCGTCCCCCCGTTGTCCCGCCATGACCCCATGTCACCCCCCATTGTCCCCTCCCACTGCCCCCCCATGACCCCGTGTCCCCCCATTGTCCCCCCCTTGTCCCCCCCGACCCCATGTCCCCCCATTGTCCCCCCATGACCCCGGATCCCCCCATTGTCCTCCCCATTGTCCCCCCATGACCCCGTGTCCCCCCATTGTCCCCCCCTTGTCCCCTCGACCCCGTGTCCCCCCATTTTCCCCCCCATTGTCCCCCCCTTGTCCCCTCGACCCCGTGTCCCCCCATTGTCCCCCCCTGACCCCATGTCCCCCCCATTGTCCCCCCCTTGTCCCCCCATGACCCCGTGTCCCCCCCATTGTCCCCCCCTTGTCCCCTCGACCCCGTGTCCCCCCATTTTCCCCCCCTGACCCCATGTCCCCCCCATTGTCCCCCCATGACCCTGTGTCCCCCCATTGTCCCCCCCACTGTCTCCCCATGACCCCGTGTCCCCCTCATTGTCCCCCCCGACCCTCTGTCCCCCCATTGTCCCCCCCGACCCTCTGTCCCCCCCTTGTCCCCCCCTGACCCCGTGTCCCCATATTGTCCCCCCCATTGTCCCCCCCTTGTCCCCCCATGACCCCGTGTCCCCCCACTGTCCCCTCCCACTGCCCCCCCCGTGACCTTGCGTCCCCCCGTTGTCCCGCCATGACCCCATGTCACCCCCCATTGTCCCCTCCCACTGCCCCCCCATGACCCCGTGTCCCCCCATTGTCCCCCCCTTGTCCCCCCCGACCCCATGTCCCCCCATTGTCCCCCCATGACCCCGGATCCCCCCATTGTCCTCCCCATTGTCCCCCCATGACCCCGTGTCCCCCCCATTGTCCCCCCCTTGTCCCCTCGACCCCGTGTCCCCCCATTTTCCCCCCCATTGTCCCCCCCTTGTCCCCTCGACCCCGTGTCCCCCCATTGTCCCCCCCTGACCCCATGTCCCCCCCATTGTCCCCCCCTTGTCCCCCCATGACCCCGTGTCCCCCCCATTGTCCCCCCCTTGTCCCCTCGACCCCGTGTCCCCCCATTTTCCCCCCCATTGTCCCCCCCTTGTCCCCTCGACCCCGTGTCCCCCATTGTCCCCCCCTGACCCCATGTCCCCCCCATTGTCCCCCCATGACCCTGTGTCCCCCCATTGTCCCCCCCACTGTCTCCCCATGACCCCGTGTCCCCCTCATTGTCCCCCCCGACCCTCTGTCCCCCGATTGTCCCCTCCTGACCCCATGTCCCCCCCATTGTCCCCCCCTGACCCCGTGTCCCCATATTGTCCCCCCCATTGTCTCCCCATGACCCCGTGTCCCCCCATTCTCCCCCCCATTGTCCCCCCCTTGTCCCCCCCTGGCCCCGTGTCCCCCCCATTGTCCCCCCCTTGTCCCCCCATGACCCCGTGTCCCCCCATTGTCCCCCCCCTTGTCCCCCCATGACCCCGTGTCCCCCCATTGTCCCCCTCTTGTCCCCCCCTGACCCCGTGTCCCCCCCATTGTCCCCCCCTTGTCCCCCCATGACCCTGTGTCCCCCCATAGTCTCCCCATTGTCTCCCCATGACCCCGTGTCCCCCCATTGTCCCCCCCCATTGTCCCCCCCTTGTCCCCCCATGACCCCGTGTCCCCCCCCCCGTCACTCACCCCCCCAGCAGGGCCACCCGCAGGTTGTGGCGGAAGTTGGGGTGCAGGCCCACCCCCGGCAGCCCCCCCGGCAGGGTGTGGGGGTGCCACAGCCGCAGCCCCAGCAGCACCTCCCGGCTCTCCGCCTGCTCCCTGCGCCCACGGCGGGGGGGGGGAGGTGTGACACCCAGCCCCTGACCCCCCCCACACACCCCAAGGGACACCTACGGTACGTGTGTCCCCGTCCCCCCCCGCCAAAACCCAACGGGTTCCCCAGGGTCCCTCCCGCAGTCACTGAGGAACCCGGGGACCCCCCCCCCAGCACCTCCTGGCACCCCCAGGGCACCCCAGCACCCTTAGGGACCCCCCAGGGACCCTCAGCACCCTTAGGGACCCCCCCAGCACCATCAGGGTCCCCCCAGGGTCCCCCCCCAACACTCTCAGGGACCCCCCAGCACTCTCAGAGTCCCCCCAGGGTCCCCCCCCAACACTCTCAGCCCCCCCCAGCACCCCCAGGGTCCCCCCCCACCACCCTCAGGGACCCCCCCAGCACCATCAGGGTCCCCCCAGGGTCCACCCCAGCACTCTCAGCCCCCCCCGGGTCCCCCACCACCACCCTTAGGGACCCCCCAGCACTCTCAGAGTCCCCCCAAGGTCCCCCCCCACCACTCAGCCCCCCCCACCACTCCCAGGGTCCTCCCCCAGCACCCTTAGGGACCCCCCCAACACCCACAGAGTCCCCCCAGGGTCCCCCCCAACACTCTCAGCCCCCCCCAGCACCCTCAGGGTCCCCCCCCCAACACTCTCAGCCCCCCCCAGCACCCCCAGGGTCCCCCCCCAGCACTCTCAGGGACCCCCCCAACACTCTCAGCCCCCCCGAGCACCTCCGGGGTCCCCCCCCAGCACCCTCAGGGTCCTCCCCCAGCACCCTCAGGGTCCTCCCCCAACATTCTCAGCCCCTCCCAGCACCCCCCAGGTCGCACCCAGCACCCCCAGGGTTCCTCTCAGGGACTCCCCATCACCCCCAGTCCCCACCCCCACCACCCCAGGCCCCCCCCCAACCCCGCGGCCCCCCCAGCACCTACTTGCTGTGCTCTTTCTTGACCCAGAGGCCGACGGCCGCCTGGGGCAGGGGCTGCTCCAGGAACAGCATCCGCATCACCCCCACCTGCGCCAGCCCTGGCAGCTCCCTGGGGGGGGCACGGGGGGGGCCCTCAGCACCCTGACCCGCCCACCCCCCCCCCCCCCCCCACCAGCCACGGGAGCTCCCACCCACCCCCAGCGAAATCAGGGTGCTGGAGTGTGGGATAGAAAGGGATGGGGGTATCCTGGGGGGGTGATGGGGGGCTGCGGGGGGGGCTCAGGGGGCACGGGGGGGGGCCTCAGCACCCTGACCCCCCCCCCGCATCCACCCATGGGTGCCCCCACCCACCCCAAAAAAGATCTGGGCCCTACAATGGGGTATACAGCAGGATTGGGGTGTTCTGGGGGTGCTCAGGGTGCCCTGGGGGGAGACACGGGGGGGACTCTGAGCACCCTCACCCCCCCCCCCCCCACCCCCGGGTGCCCCCACCCACCCCTGGCGAATTCGGGGTGCTGGGGTGGGGGATAGAAAGGGATTCGGGTGGCCTGGGGGGGTGATGGGGGGCTGCGGGGGGGGGGTGTCAGGGTGCCCAAGGGGGATGTTGTGGTGCCCTGGGGGGGTCAGGGTGCCCGGGGGGGTGTCAGGGTGCCTAAGGGGGATTTTGGGATTGCCTGTGGGGGGTGTCAGGGTGGCTGGGGGGGGTCAGGGTGCCCAAGGGCAATCTTGGGGTGCCCGGGGGGGGTCAGGTTGCCCTCGGGGGGGGGGTCAAGTTGCCCTGGGGGGGGGGTCAGGGTGCCCAAGGGCGGTCTTGGGGTGTGCGGGGGGGGTCAGGTTGCCCTGGGGGGGTGTCAGGGTGCCCAAGGGGGACGTTGGGGTGCCCTGGGGGGGGTCAGGGTGCCCCGGGGGGGGTGTCAGATTTTGGGGTGCCCACCGGAAGACGGCCAGGCAGGTGGCGGGGTGCCCGTAGAGGCGGTCGAGGATGGGGGGGCTGAGCCCCCGCAGGAACTCGTGCAGGTTCTTGCATTGCAGCTGCCCCCGCTGCAGCCGGGGAGGGGGGGGGGCCGCCTCCATCGCCACCCCCCCCGCCACCAGTGGCCCACCCGTGGCAAACCAGTGGCCCACCAGTGCCACCAGCGTCACCCCGGCATTGGCGGCCACGCCTGCGGGGGAGCAGCACAGTGGGGTGAGCCCCCCCCCCCCGCGATGGGGGTCACTGGGGGGGATGGGGAGGGGGGGGACACACAGGGTGTCACTGGGTGGCCGATTCCCCCCCCCCACCATTGCCCCCCAGTCCCCTCCCAATCCCCCCCGCCATTGCCCCCCAGTCCCTGTTGCCCCCAGTGTCCCCCATTGCCCCTCAGTCCCTTCCCAGACCCCCCCCCGCCCCTCTTGCCCCCCCAGGACCCCCCCCCATTGCCTCCCAGTACCCCCCACTCTCTCTCCCAGTCTCCCTATTATGTTCCCATTGCCCCCCGGTTCTCACTGTCCCCCCACTGCTCCCCAGTCCCTGTTGTCCCCCAGTGCCCCTCCAGACCCCCATTACCCCCAGTCCTGCCCATTGCCCCCCCCCACTGCCCCCTCATTACCCCCTCACCGCCCCCCATCCCTGTTGCCCCCCAGTCCCATTAACCCCCCAGTCCCTCCCATTGCCCTTCAGTCGTTTTTACCCCCCCCAGTACCACCCCCACTGCCCCCCAGCCCCTGTTGCCGCCACTTACCCCATTACCCCCCCCCCACTGCCTCCCAGTCTCCCCCATTACCCCCCGGTCCCCCCCACTATCCCCCCCGGTCCCTATTGCCCCCCCCCCAGTCCGCTTCATTGCCTCCCAATCCTCCCCATTGCCCCCCCGATCCTGTTGTCCCCCCGACCCCCCCTATTACCATTGCCCCCCAGTCCGCCCCTATTACACCACATTGTCCCCCCCCAATCCCCCCCCACGCCCTCCCAGTCCCCCCGATGGTGCTCTCATTGCCCCCCAATTTCCCCGCCCAGGCCCTCATTGCCCCCAGTCCCGGTTACCCCCCAGTCCTCCCGCTACTCCCCATCGCCCTCCATCTCCCCCTGCCCCCCAACTCCCCCCCGAACCCCCCCAAATCCCCCCCAGCACTCACCGCACCCCGCAACTGCCGCCGAGGCCCCGCCCCCTCCCCCTTTCCCGTCCTGCTCCGCGCCCGCCACGTGGGGGCGGTCCTGGCCACGCCCCTTCACACAGACCACGCCCCTCCGCACAGGCCACGCCCCATCGGACCACGCCCCCCCCGCCACTGCTCGCCAAGGCGAGAGCCCGCCTCGGCCCCCTAGGATCACGTGAGGGGTTAATCACGTGAGGGGGGGCCTGGCCCCTCCCCACAATGGCGGCCCCCGTGCTGGCCCGCGGCCTCCCCCGCGCCCTGGGGACACGCGTCCGGGAGAGCCGGGCCCGGTGTAGCGGGGCCCCCCCCGAGCCCCCCCCGTCGGAACCCCCCGAGCGAGCCCGGCTCCGGGCGCGGGAGCACAAGGAGAAACGGCAGCGGCTGCGGCGGGAGAGAGCGGCGCTGGCGGGGGGCGAGGCCCAGGTACTGGGAGGGGAACTGGGAGGCACTGGGAGAGGAGCCTGGGGGCACTGGGAGGCACTGGGGGGGACTGGGAGACCCTGGGAGAGGGGCTGAGGGACACTGGGAGCTACTGGGAGGGACTGAGAGGCACTGGGAGAGGGGCTGAGGGACACTGGGAGCTACTGGGAGGGACTGAGAGGCACTGGGAGAGGGGCTGAGGGACACTGGGGCGATCAGAGGCCTAGTGGGGGGACGGGGAGATACTGGGAGAGGGATTGAGAGATACTGGGGGGAGTTGGGTGCTACTGGGGGGGCTGGGAGACACTGGGAGAGGGGCTGAGGGGAACTTGGGGGGGGCTGGGGGATCCTGGCAGGAACTGGGAGCTGCTGGGAGACACTGGGAGAGGGGCTGAGGGACACTGGGGGGAATTAGGAGGGGGCTGGGGGACACTGGGAGCTACTGGGAGAGGGGTTGAGGGATACTGAGAGGAACTGGGAACTACTAGGGGGGACTGGAAGGCAGTGGGAGAGGGGTTGAGGGACACCGGGGGGAACTGGGAGCTACTGGGAGGGTGGGGAGACACTGGGAGAGGGGTTGAGGGGCACTGGAGGACACGAAGCTACTGGGGGGGACTGGGAGGAGGAAGTTGGGAACACTGAGGGCACCTGGGAGATACTGGGGGGGTCTTGGAGAGGGGTTGGGGGACACTGGGGACAACTGGGAGGGCTGGGAGAGGAGCTGGAGGTGACTGGGAGGCACTGGGAGAGGGACTGAGGGGCACTGGGGGGAACTGGGAGATGGCTGGGGGGGACTGGGAGGCACTGGGAGAGGGGTTGACTGACACTGGGGCAAACTGGGAGGTGGCTGGGAGAGAGGCTGGGGGTCACTGGGGACAACTGGGGGGGGGGGCTGGGGGTCACTGGGAGCTACTGGGGGGACTGGGAGGGGACATATGCAAACGGACGGTGGAGCTGGGGGGCACTGGGAGCACTTTGGGAGGGTTGGAGGATTTTTGGGGGGAGAACACTGGTGTAAACTGGTCTGGGTTGGTGCATACTGGTTTATACTGGTGTGTACTGGTTTATACTGGTGTTTTGGTGTCCCCCCAGGCACTGCCGCCGCCCCCCCCCCAAGGGCTGGGTCCCCAAAACCGTTGTGGAGTACGAGCACCCCCTGGACCCTGATGGCAAGAAGGGTACGGGGGCGGGGGTGTGACACAGACACAGACTTGGGGGGGCTGTGGGGTGACACGGGGGGGGGGGGGGGGGGGTGGCAGTGACGCCCAGTGACATTTTTTGGGGGGGCGCAGCCACGGGGGTGGCGCTGCCCCCTGCCTACAGCCCCCGCTACGTGGAGGCAGCCTGGTACGACTGGTGGGAGCGGCAGGGGCTCTTCACCCCCCCCCGCGGTGAGTGGGGGCAGATATACTCGGGGGGGGGCAAATATATTGGGGGGGGGACGAGTACACCAAAGAGGGGGGCAAATAGAGCCGGGGTGGGGTAAAAAAGCCCTGGGAGGGGAAGAAAACACTCCTGGGGGGGTTGTATATTCCCATGGAGGTGCAGAAAATACCCGGGGGGGGGGCAAATAGGGGCGGGAAAGAGCTGGGAGGGGAAGAAAACACCCCTGGGGGGGTCATATATTCCCATGGAGGAGAAGAAAATAGCCCGGGGGGGGGGGGGGCAAATATAAGCAGGGAGGGGTTGAGAGACCATCCGTGTGCCGAGTTGTGCCCAGTCTCAGCCTACGTCTGTGTGTTTCCCCCCCCACCTTCTCCAGACGCCGGGGGGGGGCCGGGTCCTCAGCCTGGTGCTGCCCCCCCCCCAATGTCACTGGCTCCCTGCACCTGGGCCACGCGCTCACCGTCGCCCTGCAGGACGCCCTGGTGCGCTGGTCAGTGGGGGGGGGGGGCAGATTGGGTCCCCCAGGGGTGTTGGGGGGTTGGGGGGGCAGATTGGGGGTATTTGGGGGAGTATTTGGGGCTGGGGGGGCAGATTGGGGGTATTTGGGGGAGTATTTGGGGCTGGGGGGCCAGATTGGGGGTATTTGGGGGGGTATTTGGGGGTTGGAGGGGCAGATTGCGGCCCTTGGGGGTATTTGGGGGGGTGTATTTGGGGCTGGGGGGGGCAGATTGGGGGTATTTGGGGGGGTGTATTTGGGGCTGGGGGGGCAGATTGGGGGTATTTGGGGGGCTATTTGGGGGTTGGGGGGCAGATTGGGGGTATTTGGGGGGGTATTTGGGGCTGGGGGGGCAGATTGGGGGTATTTGGGGGGTATTTGGGGCTGGGGGGGCAGATTGGGGGTATTTGGGGGGGTATTTGGGGCTGGGGGGGCAGATTGGGGGTATTTGGGGGGGGTATTTGGGGCTGGGGGGGCAGATTGGGGGTATTTGGGGGGGTATTTGGGGCTGGGGGGGCAGATTGGGGGTATTTGGGGGGGGTATTTGGGGCTGGGGGGCAGATTGGGGGTATTTGGGGGGCTATTTGGGGGTTGGGGGGCAGATTGGGGGTATTTGGGGGGATATTTGGGACTGGGGGGGCAGATTGGGGGTATTTGGGGTTGGGGGGGGCAAATTGGGGGTATTTGGGGGGAAGTATTTGGGGCTGGGGGGGGGGGCAGATTGGGCCCCCCAGCGGTATTTGGGGGGGGTATTTGGGGCTGGGGGGGGCGGATTGGGTCTCGCAGGGATATTTGGGGGTTGGGGGGGAGCAGATTGGGGGTATTTGGAGCTGGGGGGGGGGCAGATTGGGCCCCCCAGCGGTATTTGGGGGGGGTATTTGGGGCTGGGGGGGGCGGATTGGGTCTCGCAGGGATATTTGGGGGTTGGGGGGGAGCAGATTGGGGGTATTTGGAGCTGGGGGGGGGGGCAGATTGGGCCCCCCAGGGGTATTTGGGGGGGGATATTTGGGGCTGGGGGGGGGGCAGATTGGGCCCCCCAGGGGTATTTGGGGGGGGGGTATTTGGGGCTGGGGGGGGGTGGATTGGGTCTCGCAGGGATATTTGGGGGTTGGGGGGGGACCAGATTGGGGGTATTTGGGGCGGGGGGGGCAGATTGGGTCCCCCGGGGGTATTTGGGGGGGATCTTGGGGGGTATTTTGTGCTTGGTGGGGGGCAAATTGGGGGGGGGGGGGGGTTGGGGGGTATTTGGGGCTGGGGGGGGCAGATTGGGGGGAGGGGGTGTCCCAGGGGGCCCTGGTGTCACCCATGGGTGCCCCCTGCCCCCCCCCCCCTCAACGAGTGCCCCCCCCCCCCCCCCCGCGCTGCCAGGCGGCGCATGCAGGGCTGGACCGTCCTCTGGGTGCCAGGCACCGACCACGCTGGCATTGCCACCCAGGTGTGTGTGTCCCCCCCCCACCCCAACCTTGTCACCTCCCCCCCCTCCCCCCCCCGGCGATGTCCCCAACGTCCCCAGCGTGTCCCCGCAGGCGGTGGTGGAGCGGTGGCTGTGGCAGCGCCGAGGGTTACGCCGGCAGGATCTGACCCGCTCCCAGTTCCTGGAGGAGGTTTGGGCGTGGAAACGCCGGTGAGGGTGACATCGGGGTGACAATAACCAAGGGGGTGACAACAACAACAGGGGGGGGGGATGACACACAAGGTGACACCCCCAGCGTGTGCCACCCCCTTGTAGACACGGGGACGAGATCCTGCAGCAGCTGCGGGCGCTGGGGGCGGCGCTGGACTGGAGCCGCTGCGCCTTCACCATGGACCCGGTGAGTCCCCAAGTGTCCCCAGGGGTGTCCCCAGGAGTGGTCCCCTTGGGGTTTCTCGTGGGTGGTGGCCACAGCCTTCGTGTGGCTGCACGAGGCCGGGTTGGTTCACTGTCGCCACCATCTTGTCACCTGCTCCTGCGCCCTGGCCGACATGGAGCCCAAGTGTCACCAAGAGTGTCCCCAACAGTGTCCCCAAGTGTCCCCATCGGTGTCCCCTCAGGGTTTCTCGCAGGTGGTGGCCGAGGCCTTTGTGTGGCTGCACGGGGCCGGGTTGATTCATTGTCACCACCATCTTGTCACCTGCTCCTGTGCCATGGCCAATGTGGAGCCCAAGTGTCCCCAAGGGTGTCCCCGACGGTGTCCCCAACCGTGTCCCCTCAGGGTTTCTCATGGGCGGTGAAAGTGGCCTTTGTGCAGCTGCACGAGGCCGGGCTGATTCAGTGTCACCACCATCTTGTCACCTGCTCCCGTGCCCTGGCTAATGTGGAGCCCAAGTGTCCCCAACAGTGTCCCCAGGTGTCCCCAAGGGTGTCCCCTCAGGGTTTGTCGCAGGTGGTGGCCAAGGCCTTCGTGTGGCTGCACGAGGCCGGGCTGATTCAGTGTCACCACCATCTTGTCACCTGCTCCTGCGCCCTGGTTGACACGGAGCCCAAGTGTCCCCAAGAGTGTCCCCAACAGTGTCCCCAAGTGTCACCAAGGGTGTCCCCAAGTGTCACCAAGGGTGTCCCCTCAGGATTTGTGATAGGTGAAGCTGCACGAGGACAGGCTGATTCCCTGTCACTGGTATCTTGTCCCCAATGGCGTCCCCAAGGGTTTCACCAAGGGTGTCCCCAAGTGTCCCCATCGGTGTCCCCTCAGGGTTTCTTACAGGTGGCAGCCGAGGCCTTTGTGCAGCTGCACGAGGCCGGGTTGATTCATTGTCACCAGCATGTTGTCACCTGTTCCTGTGCCCTGGCCGGTGTGGAGCCCAAGTGTCCCCAAGAGTGTCCCCAAATGTCCCCCTCGGTGTCCCCTCAGGGTTTCTCACGGGCGGTGGCCGAGGCCTTTGTGCGGCTGCACGAGGCCGGGCTGATTCACCGCGACCAGCGTCTCGTCACCTGGTCCTGCGCCCTGCGCTCCGCCCTGGCCGACGTGGAGGTGAGCTTGTCCCCAAACTGTCCCCAAACTGTCCCCGAGGCCTCTGTAACACCCCCCCCTCCCCCCACTCCGGCAGGTGGAGCCCCGCGCCCTGACGGGCCCCACGGCGCTGCGTGTCCCCGGTTGTCCCCACGCTGTCACCTTCGGCGTCCTCGTCACCTTCGCCTACCCCGTGGAGGGAGGGGACGGTGAGTGGCCTCCGGTGGCACTTTGTCACCTCCTGTCCCCCCTCTGCACGTGGCCCCTGGGTGCTCCTGGCTCCCCCGGCTTCCGCCTCTGTGTCCCCTTGATGTATCGCCTCTTGTCCCTTAAGTGTCCCCAACGTGTCACCCTATGTCTTTGGCATGTCCCCAATGTGTCACCCTATGTCTCCAACGTGTCATGCTATGTCTTTGGCACGTTCCTGATGTGTCACCCCATGTCCCCAATGTGTCACTCTGTGTCTTTGCCATGTCTCTGATGTGTCACCCCGTATCCCCAATGTGTCACTCTATGTCCTTGGTATGTGCCTGGCGTGTCACCCCATGTCCCCGACGTGTCACTCTATGTCCTTGGCATGTCCCTCATGCATCCGCCATCTCCCTGATGTGTCACCCCGTGTCCCTTGTGTGTCCTTTGCATGTCAGCCCATGTCCTTGATGCGTCACCCTATGTCCTTGGTATGTGCCTGACGTGTCCCCAGCGTGTCCCGCTATGTCCTTGGCATGTCCCTGATGCGTCCCCCATGTCCCTGATGTGTCACCCCGTGTCCCTTGAGTGTCCCTGACATGTCACCCCGTGTCCCTGGCAAGTCCCTCACGTGTCCCCCACTTCCCTGCTGTGTCACCTTGTGTCCCTGGCATGTTCCTGATGTGTCCCCTGTGTCCCTGATGTGTCACCCCATGCCCCTTATCTGTCCCCTGTGTCTGTGGTGTGTCCCTGGCGTGTCTGCAGTGTCTCTGGCGTGTCCCTCATATGTGCTCCGTGTCCCTGATGTGTCACCCTGTGTCCTTCGCATGTCCTTTGTGTTCTTGATCTGTTACTCTTTTTCACGCATCCCCGTGTCCCTGACGCGTCACCCCGTGTTCTCAATGTGTCCCTGACGTGTCCCCCGTGTCCCTGATGTGTCACCTTGTGTCCCTGACATGTCCCTTGTACATTGTTTGTGTCCCTGATGTGTCAGCCCGTGTCCCTGCCGTGTCACCTCATGTCCCTGGCATGTCCCTCACATGTCCCCCATGTCCCTGCCGTGTCACCTCATGTCCCTGGCATGTCCCTCACATGTCCCCCATGTCCCTGCCGTGTCACCTTGTGTCCCTGGCATGTCCCTCACACGTCCCCCACGTCCCTGCCGTGTCACCTTGTGTCCCTGGCGTGTCCGTCACATGTTCCCTGTGTCCCTGACGTGTCACCTTGTGTCCCTGGCGTGTCCGTCACATGTTCCCTGTGTCCCTGACGTGTCACCTTGTGTCCCTGGCGTGTCCGTCACGTGTTCCCTGTGTCCCTGACGTGTCACCTTGTGTCCCTGGCGTGTCCGTCACGTGTTCCCTGTGTCCCTGACGTGTCACCTTGTGTCCCTGGCGTGTCCGTCACATGTTCCCTGTGTCCCTGACGTGTCACCCCTCCCGTGTCCCCAGGCCTGGAGCTGCCGGTGGCCACCACGCGCCCCGAGACGATGCTGGGGGATGTGGCCGTGGCCGTGCACCCCCAGGACCCCCGGTACATGGTGAGGGGCGGGGCTTCTGGGAGGGGGCGGGGTTTGTATGCAGGGGTGTGGCCTCTGGGGAAGGGGCGGGGCCTCGGCAGCGGGGCGGGGCCACCTTGCAGGCATTGGCTGGTGGGTTATACTTTAGCCCCGCCCCTTTTGCTATAAAAGTGTGTGCATCCGTATAAGGAGAAGGGGTGGAGCTTTCTGTTTTGGGGGTGGAGCTTTGGTGGCTTTAAAGGACTCTGGGGGTGGGGCTTGGGGAACGGGGGTGGAGCCTGTCAGGGATTGGTCAGCAGGGCATGATGTCAGGGGCTAGCTCCGCCCCTAAAGGGGGTGGGGCCTGCCCTGGTATGGAGGGGATCCAGCTGCTCTTAAAGGGACAGTGCTGCTTTTAAAGGTCGTGGTGGGTGGGGCCTGACTGGGGAGGGGGCGGGGCCTGCAGTGACCCCGCCCCTTCCCCCAGCACCTCCATGGCCGCCAGCTCCGGCACCCCTTCACGGGGCAGCTCCTGCCTGTCATCACCGACCCCTCCGTGGAACCCGCCCGCGGCACTGGTACTGGGACCAGTGTTGGGGCAGGACTGGGAGCCATACTGGAGGGGGGGGGCACTGGGACCAGTAAGGGGAGTGGGATGGGTGTGGGGTGAGGAACTGGGACCAGTATTGGGGCAGGACTAGGAGTCATACTGGGGGGGGGCACTGGGACCAGTAAGGGCACTGGGAGGGGTGCGGGGTGAGGAACTGGGACCAGTATGGGAGGAGCAGATACTGGGATCTGTACTGGGGGGGTGAGGATGGAGGGCACTGGGACCAGTAAGGGGACTGGGAGGGGTGCGGGGTGAGAAACTGGGACCAATATGGGGGCAGGACTGGGAACCATACTTGTGGGGGGAACACTGGGACCAGTAAGGGGACTGGGAGGGCTGTGGGGTGAGAAACTGGGACCAGTATGAGGGGGCATAGGCTGGCCTGGGCATGGGTGTCCCAGTTTGGGGAGGTGACTGGTTCCTTTTTTGGGGCGGGGGGTGTCACTGGTTTGGGGGTGGGGGGCTCACTGGTGGTGCAGAGGGTGACGCTGGTGGCAGTAGGTTACGTTGGCAGGGGGTGAGGGTGGCAGTGGGGGTGACAAGGGTGGCCATGGGGACGGTAGGTGGTGGCAGGGGGTGATATTGGTGGCAGCACGTGACGGGCAGGGGATGAAGGTGACAAGGAGTGGCTGTAGGAGTGGCAGAGGGTGACCTCGGTGGCTGTAGGTGACAGTGGGAGGGGGTGAGGGTGGACCTGAGGATGACAAGGGTGGCCATGCGGATGGCAGGGGGTGACACGGTGGCAGTAGGTGACAGCGGCAGGGCACGAGGGTGACAAGGAGTGGCTGTAGGAGTGGCAGAGGATGACCTCGGTGGCAGTAGGTGACAGTGACAGGGCATGAGGATGCCCCCGAGGGTGACAAGGGTGGCCATGGGGATGGCAGGTGGTGGCAGGAGGGGACAGGGTGGCAGTGGGTGACAGCGGCAGGGGGTGAGGGCGGCCCTGAGGGTGACAAGGGGTGGCCGTGGGGATGGCAGGGGGTGACAGGGTGGCAGTGGGGGTGACGGGGGGTGGCAGCGGTGGTGACGGCGCGTCCCCGGTCCCTGCAGGGGCGGTGAAGGTGACACCGGGGCACAGCCCCGCTGACCTGGCGCTGGCCCGCACCCACGGGCTGTCCCCGCTCTCCGTCATCGGGGACGATGGCACCATGTGTCCCCCGGGCGGGGGGTGGCTCCAGGTACTGCCCCGGCTCCTTTCTGTCCCCGTGTCCCCTGTCCCGAAGCACGTCCCTGTGTCCTCTCTGTCCCCCCAGCTCCGTCCTCGTGTCCCCTCTGTTTCCGTGTCCCCTCTGTCCCCATGTCCCCAGCTCTGCTCTCTGTCACTTCCCTGTATCCCCTCTGTCACTGTGTCCCCTTCATTCCCATGTCCCCAACTGTGTCCCCTGTCACTTCCCAGTGTCCCCTCTCTCCTTGTGCCCCCAGCTCTGTTCTTTGTGTCCTTTCTATCCCCAATTCTGTTTCTTGTCACTTCCCTGTGTCCCCTCTGTCCCCACGTCCCCAACTGTGTCCCCAACATCCCCACGTCCCCAGCCGTGTTCCCTGTCACTTCCCAGTGTCCCCTCTGTCTCCACGTCCCCAGCTGTGTGCCCTCTGTCCCCGTGTCCCCAACTCTGTCCCCCCTGTCCCCCGCCGTGTCCCCCCTGTCCCCAGCTCTGTCCCCATCGCTTCCCAGTGTCCCCTCTGTCCCCAGCCATGTCCCCTCTATCCCCAGCTCTGTCCCCATCGCTTCCCAGTGTCCCCCCCTGTCCCCAGCTCTGTCCCCATCGCTTCCCAGTGTCCCCCCTGTCCCCAGCCATGTCCCCTCTGTCCCCAGCTGTGTCCCCATCGCTTCCCAGTGTCCCCCCTGTCCCCAGCCGTGTCCCCTCTGTCCCCAGCTCTGTCCCTATTGCTTCCCAGTGTCCCCTTTGTCGCCATCTCTGTCCCCAGCTGTGTCCCCCGTGTCCTCCCTGTCCCCAGCCGTGTCCCCATCACTTGCCGGTGTCCCCTCTGTCCCCAGCCGTGTGCCATCTGTCCCCAACCATGTCCCTTCTGTCCCCCCAGTCCCCATTGTGTCCCCCCTGTCCCCAGCTCTGTCCCTTGTCCCCAGGGCGTCCATCGCTTCATGGCGCGGGAGCAGGTGGTGGCCGCGCTGGCCCAGCGTGGCCTCTACCGCGGCGCCCAGGACCACGCCATGACGCTGCCCCTGTGCAGGTACCGCTGTCCCCATCCTGTCCCCTCCCTGTCCCCTTCTGGGGGACACCTGTGTGTCCCCTCACCGTGGGGGGGGCGGGACTGAGGTGGCCTCGATGTCCCCGCAGCCGCTCGGGGGACGTCATCGAGTACCTGCTGAAGAGCCAGTGGTTCCTGCGGTGCCGGGAGATGGCACAGCGTGCCCGAGAGGTGACAGGGACACGGGGACAAAGTGGGACACGCACACACACACACACCGCCCCCCGGCCACCTGCGTCCCTGACCCTCCCTCCATGTCCCCTCTCAGGCGGTGACATCGGGGCAGCTCAGACTCGTCCCCAGATTTCACGAGAAGAACTGGAAGACGTGGATGGACAACGTTGGGTGAGGAGTTGGCGGGGGGGGGGGGGTGGGGGACGGGGACGGGACACCTGGGTGACTTGGGGGGACACACCCAGGTGTCTGCGGAGGGCACCCAAGTGTCCGGGGGTGGGGGGTGGGAGGCCAGACCCTGATAAAACCCGTGGGAAAGCTCTTTGGTGCCTCCTTATTGCTATTCAGGGACGTGTCATGAGTTGCACGGTCTCAGCTGGAGAAAGGGGGGGCACCCAGGCATCTGGGGGGGGGCACCCAGGTGTCTGGGGGGGACCAAACCCCAATAAAACCCCTGGGGAAGCTCTTCAGCACCCCCTTATTTGTATTTGGGGATGTGTCACGAGTTGCACAGTCTCAGCTGGAGAAAGGAGGGGCACCCAGGTGTCTTGGGGGGGGGCACCCAGGTGTCCGTGCCCCCCTGATATCACACCCCCCCCCCTCCCCGCCCCCCCCAGAGACTGGTGCTTGTCGCGACAGCTGTGGTGGGGACACCGGGTGCCGGCGTACCGAGTGGGGGATCCCCCGGCGGGGTCCCCCCCCGAGGGGCTCTGGTTTGTGGGGCGCCATGAGGCCGAAGCCCGCGCTGCCGCCGCCCGCGCCCTCCGCCGCCCCCCCGAGGAGCTGCGGCTCCAGCAAGGTGAGGAGAAGAGGGGGGGGGGGCACCCTAACCCCCACCGTGCACCCCAACCCCCCCCCCGAGCACCCCAACCTCCCCCAAAAATCCCCTCCTGTCGCCTTACGAGTGTCTCTGCCGCCTCAAATCTGCATTCTGCACCCCAAAATCCTCTCGGGATCCACCCCCCCCCCCCGCCGCACCCTAAATTCATCCCCAGCACCCCACACTCCCCCTGAAGCCCCCCCCCCCACCACCTCTGCCCTCCCCCCCCAAAATCCCCCCCCAGGCACCCCCTACCAGTTCCTGTCCCCCCCTCCCCTAGCCCTCAGGGGACTTTTGGGGTCCCCCCAATCACCCCCCCAACACTATGAGCCCTTTTGGGGTCCCCCTCAACCCCCCCCCCAAAGGCTCTGAGCCCTTTTGGGGTCCCCCCAATCCCACCCCCCCAAGGCTCTGAGGCTTTTTGGGGTTCCCCCGACCCCCCCTGAGGCTTTGTGGATGCTTTGGAGATTTTTGGGGTCCCCCCCCAACCCCCCCCCATGTTCTGAGCCCTTTTGGGGTCCCCCCCAAGCCCCCACCCCCTTCCAGGCTCTGAGGCCTTTTGGGGCCCCCCCCAAAGGCTCAGGGGACTTTTGGGGTCCCCCAGTTCCCCCCTCCCCAAGGCTCTGGGGATTTTTGGGGCCCCCCCCCCGCCCCCCTCCAACACTCAGAGGCCTTTAAGGGTCTCCTCTGCCCCCCCCCAAAGGCTCTGAGGCCTTTTGGGCCCCCCCCAACAAAGGCTCAGGGGACTTTTGGGGTCCCCCCCTGACCCCCCCCACTCCCCCTGCTGACCCCCTCGCAGACCCCGACGTCCTGGACACCTGGTTCTCCTCCGCCCTTTTCCCCTTCGCCGCCCTGGGCTGGCCCCAAGAGGTGAGGTTTTGGGGGGGCACGGGGTGGGGGGGGTGGGGGGGACACGGGGGACATTGTCCCCACCCCAGTGTCCCCTTTCCTTTGTCCCCAGACCCCCGACCTGCAGCAGTTTTACCCCACGGCCGTGCTGGAGACGGGCAGCGACCTGCTCTTCTTCTGGGTGGCCCGGATGGTCATGCTGGGCCAGCAGCTTACTGGGAGGTTGCCCTTCGCCCAGGTACCACTGGTGTCCCCTCCCCGATGTCCCCACGAGTCCCCTCTGCCCCATCCTACTCCCCCTGAGTCCCCTTTGTCCCCCGCCATGAGTCCCCTGGGTCCCCAACGTCCCTTAATCTCGTCCTCTTCGTGTTCCCTCCTGGGGTTCCTTCTGGTTCCGTGTCACTCCTCGGAGCTGCCCAGTGTCCCTCTAGGTGTTCCCAAGGGTCCCCAATGTCCCCAGGGGTCCCTTCTTCCCTTTTACCTGGGTGTCATCATCCTTTTCAGGGCTCTTGGGGGGTCCCTGTCCCCTTGTGGGGCTCCCTAGTTGTCCCCAAGCGTCCCTCATCCCTTTCTCCTGGGTGTCATGGTCCTTCTTGGGGGTCTCTGTCCCCCTCGGTGTCCCCAGTGTCCCCAAGGGTCCTCTGTTCCCTCTCTCCAGCGTGTCATGGTCCTTCTTGGGGATCCCTATTCCTCTCCAGGGCTCCTTAGTGTCCCTGTGGGTGTCCCCAAGGGTCCCCCTTTCACCTGGGTGTCATCATTCTTTTCAGGGCTCCTTGGGGGGGTCCCCGTCCCCCTCGGTGTCCCCCACTGTCCCCAAGAGTCCCCTATTCCCTCTCTCCGGGGTGTGATCGTCATCCTTGGGGGTCCCTGTCAACCTCAGTGTCCCCAAGGGTCCCCTATTCCCTTTCTCCAGGGTGTTTAGTCCTTTTCTGATGGTCCCAGGGGTCCCCTGTGCCTCCTCGCGGGCCCCTGTGTCCCTTTGGGGCTCCTCAGTGTCCCCAAGGGTCCCCTGCTTCCTCTCTCCTGGGTGTCATGGTTCATCTTGGGGGGTCCGTGTCCCCCTCGGTGTCCCCAGTGTCTGCAAGGGTCCCCTGTTCCCTCTCTCCGGGGTGTCATGGTCCTTCTTGGGGGTCCCTGTCCCCCTCCAGGGCTCCTTAGTGTCCCTGTGGGTGTCCCCAAGGGTCCCCGGTGTCCCCAAGGGTCCCCCTTTCACCTGGGTGTCATCGTCCTTTTCAGGGCTCTTTGGGGGGGTCCGTGTCCCCCTCGGTGTCCCCAGTGTCCCCAAGGGTCCCCTATTCCTTCTCTCTGGGGTGTCATCGTTGTCCTCGGGGGTCCCCATCCCCCTCGGTGTCCCCACTGTCCCCAAGGGTCCCCTATTCCCTTTCTCCAGGGTGTTTAGTCCTTTCCTGATGGTCCCAGGGATCCCCTGTCCCCTCCCAAGGCCCCCTGTCCCCCCCTGGTGTCCCCCCCAGCGCTGTTCGTGTCCCCCCCCCGCCCAGGTCCTCCTGCACTCGCTGGTGCGCGACGCCCAGGGCCGCAAGATGAGCAAATCCCTGGGCAACGTCATCGACCCCCGCGACGTCATCGCCGGCGCCTCTCCCCAGGTACCGCAGACCCTACAATAACAACCCCCCCCCCGCCTCAACCCGCCCCTGCCTTCCCCCGGGGACCCTACAATAACAAACACACACACTCACCCCAAAACGACACCCCCCCCCAGGGAGACCCTACAATAACAAATGTGCTTTTTGGGGAGCCCCGCAAGAACCAACACATGTTTTAGAGACCCTGCGATAACGGATCCTTCCCCCAGGAGACCCTACAATAACGGATCCTTCCCTCAGGAGACCCTACAATAACAGATCCTTCCTTCAGGAGACCCAACGATAACGGATCTTTGTTTCAGGAGACCCTACAATAACAGATTCTTCGCTCAGGAGACCCTACAATAACGGATCATTCCCTCAGGAGACCCTATAATAACGGATCTTTCCCCCAGGAGACCCTACAATAACGGATCTGTCTTCTAGGAGACCCTACGATAACGGACCCTTGTTTCAGGAGACCCTACAATAACAGATCCTTCCCCCAGGAGACCCAACGATAACGGATCCTTATTTCAGGAGACCCGACGATAACGGATCCTTCCCCCAGGAGACCCTACAATAACGGACCCTTGTTTCAGGAGACCCAAAATAAGGGATCTGTCTTCCAGGAGACCCTACAATAACGGATCCTTCCCCCAGGAGACACTACAAAAACAAAGTCCCATGTTGAAAATCTTGCAAGAACAGATTTATTTATTTTTTTTTTCCTCTCAAAGACCCGACAATAACAAACCCCGTCTCGGAGACCCTACAAAAACACCCCCCCCGGCTCCCGTCGCCCTTTGTTTATCGTAGGGTCTCCTGTCTTGTAGGAGCTGCAGGAGAAGCTCCACCACAAGATCCTGGACCCCCACGAGCTCAAGGTGGCCACAGAAGGCCAGGTAGGACCTGTCCCCATCCCTGTCCCCCCCAAACCTGTCCCTGTCCCCCCCTAACCCCTCCCTGTCGTGTCCCCCCATTCCCCAGCGGCGCCAGTTCCCCCATGGCATCCCTGAATGCGGCACCGACGCCCTCCGCATGGCCCTGTGCTCCCACAACGTCCACGGTAAGGGGTCAAGGGGGACGTTGGGACCCCGTCCCCAACCCTGGGGTGGCCCTGTCCCCACCCTGGGGGCCTCCCCCCTTTGGTGTCACTTCCCCCCCCCAACCCGTAGGTGACGACATCCGTCTGGACGTCAACACGGTCCTGAGCTACCGTCACTTCTGCAACAAGATCTGGAACGCCGTCAAGTTCGTCCTCGCCGCTCTGGGCCCCAACTTTGTCCCGCAACCCCCCGAGGAGGTACCAGGGTGGGGTGGTGGGAGGTCAGGATGGGGGGCCACCACCCCGGGACACCCCCTTCCCCCCCTACCCATCGCCCTTCCTCCTCTTCCTCGGCAGACGGTGCCGCAGCACCCCATGGACTGCTGGGTGCTGAGCCGGCTGGCGCAGGCGGTGGGTGAGTACGGGCGGAGGATGGAGGCCCTGGAGGTCCACGGCGCCATCGCCGCCGTCCACCACTTCTGGCTGCGGAGCTTCTGCGACATCTACCTGGTGGGTGACCCCATCCGAGTGTCCCACCTGGTCCCGTCTCTCTGTCCCACCCGGCCTCTGGCGTCTCCCTTGGGTGTTAAACCCAGCATTGTCCTGTTGAGCGGGGCCTTCTGTCTGTCCCACCCCTCCCTGACCGTCGAACCCAACCCATTTTGACGTGGTTGATGGTGTCCATCAAGAGCGTTGACCTTAGTCCTGTCTTGTGTGTGTCCGTCCGTCTGTCCCACCCAACCTACTGTAGCTCCTTGACCATTAAACCCAACCTGTGGTTGATGGTGTCCATCCATCCGTCCGCCCCCATCCATCACATTCTTGAGTGTGTCCATCCATCTCTCCCACCCAACCGCTCGTAGCTCCCTGACTGTTGAACCCAACTCATCTTGGTGTGGTTGATGGTGTCCATCTGTCCGTCCACCTCCATCCATCGTGTTCTTGAGTGTGTCTGTCCTTCTCTCCCACCCAACCTCCTGTAGCTCCTTGACTGTTGAACCCACCTTGGTGTGGTTGATGGTGTCCATCTGTCCGTCCACCCCCATCCATTGGGTCTCCTGGAGCATTGACCTTAGTCCTCTGTCTTGAGCGTGTCCATCCGTCTGTCCTACCCAATCTCTTGAGTGTTGAACCCAACCCATCTTGATGTGGTTGATGGTGTCCACCTGCCTGTCCACCCCTCAGGTCTCCTGGAGCGTTGACCTTAGTCCTCTCTCTTGAGTGTGTCCGTCTGTCCCACCCAACCTCTTGTATCTCCTTGACTGTTGAACCCAACCCATGGTTGATGGTGTCCATCCATCCGTCCACCTCCATCCATCGTGTTCTTGAGCGTTGACCTTAGTCCTCTCTTGAGCGTGTCCGTCCGTCTGTCCCACCCAACCTGCTGTAGCTCCTTGACCATTAAACCCAACCCGTGGTTGATGGTGGGGGTGGACGGACGGATGGACACCCATCACGTCCTTCACCGCGTCCGTCCGTCTGTCCCACCCAACCTCTTGAACCTCGAGCCCAACCCTCGCCTTGGGTGCCCCCATCCCTCCATCCTCACCCACGTCCGTCCCTCTGTCCCCGACCTTCTCCTCTCCTCGCTGGCAGGAGACGACCAAAGGGACGCTGCGGGACCCCGCCGCCGACGCCGCCGGCACCCGCCGCACCCTGCTGAGCTGCGCCGACCTGGGCCTGCGCCTCCTGGCCCCCTTCGCCCCCTTCCTGGCCGAGGAGCTGTGGCAGCGCCTGCCCCACGTCCCCCCCGCGCCCGCCGCCCTCCTCCTCGCCCCCTTCCCCGATGCCGCCCGCCTGGTGGGTGCCGCCATCTTTCTTCGGGGAGGGGGGGGAGGTTCCAGGGGGGTTGGGGCACCCCTCGACACCCCCTTTTTGTCACTCCAGGAGCGCTGGCGCTGTCCCCGGGTGGAGGCCGAGGTGGCGGCCATGCTGGAGGTGGTGAGGGCAGCGCGAGGCCTGAGGGACACCTTCCGCCTGGGCAATGCCCGGCCCCCCGGTGAGTGGGGAGGGGCAAGATGGCTGCCAGGGGAGGGGGGAATACAAGTCCCAGCATGCCTTGGGGCAGCCAAGATGGCGGACGGGGTTGGGAGGGAGGGCGCTGGGGCCCAAGATGGCCACCAGCATGGAGGAAGTGGGGGGGGCTACAGCTCCCAGCATGCCCTGGGGAAGGCAATATGGCCGACAAGGCAATGGGGACAACAAGTCTCAGCATGCCCTGGGGTAGCCAAGATGGCTGATGGGGGCTGATGGGGACTACAAGTCCCACAATGCCTTGAGGCACCCAAGATGGCGGCCAGGGTTGGGGGGAATTAGGAGTCCCAGCATGCCCTGGGGGCAACAAAGATGGCTGCCATGTCCCAACATGCCCCAGGGCAGCCAAGATGGCCGCCAGGCCTGTGGGGCACTATGCGTCCCAGCATGCCCCTGGCTACCCCCACCCCAAGATGGCAACTCCCACTGGCGGCCACCATATTGCCCCAGCAAGCCCCGGAACGGGGGGGGGGAGGTGGGCAGCCATGTTTCCCCCCCATGGGGGCAGCCATGTTGGTTTGGGGGGGCGGCCATGTTGGGAGGCGGGGCTATCCCAGCGTGCCCTGACGCAGTGGTGGTGCGGTGCCCGGCGGAGGCACGCGATTGGCTGGCGGTGCTGGGCCCCGCCTTCCGGGCCCTGGCGCAGGTGGGGCCTCTGGAGCTCCGCCCCCCAGAGGCGGGGACGGGGCTGGGGCCGGGCTGGGTGGGGGCCCCTGCGGGGGAGCACTTCCGGGTCTTCCTCTGCCTGCGGGTGAGTGCGGCATCATGGGAGATGGGGGGGGAGGGAGGGGGCAGGGGCATTGTGGGATACTGGGGGACCCTGGGGGGGCCCAGGGGCATTACAGGATGGGGGAGGAGGTGAGGGGGGGGACCCAGGGGCGTTGTGGGAAGGGGGACCCAGGGGCATTGTGGGAGAGGGGGGGTGTCTCAGGGGGTCCCCAGGGCATTGTGGGATACTGGGGGACCCTGGGGCATTATGGGATGGGGGAGGCCTTGTGGGAAGATGGTGGACTTGGCGGAGCCCCCAGGGGCATTGTGGGATCGGGGGGGGGGCCAGGGGCATTGTGGGATATGGGAGGACTTGGGGGGGGGGCAAGGTATTATGGGATGGGGGAGGGACCCCAGGGGCATTATGGGTTGGGGGGCCAAGGGCATTGTGGGATATGGGAGGACTTGGGGGGGGGCAAGGTATTATGGGATGGGGGAGGACTTGGGGGGGGGGGGGGGGGCAGGGGAATTGTGGGATACTGAGGGCCCCTGGGGCGATTGTGGGGCATTATGGGATTGGGGGGGGCCCAGGAGCATTATGGTATAGCGGGGGGACCCCCCCCCTCTACCTCTTCCCCCCCCCCCCCCTCCCAGGGGTTGGTGGATCCGGTGGCCACCCGGGCCCAGCTCGTTGCCCGCAGCCACGGCCTCCAACGGCGCCTCCAGGCCCTGGGGGGCACCCAGGGGTCCGGGGGGGACACCCAGGGGTCCGGGGACCACCCCGCCCCCCCCCAACAGGTACCGCACCTTCGTTAAGCTAATTAACACCCCTCCCCCCCCCCCTCGCTAGCACTGTAGCAATGGGGGGGTCATTAACCTAATTAATGGGGGGGGGGGAGGGGAGGCGCTTCATTAGTGCCGCTGCTCATTAGAGCAGGCGGAGGGGCACCCCCCCCCCCCCCCCAGTCCCCTCTTCGTTAGCGCTGCCCTCATTAACGTCTCCCCCCCCCCGGCCCCCCCTCTTCCCCAGGTTGCCATCCTCCGCTCCGAACTTGCCCGCTTGGCCCAAGCCCTGGAGGCCCTGGACTCCCTGGAGGACCCAGGTGGCTGGGGGGGCCACCCAGATGTCCAGAGGGGGCCACCCAGATAGCCGGGGGGGGGCACCCAGGTGTCGGGGGCGGGGGGGGGGCCTGGACCCCAATAAAACCCCTGGGGGAAAATCAAACGTCGCCTTGTTTCTATCTGGGGCCGTGTCACGAGTTGCACGGTCTCAGCTGGA
This sequence comes from Fratercula arctica, assembly GCA_947846985.1. Taxonomy (NCBI): domain Eukaryota; kingdom Metazoa; phylum Chordata; class Aves; order Charadriiformes; family Alcidae; genus Fratercula; species Fratercula arctica. Next base: position 3,969,850 of record CANTUZ010000014.1, on the reverse strand, counting down.
GGAAAGGGGGGGGGCACCCATGGGTCTGGGGGGGGCACCCAGGTGTCCAGGACCTCCCCCCCCTCCCAGACCCCAATAAAACCCCTGGGGAGCCCCTTTAACACCTCCTTGTTTCTATTTGGGGCCATGTCACGAGTTGCACGGTCTCAGCTGGAGGAAAGGGGGGGGCACCCATGGGTCTGGGGGGGCACCCAAGTGTCTGGGGGGGTACCCAGGTCCCCGGGGGGGGGGGGCCCTGGACCCCAATAAAACCCCTGGGGAGGCTCTTTAATGCTTCCTTATTTCTATCCGGGGACGCGTCACGAGTTGCACGGTCTCAGCTGGAGGATGGGGGTGCACCCATGGGTCTGGGGGGGTGCACCCAAGTGTCTGGGGGGGCACCCAAGTGTCCGGGGGGGGGCCCCAGGTGTCCAGGACACCCCCCGCCCCCCCCCAGACCCCAATAAAAGCCCTGGGGAACCCCTTTAGCGCCTCCTTGTTTCTATTTGGGGCCGTGTCACGAGTTGCACAGTCTCAGCTTGGGGGGGGGGGGGGGGCACATCCCGGTCCCGCCCCTTTTCACCACTGGATTTGGGTCACCCCCAACCGCCGGCAGCCGCCGCCACCCCGAAACGGTCCCTGTCCCTCCCCGGGGGTGTCACCGGGACTTTGTCACCGCCACCGCCATGTTGTAACTGGCACCGGGACCCCAAAATTGTCACCGAGCCTCCTCCCCCTGCCCCCCCCCCTCCCCGTCCCCGGCGTGACACGGGGACCCCCAAAATTGGTCACCGGATCCTGCCACCGACACCGGGACCCCCAGGGCTGTCACCTGCTGTCACTTCAGGTACTTGTCACCCCCCTTCCCCCCCCCGACTCTGCGGCCACCACCGTGTGTGTCCCCTTCCCCCTCCCAGGGTCCCCTGTGTCCCTCCTTGGGGTCCCCTCTGTCCCCCTCTCTCATCCCCGCCATGTGTGTCCCCTCCCCTTGTCCCCCCGTCCCTCCTGGGGTCCCCTCTGTCCCTCCGTGTCCCCTCCATGTCCCCTCTATGTCTTCCTGTCCCTTCCGTGCCACCTCTTTGTGTCCCCTCCCTGTGTCCCCCCGTCCCTCCTGGGTCCCCTGTGTCCCCTCTGTGTCCCCCCATGTCCCTCCTGGGGTCCCCTGTGTCCCCCTGTCTCTTCCCCGCCATCTCTTTGTGTCCCTCCCCGTGTCCCCCTATGTCCCTCCTGGGGTCCCCTGTGTCCCCTTCATGTCCCCTCCATGTCCCCCCGTCCCTTCTGGGGGCCCATGTCCCCCTCCATGTCCCTCCTCGGGACCTGTGTGTCCCCCCATGTCCCCCTCCATGTCCCTCCTGGGATCCCCTGCGTCCCCTTCATGTCCCCTCCATGTCCCCCCGTCCATCCTGGGGTCCCCTGTGTCCCCTCCATGTTCCCCCATCCCTCGTGTGTGTCCCCGTGTCCCCCCGTCCCTCCTGGGGTCCCCCGTGTCTCCCTGTGTCCCTCTTGAGGTCCCCTGTGTCCCCCCATGTCCCCCTGTGTCCCCTCATCTCTTCTGGGGTCCACGTGTCCCCTCCACTTTCCTCCATCCCGCCTGGGGTCCCCTGTGTCCCCCCCATGTCCCGTGTCCCCCCCCGTGTCCCCCCCGCCGTCCCCTCTGTCCCCTTGTGTCCCCCCCATCCCTCTGTCCCTCCTGGGTCCCCCCGTGTCCCTTCCATGTCCCCTCAGCCTGGGGTCCCCTGTGTCGTCTCCCCCCTCCATGTCCCCCCTCGCGTCCTCTCCACATCCCCTTGTCCCTCCTGCAGCCCGCCGTGTCCCCTCCACGTCCCCCATGTCCCCCCATCTCCTGTGGTTGTCGGCCATGTCCCCCTGTGTCCCCTCCGTGTCCTGTCCCCCTTCCCCCCCTCCCCCAGCCCTATCCCTCCTGGGGTCTCCCCGTGTCCCTGTGCCACCCCCGGTGACGTCCCTGTCCCCTCTGTCCCCTCAGGTCCCTGCCCATGGCCGAGGGGTGCTCCCACGCTGTCCCCCCTCGTCCCCTCCCCGGGGAGGTGACGGCCACCCCCGGGAACGTCACCAGGGACCCTGAACCGGCATGGGGACAGGCTGGAGGCATCCCCCAGGGGGAGGGTGACACCGATGTCCCCACGGACACTGTCACCGTCACCCCCTGGGCCAGCGGCATCACCATCACCGTCACGGCAGCCCCGGTGGATGAGGACATGGGGGACGAGGACGTCCCTGGCTTCAGGGCCGAGGACATTGGGGACAGGGCCGGCTCGGTGACAAGTGACCCGGGGCACGAGGACGTCCCAGTCCTGTGTGACACGGGCATCGAGGACAGGGATGTCGCGACCCCCAAGGACGTTGGGGACAAGGAGGTGCCGGCCCCTGGGCACGAGGATGTCGGGGACAAGGACGTCACAGCTCTAAGGGACATTGGGGTCAGGGACGTCGTGACCCCAAGGGACATTGGGGACCGGGATGGTCCAGCTCTTCTGGACAAGGACGTTGGGGACAAGGATGTCACCACCCTGATGGACGCTGGGGACAGGGATGTCCCAGCTCCTGGGGCCGGGGATGTTGGGGACAGAGATGCCACCACCCTAAGGGACAGAGGGGACAAAGTCATTGGGGACAGGGATGTCACCACCCTACAGGACATTAGGGACAAGGATGCCACCACCCTGAGGGACACTGGGGACAGGGACGTCGCAGCCCATCTGGTCAAGGAGGTTGGGGACAAGGATGTCCCAGCTCCTGGGGAGGGGAATGTTGGGGACAGAGATGCCACCACCTTAAGGGACATGGGGGACAGGGATGTCCCAGCTCCTGGGGACAAGGATGATGCCACCATATGGGCCATTGGGGACAGGGATGTCCCAGCTCCTGGGGACAAAGCCATTGGGGACAGGGATGTCACCACCCTGAGGGACACTGGGGACAGGGATGTCCCAGGCCATCTGGTCAAGGACGTTGGGGACAGGGATGTCCCAGTTCCCGGGGACAAAGCCCTTGGGGACAGAGATGTCACCACTCTAAGGGACATTGGGGACAGGGATGCCCGAGCTCCTGGGGACAAGGATGTTGTGGACAGAGATGTCACCACCCTAAGGGACATTGGGGTCAGAGATGTCCCAACCCTAAGGGACAAGGAGAGTGGGGACACGCACGTCTCAGTCCTTGGGGACATTGGGGACAGGGATGTCCCAGCTCCAAGGGACACCGGGGATGGGACTGTCCCAGCCCCAGGGGACGCTGGGGACAAGGACGCTGGGGACGGGCAGGTCTCAGCCCCAAAAGATGTTGGGGACATCGGGGACAGGGATGTCACCATCCCAAGAGATGGGGACAAGGACACCGGGGACAAGAATGTCCCAACCTCTGGGGACATGAGGGACAGGGAGGTTGGGGACAGGGATGTCCCAGCCCCTGGGGACAATGGGGACAAGGACATCGGGGATGTCCCAGCCCTAAGGGACACTGGGGACATGGATGTCGCAGTCTTAAGGGACGTTGGGGACATCCCAGTTTCTGAGGACGAGGACACTGGGGACAGGGATGTCCCAGTTCCTGGGGACAAGGATGCCACCACTCTAAAGGACATTGGGGACAGGAATGTCACAGTCCCAGGGGACACTGGGGACATCCCAGTGACTGGGGATGAGGACAAGGACACTGGGGACAGGGATGTCACTGCCCTAAGGGACATTGGGGACAGGGATGTCCCAGCCCTTGGGGACACTGGGGACATCCCAGTCCCTGGGGATGAGGACAAGGACATTGGGGAGAGGGATGTCACAGTCCCAGGGGACATTGGGGACATCCCAGTCTCTGGGGACAAGGACATGGGGGATGTCCCAGCCCTAAGGGACATTGGGGACATCGGAGGCGAGGACTTTGGGGACAGGGACCTTGAGGATGAGGACGTTGGGGACAGGGATGTCACCACCCCGAGGGAAGTTGGGGACAGGGATGTCACCACCCCAAGGGACACTGGGGACAGGGAGGTTGGGGACAGGGATGTCACCACCCCAAGGGACACTGGGGACAGGGAGGTTGGGGACAGGGATGTCACCGCCCCGAGGGACCCTGGGGACAAGGACAGAGACGTGGCCGCCCTCGGGGATGCGGGGGACGGGGACCTTGGGGACACCGGTGCCGCTGGTGGCATCACCATCACGGTGACGGGCCCCCCCACGGAGGACGAGGACGTCCCCAGCGATGACATCAGCGCTGACATCACTGCGGCCCCCCCCGGTGACGTCACGGCAGGGGATGACATCAGGGATGGCATCGTTTCCTCCCTCCCCGGTGATGTCATGGCTGAGGGTGATGTCACTTCCTCGGTCCCTGGGGATGATGTCATCGTTGACCTCATCAACAGAGATGATGTCACTTCCTTTCTCCCCGAGGAAGCCCCTGCTGGTGATGTCATCACCAAGACTGATGTCACTTCCTCCCTTCCTGGGGATGACCTCACCGGTGATGTCATCGCTGATGAAATAAGTGCATGGCGTGATGTCACTTCCTCCCTTCCTGGGGATGGCCTCACCAGTGACATCATCACCAGGGAAAACATCCCTCCTTCTAGGGCCGTCTGCGCTGATGATGTCATTGCCGGCCATGATGTCATTCCCTCCCTTCTTGGAGATGACCTCACTGGTGACATCATCCCTGGAGGCGACCTCACTGATGATGTCATCCCCGGAGGTGACCTCACTAATGACATCATCACAGGGGATGACATCCTGTTTTCCATACCTGGGGCTGCCCCTTCTGGTGACATCATCGCTGCGGATGATGATGTCACTTCCTCCCTGCCAGGAGACGCTATTGGCCAAGAACTCAAACCTGCTGGTGACCTCATCGGTGACATCATCTGTGACATGTCCCCTTGGAATGACTTCCCCGATGATGTCACGGCTGAGGATGATGTCACTTCCTTGCTCCCCGGCGGTGGTGGTGCGAGGCATGACATCCTTCCCGAGGCTGATGTCAGCGATGATGTCACCCGGGGAGCCGCCCTCGCTGACATCACTGGGGGCGGCGCTGCCCCCTCCCTCCCGGGAGCCCTTTCTGCCTGGGATGACGTCACGGGTGACCTCAGCCCCGGGGAGGAGCGACCCCCCCGACCCCGCAAAGAACCTCCCTGCCCGGGCGATGACATCACCGATGACGTCACCGCCGACGCGCCCAGAGAGGGGGGCGGCAGCCGAGGCCACGCCCCAGGTGAGGCGGGGGGTGGGGCCAGGACCGGGGGGCGGGGTCTGAAGGCGGGGGCGTGGTCAGGACCGGGGGGCGGGGCCACGAGCGAGTGGATGGTGTTTGTGGGCAGGGCTTGAGGGCGTGGTCTACCTTTGGGGGCAGGGCCTGGGGCTGGGGAGGGCGGGGTTTGCGCTTGGGGGCGGGGTTTTCCCGCTCGGGGGCGTGGCCACGGGGAATTGGAAAGAGCCAACGGGTGCTCCCCTGGGGGCGGGGCTTAGGGGCAGGGGGGCGTGGCCTGGCGCTGACCCCGCCCCTCTTTGCCCCCCCCCCCCCCAGACGCCCCCCAGCCCCAGACGCCCCCCCCCGGCTGCCCCCTCGTCTTCCTCGCCCTCGTCTGCCTCCTCCTCGCCCTCCTCCTCCTCGCCGGGGTCTTCGCGGTACGGCCCGGCCCCCTGCGTCCCTTTTTGGGGGGGGGGGGGGAGGGGGGGCACGGGGGGGGGGGAGAGGTTGGGGGTCCCGGCCCCCTGGGTCCCCTGGGGAGGGGTCATGGGGGGGGTCCCCAGATACCTGAGTCCCCTGGGGGGCCTGGACGGGGGGGTCACTGGGGGGGGGGGGGGTGATGTCCTGGATGTCTGGGTCTCATGGAGGGGGGGCGGGTCACGGGGTGTCACAGGGGGGGTCCCAGACGCCTGGGTGTCATGGGGGGGGTCACTGGGGGGGGGGGGGATCCTGGATACATGGGTTCCTTTGTAGGGGGGGAAGCCTGGGTTCCTTGGGGGGGGGTTATGGGGGGGGTCCTGGATTTCTGGGTCCCTTGGGGGGGCTATGGGGGGGGGTGTGTGTGTCATGGACACCTGGGTCCCCTGGGGGGGGGTGGATCTAGGGGGGGCCTGGACCCCTGGGTCACCTGGGGGGTCGTGGGGGGTCATGGGGGGGGGATGTCCCAGACACTTCGGTCCCCTGGGGGGGGGTCAAGGGGGGGGTCCTGGACACTTGGGGGTCCCTCGGGGGGGGTTGGGGGGGGAGTCTGGACTCCTGTGCCCCTTGCGGGGGGTCGTGGCCACCTGGGTCAGCCCCTGGGGGGGGGGAGGGGGCAGACACCTGTGCCCCCCCCGACACCCTCCCTTTTTCCTCCCCCCCCCCCAGGCTGTCCATTATGTCAAGGTCTTCATCATCAGCTCAGCCACCTTCTCCGTGCCGGTGGCCGAATCCTTCCCATGAGCCTTTGCGGGGGGGGGCAGAAGATGGTGGCTGGGGGGGGGTGTCACCTCTCCCCTGTGTGTCGTGTCCCCCCCCCCCCCCCAAAGAAGCAATAAACCCCCCCCCATGGCTGCCCCGGACGCCTGTGTCCCTTGGGTGGGGAATGGGGCCGTCACGGCCGGTGGCCACCGGCGAGTCCGGGCTTGTCACCGGCTTGGGGACAGCGGGTCTGGACAAAGAGTCATTGTCCCCAAGGTGCCACCGCGGGGGGTGGCCATCGGGGCTCGGCCACGCGCCGGGGACTTGGGGGTGAGGGGGGATGGGGACAACACAGGAGATGTAGGGGGCACCGGGGAGGATTTGGGGACAGCAAGAGACTGGGGACACTGGGGACATCAGGAAGGGTTTGGGGACACCAGGACACTGGGGACAACAGGGGCACCAGGGAGGGTTTGGGGACATCAGGCCCCTGGGGACACCAGGGAGGGTTTGGGAACACCAGGCCCCTGGGGACACCAGGACACTGGGGACACCAGGGAGGATTTGGGGACACCAGGACACTGGGGACACCAAGGAGGGTTTGGGGACACCTGGACTCTGGGGACAGCGAGGACCATGGGGAGAGGTTGGGGACACTGGGGACGGCTTGGGGAGACTGAGGATACTGGGGAGCCTGGGGACACTGAGGACACCAGGGAGGGTTTGGGGACACCAGAACGCTGGGGACAACAGGGACATCTGGGAGAGTCTGGGGACATCAGGCCTCTGGGGACACCAGGGAGCCTGGGGACACTGGAGATGCTGGGGAGGGTTTGGGGACATTGGGACACTGGGGAGAATTTGGGGACACCAGGGAGGGTTTGGGGACACCAAGGACGCTGGGCAGGGTTTGGGGACATGAGGCCACGGGGGACGCCAGCAAGCCTGGGGACATTAAGGAGAGTTTGGGGACACCAAGGACACTGGGGACATGGGGGAGCCTGGGGACATGGGGGATGGTTTGGGGACAGCAGGACACTGGGGACACCAGGAAAACTGGGGACAGTGAAGAGGGACTGGGAGGACTGGGGACACTGGGGAGGTTTGGGGGAGCTTGGGGACGTCGAGACACTGGGGACACAGGGGAGGGTTTGGGGACATCAGGACACAGGGGACACGTGACATGGGGGAGGCTTTGGGGACACTGGAGGGGGGCTGCAAGGACTGGGGACACTGGGGACACCAGGAAGGGGTGGGGTCCTTGGGGACACTGGAGTGGAACTGGGAGGACTGGGGACACCAGGGAGGTTGGGGACATGGGAGACTTTGGGGACATGGGTTTGCTGGGAACATGGAGGGGTTGGGGGACATTGGAGACACTGGGGGACACGGGGGGACATGGGGGACACTGAGGGGCTTGGGGACATGGGGACCGTCCACTGTCACCCAGCCCTGGGAGGGTGTGGGGACAACTGTGTCCCTTGTCCCCACCCCGGGGCAAGGCCACCTCCCGTGTCCCCACCCGGGGGACGTCCCCGTGCCTATAAGTGGGGGACACCAAGGGGAGCCAAGGCAGCACCATGGGGGCGACGGGGACACTCGCGGTGGCACTGGGGACACTGCTGCTGCTGGGGGGTGAGAGGACGCGTAGGGACATGGGGGGGCACGTGGGGACACGGGGACAAGGGGGACATGGGGACAAAGGGGACATGGGGAGACACTGGGGGACATGGGGACACTGGCGACACAGGGGGACACTGGAGACATGGGGACAAAGGGGGGCATGGGGGACATGGGGACAAGGGGGACATGGGGGGGGCATGGGGGGACACTGGGGAGGGGGGACAAGGGGGACATGGGGGGACAATGGGGGGACATTGGGGACACAGGGGGACACTGGGGGACTTGGGGACAAGGGGGACATGGGGGGACACAGGGGATAAGGGGGACACTAGAGAACACAGGGGGACACTAGGGGACACGGACACGGGGGGACACGGGGGGACACGGGGGGACATGGGGACACAGGGTCTGGAGGGACAGCAGGGGACAGAGGGAGATGTGACATGGAGGGCCACAAGGGGACACAAGGGGAATATGGGGTCTGTGGGGCCAGGGGACCCGTCCCTGTCCCTGTCCCTGCCCGTGTCACCTCCCCCCCCCCAGGACCCGCCAAGACTGTCCCCGTCCCCGAGCAGCCTTGGGGACAAGCCCTGGCCTCGCTGCTCCAGCTCTTCCACCTCATCCCAGGTGGCCCCTTGGGGACAGTGGTGTCCCCAGGGCCACCCTCCGGCTTGGGGACAGTGGAGTCACCCCCTGGCTTGGAGCTGCCACCCCAAGGACCCGAGGGACGTCCCCATGGACCAGGGACACGTCCCCGAGGTCCCCCCCGATGTCCCCACAGGCTGGGGACGTGGCTCCAAGGTTTGGGGACGCGGCTCCAGGGATTGGGGGTGTGGGCCCAGGGACCTGAGGGACGTCCCCAAGGACCAGGGAGGTGGCTCCAAAGAGAGGGGACACGTCCCCAGGGATCGGGGAGGTGGCCCCAAGGACTGGGGACGTGGCCCCAGGGACCGGCTCAACATCCCCAAGGAGCGGGGACGTGTCCCCAAGAGCCAGAGCTGGATCCCCAAGAACCAGAGATGCGTCCCCAGGGAGATGGGACACGTCCCCAAGGAGATGAGACGCGTCCCCAAGGTCAGGAGACACGTCCTCAAGAGGCTGGGACACGTCCCCAAGGGCCAGGGACACGTCCCCAAGGACTGTCCCAACGTCCCCTGGGACAGGGGACACGTCCCCAGGGACGTCCCCCGCACCAGGGGTGGCTGGGGACCGTGGGCGAGGGCCGGAGTGGAGCGGCGTCACCAAGCTCCAACCTTGGGGACACTGGGGACACCGGGAGCCACGACGAATCCAGGGACATCGAGGACAGCGTGAGCCACGGTATGGGGACGGGCGGGGACACGGCGGGGCGTGAGGGACCTTGGGGACACGGAGGGGACCTGGTGTCCAGCCTCATCCCTCACCCTGTCCCCTCTCCAGGTTGGGGACACTCTGGGGAACAGCGGGAAGTGCCGTAGAGCCGAGGGACATCGTGTCACTGTCCCCGTGTCCCCAGCCTGTCCCTGTGTCCCCATCCTCATGTCCCCATCCTGTCCCTGCGTCCCCATGCTGTCCCCATGTCCCCATCCTGTCCTGATGTCCCCATCCTTATGTCCCTGTCCCCACATCCCCACCCTACCCCTGTGTCCCCATCCTGTCCCCATGTCCCCATCCTCATGTCCCCATCCCCGTCTCCGTGTCCCCGTCCTGTCCCCATGTCCCTGTCCCCATCCTATACCCATGTCCCCATTCTGTCCCCATGTCCCCATCCTGTCCCTATGACCCTGTCCCCCCCTGTCCCCGTGTCCCCAACCCCATGTCCCCACCCTACCCCCGTGTCCCCATCCTGTCCCCATGTCCCTGTCCCCCTCCTGTCCCCGTGTCCCCATCCCCATGTCCCCATTAAAGGTGGAAGCGGTGTCATCTTCGTCTCCTGTCTCTGGGCTGGCCCCTGCGGGGACAGGGAGGGGACACCCCGGGGGGCGCCTGGCTCGTGTCCCCTCCCCACCTGTCACGAGCGCATCAGGTCTCAGCCCCCCCCCACGGCAGCAGCAAGCATGGGGCCAGACGAATCTTTAATTGGGGACATCTGTGGGGCCAGGATCATGGTGGCTCTTCTTGGGGACGTCTATGGGGTCAACAGGACAATGGTGGCTCTCCTTGGGGACATCTGTGGGGTCTGTAGGTCCAGGACGATGGTGGCTATTGGGGACATCTCTGGGGTCAACAGGATGATGGTGGCTCTTCTTGGGGACATCTGTGGGATCTGTGGGTCCAAGACGATGATGGCTCTTCTTGGGGACGTCTGTGGGATCTGTGGGGCCAGGACAATGGTGGCTCTTCTTGGGGACATTGATGGGGTCAGTGGGGTGCCAGGACAATGGTGGCTCTCCTTGGGGACATCTATGGGGTCAACAGGATGATGGTGGCTCTTCTTGGGGACATCTGTGGGATCTGTGGGTCCAAGACAATGGTGGCTCTTCTTGGGGACGTCAATGGGGCCAGGACGATATTGGCTCTTCTTGGGGACATCTGTGGGGTCAACAGGACGATGGTGTCTCTTCCTGGGGACATCTGTGGGGTCTGTGGGTCCAGGACGACGGTGGCTCCTCTCAGGGACATCCATGGGGCCAAGGTGGGGCCCAGGACGGTGGTGGCTCCATGGGGCCGGTGACGACCCCCCGGCTGGGCTCAGCGGCTGCTCCTCGTCCCCGACGTCCCCTCGTGGCCCGGGGGTGGCTTGTCCCCGTCCCCGTCCCCGTCCCCGTCCCCGTCCCTGTCCCCGCCCCACTCGGGGATGGGTGGCCACGGGGCCACGGGGATCCCGGGCATCGGTGGGTCGGGCTCATCGGGGCCGGGGGGGCTCTGGGGGGCCGGGGGGGGCTCCGAGGGAGGGGACTGGGGCTGGGGGGGGGCGGGGGGTGCCGTGGGGCGGCGTTCGGACATGCTGGGGGGGGAGAGAGGGGTCAGGGGGGGACACAGGCGTCCAGGGCCATCCCCTGCCCCCAGTGTCCCCCAGTGCCCCCCAGTGCCCCCCAAACATGTGGACCCAGGCATCCAGGGCCAGTCCCACCCCCCAGTGTCTCCCAGTTCCCCCCCAGTTCCCCCCAGTGCCCCCCCCAGACAAGGGGACCCAGGCATCCAGGGCCAGTCCCACCCCCCAGTGTCTCCCAGTTCCCCCCCAGTTCCCCCCAGTGCCCCCCCCAGACAAGGGGACCCAGGCATCCAGGGCCAGTCCCACCCCCCAGTGTCTCCCAGTTCCCCCCAGTTCCCCCCAGTGTCCCCCAGTGCCCCCCCAGACATGGGGACCCAGGTGTCCAGGGCCAGTCCCACCCCCCAGTGTCTCCCAGTTCCCCCCCAGTTCCCCCCAGTGCCCCCCCAGACAAGGGGACCCAGGCGTCCAGGGCCGGTCCTTGCTCCCCAGTGCCCCCCAGTGCCCCCCAGTGACCCCCCCAGACAAGGGGACCCAGGAATCTGGGGTCAGTCCCTGCCCCCCAGTGCCCCCCAGTGCCCCCCAAACATGTGGACTCAGGTGTCTGGGACCAGTCCCACACCCCAGTGTCTCCCCGTTCCTCCCAGTACCCACCAGTGGCCCCCCCAGACATGGGGACCCAGGAGTCCAGGGCCAGTCCCACCCCCCCAGTGTCTCCCAGTTTCCCCCAGTGCCCCCCCAGACAAGGGAACCCAGGAATTTGAGGCCAGTCCCTGCCCCCCAGTGCCCCCCAGTGCCCCCCAGTACCTGCCAGTGCCCCCCCAAACATGGGGACCCAGGTGTCTGGGACCAGTCCCACACCCCAGTGTCTCTCAGTGACTCCCAGT